>SJYW01011713.1:140675-154172 GCA_006410735.1 Raphicerus campestris
TGGGTTTGATCCCTGGGTTGCTAAGATCAGATGTGTATAAGAGACAGGTACACATATGTGTACATATAGATAAGTAGATACATAGTCCTAAAGAATAGTAGCCAAACTCTTAGTTGCTTCTTTCTTTCCAATAATTGCAAAGTCTTAAAATTTGTACTTCCTTGCCCAGAATTACATCTAACCACACTAATAACTAAGATTACTTGGAAATTGAAATCTTAAATCATAGGAACATCAGTTATAGGAAATAGAAATTTCTTAGATACTAATCAAAGTATCCATCTTTGTCCCATACATTTAACATTTTAACTTTCATGAAATCTAGCTTTCCCCAAGAGATAGACCTGTCTCTATAGCCTGTCAACTTCCAACCTTAGTGCACTCATTGAAATTTTAGTGTCAATATTGTAGCTATGTAATAAAGTTTATAACTCATAGCATTTTAGTATAGTCATAGAGAACAAAGAGTGATATCATAATTGCACAAAGGGATCATTAAGTTGCTGGCTAGAGTGAAAATGCTTATGAATGAGCCCTGAATAAACTCTGTGAGACAGGTGAAGGATTCCATGCTAAAAGGCCAAGGGATGTGACACTTTGTCCTTCTTGACTGAGGTGTGTGCAAGTCAGCTTTTAGGAGGCACTTATGAAATGGACATTTCTGCACATGGTATCCATGTGGCTATGTTGCAAATATGCTGAATTCTGGCCCCTTTTGCAATGTTGAAAAAGTAAAGTCATTTCATTACTGATTTACATGGGAGTTATTATCTGCAACATCTGTACACCCAACACAAGTTGATTTAATTTGCTCAAATTTCCTGGTAATCATACACATTGACATGGAAAGGACATTCTTTCCCTCCTTACTTTCTTGGAAAAAAAAAAAAGAACAACCACTCATTTCCTCCACTTGAATTTAATGCACATTCACCAATGGCAGCCTTGGAGAGTAGTTTGTTAAAGAGTTAGAAGGGTTAAGGTAGCTTTACTTGGCATCATTCTAGGAAAATAGAATCCAAGTATTTTTGCCTTTAGAGTTTCCTTATTGGACAGTGAAATGCAAGACTGAAGGAAGATAAACGGTCAGTTTGCAGTGTTGCTACATGAAAGTGGAGGGTGTTCAATCACTGAAGAGATGAACTGTGTCATCTTTTTTTTTTTTCCCCTCTGTTAAATTCAGGATTGTTCCCTCTGGTATAATCTTCTTTTTTTCCCTCTGTCCAGTTCAGACTTAAATGATACCAGATGTTGGCTGTCCAGCAATATTTTGCTCATTTCTCAGTTGGAAAATTGGCTCTCTTTTTTTGTGCTCATTTCTTTCAAATCAAAAGATTTTTTTAAAAATTAACAAATTATTGTTGCCTGCAGCAAACCATGAGTTAATGTCTATTGTATTCTGCACCAATTATGAAAGAAACATTTATTAGGTGGCCACTCTGAACAGGACACTACCCCAGACTCAGTTTGACCCCAACCTACTAGTATTAAGGTCTCAAGGATTTCCAGAATTAGCAACTTTATATGAACAATAATCATAGGGCCTTCCATGGTGCTCCAGTGGTTAAAACGACACACTTTTGCTACAGGGGGCCTGAGTTTGAACCCTGATAAGGGCGCTAAGATCCTATATGCTATGCAGTTCAGCCAAAACAAAACAAATAAAACAAACAGAAAGCTCAAAACAAAACCCAATAATCATTTGTATAAAGTGAACATAGGGCTACACCTGCCAATGCAGGAGACATAAGAGATGCTGGTTTGATCCCTGGATCAGGAAGTTCCCCTGGAAGAGGGCATGGCAGCCTACTCCAGTATTCTTGCCTAGAGAATCCCATGGACAGAGGAGCCTGGCAGGCTACAGTCCATGGGGTCACAAAGAGTTGGACATGACTGAAGCGACTTAGAAGATGGCTGCTTGGGCTGCCATAACGAAGAACCATAGACCAAGTGACTTAAACAATAGGAACGCATAACCCCACAGCCCTGGAGGCTGGGAGTCTGAAATCAAAGTGTTGGCAGGTTAAGTTTCTCCTAATACCTCTCTCCATACCTCTCAGATGACTGCTTTTTACTGTGGCCTCATATGATGATTTTTCTGTGCACACACATCCCTATTATGTCTAAATTTTCTCCTCATAAGGACACCAGTCAGATTGTATTAAGGTTCATATAAATGGCCTCATTTTAACTCAGTCACCTCTGTGAAGGCTCTGTCTCTAAACACAGTCACATTCATTGGTACTGAGATTTAGGACTTCAGCCTGGGACTTTGGACAGAGTGGACACACTGTAGCCTGTAATGATGGCCATGAATCTGGATAGGAAATGAGGCGTTGGATTGCCTGCCAACAGGGATTGGTGACAAGTACAGAGAGACAGAATCTTCTCCCTGCCCAGCCTGTGTCTTGAAAGCCCCATGATCTAGAAGCAGCCCTGAGACTGCAGACAGGGTGAGATCTTAAACTGAATGAAGAAATACTGAAATGACTAAGATTGCTTTGAATTTAAAAAGACTGGTTTCTTACCATCTGAAAAGCATAGCCATTAAGTGCAGATATAGGAAAAAAAATTTTAAGTAGCTTTTCTCTGGCCGGTATCTGTGACTTGGGATTGCATACGCAGCACCCATACTGTGTGGCTGCACCATGAGCCTGGGCTGCAAAGAGCTGAAAGAAGTTCAGGCACATTGAAGAGAAGCAGTGTATTGAAAAGTTTCAGAGGATTCACAGACTCCAGTGGAAGGCTGTCCAGAGCAGAAAGAGGAATGCCAAGAACCAGAAATCTCCAGAAACAAGCAGCAGGAAGCAAAAGGAAACAGCTGAACAGGACTAGAAAGTCTGCTAAGAATACCATCGCTGCCGGCTGCCACTGCTGGGATAAATGACTTCCGGGCATTCTGCTAGTCCTTGCATCACTGGCTCCAGTAAGAAATACATTGTTATTTCCTGTGAGACAAGGGAAGAGAAAGGTCTGGCTCCTCAGCTTTGTCCTGGAAGACAGTCTCTTGGAATTTTCCTCAATTCTAGGCTGTACACAGCAGGCAAGTTAACTGTTCAGTAGGAAATAGGGATGACAAAGAGCAGAAGTCATTTTGGTTTTGGAAAAACCAAAATCTGACACCCCCAACATTCCTAGCACAGAAAAAACAGCCAGTGTAACAGCCGTTGTTGTTTCTCTAATAATTATTATTGCATATTTTCAATTCCAAAATTTCCCTAAGAAAAAGCTACACAGCTAGCTATTGGCAGACCGTGCTTAGTCATTCAGTCGTGTCTGACTCTTATAACCCCATGGACTGTAGTCCACCAGGCTCCTCTGTCCATGGGATTCTCCAGGCAAGAATACTGAAGTGGGTTGCCATTTCTTCCTTCAGGGGATCTTCCCAAACAAGGGGTCGAACCAGCATCTCCTGTATTACTGCGTTACTCACTGTGCCATTGGGGAAGCCCCAATAATTATTATTGCATATGATCAACTCCAAAAGTTCCCAAAGAGAAAGGGAAGTTCAGTGTTGCCTAGAATAGTTAGATAGAATTTAAAAGAGAGTGTTCCAGGTGAGCAGATCTTGAATGCATAGGATTTGAATAATTAGAAGATGAAATTGGGCATCTGACATATTCTAGGAAGTAGTGTAAGCTCAGGCAGGTAGATGGTGGAAGCTTGGTGGATGTTGAGTGTGAAGATGGGTGCCTGAACTGAATGGGGGCTGCTTCTGGAAAGTTCTGACAGACGAGGTTGAACACTTCCAGAAGGAGTTCCTAGGAAGGCTCCTGTGTTTCCACAAGGAGGGGTTTGATTCACTGGTTCAAAGGAAGCCACTGTAGATTCTCGAGCAGCCATTCCCAGTGGTACAATATCTACCTTGCTTGAAGTTTAAGGACAGACAGCATAAGTTGTTCAGGATCTGGGAACCACCATTGTCATCGATTTTCCTTTAAGCTACTGTTAAGCAGTTCGCTGATACCTAGGTTTTCTCTTTCTTTGGAAATTTTGTTAGCACACTTCATTCTTTGTATTTTTTTCTTTCAGTTTCAACAATAACAATGACAAAAACTATCCTATCTGCTACTTATTTCTGTTTATAAACAATTTGAAAATTTTTTGTTTCATCAAACAAAGAAAATAAGCTTTTTGAATTTTTTTCCTGATGCAAACTGGTTTTTGTTTAGAGCCAGGAAATATTTTTGTTCCTAAACAGAAACAAGAAAAGCATGAACAGGGTAGCTGGGACAATATTTGGTATTCTAAGGTTTGCATGAAGTATTGACTTGTGAAACCTATGTTCAAAGTAGGTGTCTTTAAGTGCAAATTTTGTATTTTATCTTTACAGTAGGCATTTACTTCCCTGCATGCCTTACTTTATGGAATACTTTTCAGAGTTTATTTTTCTGTTAAGTCTTTGATCCATTTGACTGAGTTTGTTCTATGTGAAGGTCAATACAGATCTATGATTTTTTAAATAGAGATTTGGATTGAAAACAACAACAAATAACTCTTCAATTACTACCATAACTCCTGCCCTCTGCTTCCCATGTTGCCCACCTTTGATCCTACATGATTCTGAACTGAGACGCGGGACAGGCAGTGAAGGGCACCATGAGAGCTACTAGGGCAGAAGGCCATGGAGAGTGCTGTGAGTGAGTTATACCTCCAGTGAAGAAACCTGCTGTATGCCTGCCCCTTGTGATGCCCCCTGGTTGCTTCTGTCACCAGGAGGTGGAGTCTGTTTCTCCAACTCCTTAAGACTCAGCTGGCCTTTGGATTGAGTTTGATCAGTAGAGTGTGATGGAAGGGCCCTGTGGAGGAGACTGAGGGTGCCCCAAACAACAGGCAACAGAGAACTGGAAGCCTCCAGCCCTGTCAAGTCATCCAATCACTGTAGCTCCGTGAGTGAGCCCCAGTTAGACCGGCAGAAGAACTGCCCTTATTTCCACTGCACAGAATTATAGAGGACATTAAATCACTGCTGTTTTATGCCACTATCTGGAAAGGACTTTATAATAGGAGCAATAAATAATGGATACACCTGCTTATTATTTTGGGGGGGCTTAATACTGAGTTCAGGCTACTTATGTATATAACAGCAAATATGAATCACTTTAATTTACTATGTGCCATAGTTAAGAGCTTTTCAAATATAGAGAGGCTGTCTCTACAGACAGAAGTGTTTGCTGAGGCCATCGTACCTATGGAAGGTGATCAAGAACCAGAGTCTCTTCCTCAGTTTTGTACTTCAAGCCTACAGGACCGACTCACGTTCTTCATTCTATCTGACAACAGATTGACTATTCAGAATTCCGGTTTTTTCCATTTTATNACAGAATTATAGAGGACATTAAATCACTGCTGTTTTATGCCACTATCTGGAAAGGACTTTATAATAGGAGCAATAAATAACGGATACACCTGCTTATTATTTTGGGGGGGCTTAATACTGAGTTCAGGCTACTTATGTATATAATAGCAAATATGAATCACTTTAATTTACTCTGTGCCATAGTTAAGAGCTTTTAAAATATAGAGAGGCTGTCTCTACAGACAGAAGTGTTTGCTGAGGCCATCGTACCTACGGAAGGTGATCAAGAACCAGAGTCTCTTCCTCAGTTTTGTACACCAAGCCTACAGGACTGACTCACGTTCTTCATTCTATCTGACAACAGATTGACTATTCAGAATTCTGGTTTTTTCCATTTTATATTGCAAGGTGGTTACAATTGTTCCACTCTGTTGAGAAAATTCTGTACTCTGTATGGCAATCTGAATGAAAAGCCAAAATAATCCAAGAGGTAAACAGGATAATTTTGCATGGTATTATAGCATCATAGAGCTCCCTCAGTGGCACAGTGGTAAAGAATCTGCCTGCCAATGCAGGAGATGTGGGTTGGTTCTATCCGTGGGTCAGGAAGAACCCCTGAAGAAGGAAATGGCAACCCACTCCAGTATTCTTGCCTGGGAAATCCCATAGACAGAGGAGCCTGGGGGGCTACAGTCCTTGGGGTCTCAATGAGTTGGAAAAAACTGAACACACACACACACACACACACACACACACACACACACACACACGCAGTATTACAAGGCCCTATTGCCCCCTTTTCAGTGATAAACAATGGAATCTAGTAGTTCACCCCAGTGTATAGGACCACTTCCACTCTGGATGGTACTAGAAATAAGAACAGACCCTGGACCTTTTATTATACTTGTTAAAACTCCACATGAGCATGGTTTCTAGAGAAACCAGCATCACATTATTGACATTATCACACTGTGACACCATTTTCCTGGCTATGAACTCTAAATAGAGACTTGAAGAAACTCACTGGGTAGCACATATATCACCTTTCAAATATTTATTTTATTTAATGTTGAGTGAAAGATTCTTTAAATTCTAATGTGCTTTACAATTTTCAAAAGTTTCACAAAGGTAATTTCATATATTCCCATAATAGCCCTTTTCGGATCCCTACTCCTATATCGTTCCTCCTCCCTTCTCTCTCCACCGTGATAACCGCTCGTTTGTTCTCTTTACCTGTGTCTGTTTCTTTTTTTGTTGTTTATTTCATTAGTTTGCTTTATTTTTAGGTTTTAGATATAAGTGATCGTACAGTCTATGTCTTTGTTGGGCTTATTTAGCGTAGTGACATCCATGTCCATCCGTGTTGCTGCAGATAGCAAAATTTCCTTCTCTTTTATGGCTGAGTACTACTCCATTGTGTGCATGTGTTTGTGGGTCTCACATTTTCTTTATTCATCTGTTGATGGACACTTAGGTTGTCAATCTTGTCTCCATATTTTATAGTATATCACTATCTCTCTCCTATGTTCCGATTCAATTAACCGCAAATCTCTGAGCCACTTTTACATCCATCAGCACATTTTTAAAATTGATTTTTCTCTAAATACTTGCAAACTATGGCCTTTTTCATTATATTAGGAACTCCAGTCCCCCCAAAGTAATATATTAGCACATTATTTTAATATAATAATGATGCTAAAATATTTTTAAAGAGTTACAGCTTAAAAAGATTCAGCTCTATGCTGATTTATAGCTCTCTTGTGCAGTATGTAATTACTGGATATCCTTACCCAAGTGGAGAAAATATATTTAAGATACTGAATTAAGCATTTTTCTTCAAAATTAATGCCTTTGCTTATATTTGCACATTCTTAATTTTTTAATACTTCTTTCTCTTCTCATTCTATTGATAAAATCATCACACAACCCTCTTCTTGTCCCTCATTGAAGCAAACAGAAATGAATTAGTCAAAATGATCAAGACATAAATATAGCTTAAAATTTTTTGTCATCCAATACATTAGTAAACATCTTCAATAGTGTACCAGATTTGTTAAAAACTTCAAATGCAGTTTATATAACCAATGCAAAAAAAAAGTTTCCTAATTACTGCTTCATCTTTGTATTTTTATTTCTTTGAATATAGTTTCTTTATAGTGTTTGTTAGCTTCTGCTGTACAGCAAAGTGAATCAGCTACATACAGTCACATATGAGTGCTAAGTTGGCTGCAGTCCCATCCGACTCTTTGTGACCCTATGGACTATAGCCTGCCAGGCTCCTCTGTCCATGGGATTCTCCAGGCAGGAATACTGGAATGGGTTGCCATGCCCTCCTGCAGGGGAGCTCCCTAACTCGGGGGTTGAACCTGCGTCTCTTGTATCTCCTGCATTGGCAGGCGTGTTCTTTGCCACTAGCGCCACCTAGAAAACGTATGTCCCCTCTTTTTTGAATTTCAGTCTTGTTTGGATCACCACAGAACACTGAGTAGGCTTGCTCGAGCTATACAGTAAGTTCTCATTAGTTATCTATTTTATACTAGTAGTGGATATTTGTCAATCACATTCTCCTAACTCATCCTGCCACTCCCCTACCCCCTTGGTGTCCATGCATTTGTTCTCATTGTCTATGTCTCTGTTTCTGCTTTGCAAATAAGGTCATCTATAACATTTTTCAGACAACAGCAACCTACTCCAGTACTCCTGCCTGGAAAATCCCATGGACGGAGGAGCCTGGAGGGCTGCAGTCCATGGGGTCACAAAGAGTCAGACATGACTGAGCGACTTCACTTTCAATTTTCACTTTCCACTTTCATGCATTGAAGAAGGAAATGGCAACCCACTCCAGTGTTCTTGCCTGGAGAATCACAGGGACAGGGGAGCCTGGTGGGCTGCCATCTATGGGGTTGCACAGAGTTGGACACAACTGAAGCAACTTAGCAGCAGCAGCAGCAGCATACCATTTTTCTAGATTCTACGTCTATGCTTTAATATGGTATTCTTTTTTTTTCTTTTAAAAATACAAAAATGTCTTGTATTTTTAAAAAGAACACCTGTAACTTATTAAAATAAGAAACAAAGTTTTAGGAAACAAGGTATTATGCCACTGTATTCTCAGCATTCTTGCAGTAATATTTAATTTTCTATTCTCTATGATACATGTAATTACTAAGGGACACACTCCACTTAAAAAGTTGAAAATATCATTTTCTATCACTCTAGGGGAATTTTCAGCCATCATGTTTGAGTGGCACTTGTGAGGACAGCTGGGCCCTTAGAAACCAAGGCATTATCTTCAGATACTTGGAATGAGCTCTAGTATGTAACAGCCTCCAAGACCTCCCCTTTCTGCCTCAAACTCAACAATGACTTGCCAATAAGACATTTTTTGCCATGAACCCATCCCCAGGTGTCCTAACTACTTGTCGAAGGGATAGATCATTTTCTGCTCAGTGATTCAAAATTGCCTCTGATGCAGCTGGCAGGCTGAATCAGGGATCCTCAGCACGGAACCAGCATCACAGNATGGCAACCCACTCCAGTATCCTTGCCTGGAGAATCCTATGGACAGAGGAGCCTGGTGGGCCACGGTCCATAGGGCCACAAAGAATCAGACACAACTGAAGTGACTTGGCACTCATGCACTATCTGAATATGATTCCTGGATTTGCTTCAGCCATCTTGCTAGCAAAATGAAAATGCAACAAATAGAAGGGGGAAAACAGAGCCAAGAAAATCACAGAGAAGTGAGACATTCTGGCAATGTGATGCCAGGTGTGACTCTGCCTCTGGACCTATGGCTTTGCGAGGCAATATATTATAACTACACTATTCAAGTTAATTAGGGTTGGCTTTTCTATTACTTTTAACCACATATTTTCTATCTGATAAAACTTATTTCTTTTTAATTGAATTACCAGGCTTGTTCCTGGACTTTCTGTTTAGTAAGCCTTAGTTTAAATAAGTATTGTTAATTTTCTTACTTTAAATCAACTAAATGAAGCCAAAAAGCATTTCTAACTTAGGTTGGCATGCCTCTAATCTTTCCCCACTTTAATCCCGCCCCCACCCTCTCTTACCACACCAGAGAGATTCTCACAAATCTACTCATATAGGTTGAAAACCACGTCAGGTTGAAAACCACTTCATTGTGTTCTACCATGTAAATAGTTGCAAGAAAACCCTTAGCACATTTTAAAAAATATGATCTCTCAATCATTATTTCTTTAGTGATTTAAATACTGGAGGCATTTGAGGCTTTATTGTGTCAAAGACTGTCAGATTATATAATTTACCAAATGCAGTCAGGGTGCTTATTTTCCCATACTTCAGTCACATAGACTACTTGGAGTTAGTTTGTGGTAATATTTAGAATAACAGTGAAGAAATCTATTAAAGATACACTTGTCAATAACATCAAATGCTTCTGAGACCCATCTATGAATCTGATATTGCTTTATAGCATTTAAACTTGACTTGTTGTGCAAGACTGTATTGCCTTAGTTCCTTGTAACTTTTAAAATCCCTGTCTTAACAATATTCCATAATAAAGTTGACAGTGACAAAGCTTTATATCTTTTCAAAGTGGTCCCTACACTATTACTACATGATTCTAAAGTTTTTAGCAGCTTTCATAATAATAAGTGCTACTTATTTATTGCTTAATATGGGCTTGGTACGTACACAGGCACACAGAAGCACGTGCACACACACCTGAAATAAAATATGCCGATGTACTGACAATTCACTAGGAAATGGAAAAACAAGACCATTTTTGTTGACTGCTATCTTATAACATCACTCGCAGTTATAGTAACTGTCACAGCAGCACCAGATTACTTTTCTGTGTTTCTAAAGGTAATGCAAAATTTTATGTCTAAAACTTTATTATATTTTTATGAAACAATTTGCCTAATATAGCACTTGTATAATTCTAGGGTATGCAACCCAGAGAGTTTTGAAGGTGGTTGTTATTTTGAACAACCTGAAGGCCTTTTTAGCTCTATTGTCTATTTTTTATTTTTTAATATATTTTCTCCCTATATCTGCTCAGTCAGAGTTGAGTGAGTAGTATAATACTCTCATTCTGAAATGTTTCCCATGCATGGCTGTTGTTCTTATCCTTGGCTCCAAGGAAAATCTGTTCTACAAAGCAGCAGAGATCAGGGTTGACACTAGCTTTCTTGTAATACCTTGAAGGTGTCAGAGAAAAATTTTAGAATAGAAAGGATGCTGTGGTTGCTTCCCAGAGAGGAAATCAGTTGCAAATGTAATTATCCCTGTACCACGACAGAGGCTAAGTAAGACTGGTCCTGTGCAGAAAGCGGTGGTTCTCGCTGCATGCTCCAACTTGCATCTCTAGGTCAGAGCTTTAAACATGCTGAAATACACATGTACCTTAGAATTTTGCACATTTGTCTCAGCTTTCTCCTTCTATTTTGTATCATTGCATACAGAGCAACCACAGAGCAAATGGGGGAGGATCAGTTTGTCTGGATTCATCAAGGTTAAGGAACTTAAGATAAAGGTCTGCCGTGTGGGCCTGAAGAGATGTGTTCAAGGTCATAGGTCACATTTAACCAGAAAGACAAAGAAAATAAGAATTAACAGATTTATCCTGGGATCAGTGGTAAATTTCAGTGAATTTTGAGAGTACCTAAGGCATTTGTCTACTTCTTGTAGAGGATAAAACAAGGTGATACCTGCATGTTTTGGCTATTTGAGTTCAAAAGGATTCTGACCAATAAATGTAGAAAGTGTGTCAGCTGTAATAAAACTTCCTCAGAATGCTAATAGATAGTAGAGGGAAGAGGGCACGATTTATTTATATAACTTCGGGGAATTCTGGTTCAAATACAGTAAACATGATTCCTGTATGACTTTCTGGATCTTTTAATGGATGTTGAAAACATAACAGATCATTATAACTTTCTATATTAAATACATGGTGGAACTAGCACTCTGTATAAAATTCTTCAGGAAACCTTAACGTTAACTCTTGAACAACACACATTTCAACCATGTGGGTCCACTTATATGTGGATATCTTTCAGTAAATATATAGTATATTATGTGCTACAGTGCTGGACAACCAGAGTTGATTGAGTATGTGGGTGCTGAACTCTGGATCAGTTCAGTTCAGTTCAGTCGCTCAGTCATGTCCCACTCTTTGTGACCCCATGAATCGCAGCATGCCAGGCCTCCCTGTCCATCACCATCTCCCAGAGTTCACTCAGACTCACATCCATCAAGTCAGTGATGCCATCCAACCATCTCATCCTCTGTCGTCCCCTTCTCCTCCCTCCCCCAATCCCTCCCAGCATCAAAGTCTTTTCCAATGAGTCAGCTCTTCGCATGAGGTGGCCAAAGTACTGGAGTTTCAGCTTTAGCATCATTCCTTCCAAAGAACACCCAGANAACAATTTGCCTAATATAGCACTTGTATAATTCTAGGGTATGCAACCCAGAGAGTTTTGAAGGTGGTTGTTATTTTGAACAACGTGAAGGCCTTTTTAGCTCTATTGTCTATTTTTTATTTTTTAATATATTTTCTCCCTATATCTGCTCAGTCAGAGTTGAGTGAGTAGTATAATACTCTCATTCTGAAATGTTTCCCATGCATGGCTGTTGTTCTTATCCTTGGCTCCAAGGAAAATCTGTTCTACAAAGCAGCAGAGATCAGGGTTGACACTAGCTTTCTTGTAATACCTTGAAGGTGTCAGAGAAAAATTTTAGAATAGAAAGGATGCTGTGGTTGCTTCCCAGAGAGGAAATCAGTTGCAAATGTAATTATCCCTGTACCACGACAGAGGCTAAGTAAGACTGGTCCTGTGCAGAAAGCGGTGGTTCTCGCTGCATGCTCCAACTTGCATCTCTAGGTCAGAGCTTTAAACATGCTGAAATACACATGTACCTTAGAATTTTGCACATTTGTCTCAGCTTTCTCCTTCTATTTTGTATCATTGCATACAGAGCAACCACAGAGCAAATGGGGGAGGATCAGTTTGTCTGGATTCATCAGGGTTAAGGAACTTAAGACAAAGGTCTGCCGTGTGAGCCTAAAGAGATGTGTTCAAGGTCATAGGTCACATTTAACCAGAAAGACAAAGAAAATAAGAATTAACAGATTTATCCTGGGATCAGTGGTAAATTTCAGTGAATTTTGAGAGTACCTGAGGCATTTGTCTACTTCTTGTAGAGGATAAAACAAGGTGATACCTGCATGTTTTGGCTATTTGAGTTCAAAAGGATTCTGACCAATAAATGTAGAAAGTGTGTCAGCTGTAATAAAACTTCCTCAGAATGCTAATAGATAGTAGAGGGAAGAGGGCACGATTTATTTATATAACTTCGGGGAATTCTGGTTCAAATACAGTAAACATGATTCCTGTATGACTTTCTGGATCTTTTAATTGATGTTGAAAACTTAACAGATGGTTATAACTTTCTATATTAAATACATGGTGGAACTAGCACTCTGTATAAAATTCTTCAGGAAACCTTAAAGTTAACTCTTTGAACAACACACATTTCAACCATGTGGGTCCACTTATATGTGGATATCTTTCAGTAAATATATACTATATTATGTGCTACAGTGCTGGACAACCAGAGTTGATTGAGTATGTGGGTGCTGAACTCTGGATCAGTTCAGTTCAGTTCAGTCGCTCAGTCATGTCCCACTCTTTGCGACCCCATGAATTGCAGCATGCCAGGCCTCCCTGTCCATCACCATCTCCCAGAGTTCACTCAGACTCACATCCATCAAGTCAGTGATGCCATCCAACCATCTCATCCTCTGTCGTCCCCTTCTCCTCCCTCCCCCAATCCCTCCCAGCATCAAAGTCTTTTCCAATGAGTCAGCTCTTTGCATGAGGTGGCCAAAGTATTGGAGTTGCAGCTTTAGCATCATTCCTTCCAAAGAAATCCCAGGGCTGATCTCCTTCAGAATGGACTGGTTGGATCTCCTTGCAGTCCAAGGGACTCTCAAGTGTCTTCTCCAACACCACAATTCAAAAGCATCAATTCTTTGGCACTCAGCTTTCTTCACAGTCCAACTCACATCCCTACATGACTACTGGAAAAACTATAGCCTTGACTAGACAGGCCTTAGTCGTCAAAGTAATGTCTCTGCTTTTGAATATGCTATCTAGGTTGGTCATAACTTTTCTTCCAAGGAGTAAGCATCTTTTAATTTCATG
>SJYW01011713.1:161923-181053 GCA_006410735.1 Raphicerus campestris
ATGTCTAACTCTTGTGATTACTACAGCCCTCCAGGTTCCTCTGTCCATGGGATTCTCCAGACAAGAATACTGGAGTGGGTTGCCATTTCATTCACTTAAAATTCCCACCAAAAGAATGAGGAAGGCAAATAAATAATTTTGAGAGTATCTTGTATATCTTATTTCTTAGATACCCACTTAGAAACTGTTGCACACTTGGTTCTAGGATAATTCAGAGCTTACCTGCAAAATTGAGTTCAATAATTTATCAACATTTATCAACACTGGACCCCACTGGCTGAGAATTTGGGAAGTGAGGAGGACAAGAAAGGGAGAAGGGGGTTCCCTTGTATCTCCTCCTGGAATTGTCCTCAGCTTTGGCCTTTCCCTCCTCCATCCTCTGAAACAGTAGACTTGGGGGTGATCCCTACCCCCACCCTTTTCCCTCCCCACCTCCCACCTGCCGTGTTGTAGCTAGAACTTGGCATTTATATAATCCATGCCTACAATTTATATAGGAGTATTAGAGTTGATTTTTCAAATTTTTAAGCAATGTATATAATGTTCCATCCTTTGTAAATACAGTGATAGCATTTTTCTGTAGTTCTAAAGTTGGCTAGGTCTACGAGAATAGAGGGATCTGGGGACTGAATGTATTATGATATTTAATTTGATTATTTACCTCATTATAGGTTTAGTTTCCTATCTCCCTCTGAGAGTGAAACATACACAGAATATAAGTTTTCTGAAGTATTCTAGGTATGAAATTACAGGCAGATTAAAATCTCATGAATTGTATCACCTAACCCAAGTTAAGTGTGTATCAGTGGGAGGAAATGATGAATATTCACTTAAAATCAGTTTGCATCCTTCAATCAATCTTATAATATTATATTTCCTATTCAATTAAATGGAGGATTGAATCAAAAAGCCTACTTTTATTTTCTCCTGTGTGAACTATACATACTGGGAATCTCAATGCTGGCTCCATTCACAGTGAGTTTACAAATCAATCTAACATACAGCTTAAAATGATCTGCAGTTTGATACTTAAATTTGTAAATGCCAAGCTTGTGAATTGGACCTGAAAATAAATGTTAACAGGGGTTTCAAAGTCTGAATGTAAAACACAGAACAATTTGTATGTGGACTAAATTACTTGCTTATATTACACTGTATATACTCCAGAGAGACTTTTGTCTAAAATGAAAGAAAATATTCCCATCATTTTTAAGCTATTAACTTGTGGACCTTCTGATCTGTGTGATTTATTACTATTCCCACAAGCAGTTACATATCAATCTACTATGAGCTGAAAAATATTCCCAGTTCTACAATAATTTTGGTTTTCAAATTGGAGCATAGCAGCTGAGGTACTGTCATCATTAGGAGAACGGACCATAGGTTTTTGTAGTGAGACCTCACTTATCAATCAATACCCTTTCCTTCTTTCCCTTGCCTCTTCTCAGACATTGAGTCACATTGAATCTAATATACACCTTTCCTGATAAAACATACAAGAAAGCAACGTGATGTTGATAGAACACACTTGTAATAACTACCCTATCCAACTCCAGTTTCAAATAAGATGAATGACCCACCTAGCCATTTCAGCTGAAATGAGAATCTCCCATGTCCTTTCTTGGCATTGATTCCAAAGACCTAGCATTTAAAGGCTACTCCTACTGAACTTAAATCATGTTAAGTGTTTTGCAATGCAGAGATGGGAATTTGAAACTAGTAAGTGTATAAAGTTTGTAAAACAAAAATTTACTTCTGATTTAAACTCAAAAATCAGATAAACAAAAAAAGAAAGAAAGAAAGAAAATTCCCATGTTGACAAAGTGAAATAGAAAACTGGGAGTTTGCAAGCTCACGAAAATATTTTTCCTTCATTTTAAGCTTTTCTCCTCATGATCAAATAAATTCAGTTTTTATTTGGAATTCATCCATGCCCCTGACAGATTAGCAAATTTATATTACTAATTGCCTCAATAGCCCTTGCACTGTAAAAGATAAGGCTGAGTAATTAAGCCTTAGAAAGAAACTGTGTATCTGAGTTCTGCCTGAAATAAACTGAAATTAATATCATGAACTCACATGTGCATATGCATATAAATGTCTTATCATGAACTTTTATGTGCATATGCATATGACTGTCTTCAATAAATTCCATATTCAAAACTTATTATCTTTCACCATGAAAACAGCACGTTGAATAATTTGCCTAATTGTTTATTATTTCTAATATACTTCCTTCTCAGCAAATAGCTAGGTTAGTTCCCAGCCTCCTTTTGGTTGAGACAGCAAAGCGCGTGCCTGAATTCTGACAAATAGGATGTGATCAGAGCAACTTAAAACACTTTCAACTCTTTATGTTTTCTTGGCTTTGAACCTCTGAGTGTTCTAAGTTAGCATTTTTCTCAGAAATCTCTGTAAGGGCAGGAAGCAGGCAAAAGCCACACTTGAATATTTCTTATGCCTAACATATATATGCTCTATAGAAAGTGAAAGTGAAGTCAATCGGTCATGTCCGACTCTTTGTGACCCCATGGACTGGAGCCCACCAGGCTCCTCTGTCCATGGGATTTTCCAGGCAAGAATACTAGAGTGGGTTGCCATTTCCTTCTCCATATGCTGTATAATGGAAAAATAAATTGTGTTTTTAAATAAATCAGCAATGAATTATACATACATTTGCCCTATGTTCTAGCTCACCCAGGATTTACCAAGTTTATATACATTTCTCTGGCATGACTATTAATATGGCCACCTTTCACTAACCATCCTCTGCTAAGGAGATTTTGGACTATCCTGGTAGCTCAGCTGGTAAAGAATCTGTCTGCAATGCAGGAGACCTGGATTTGTTCCCTGGGTTGAGAAGATCCCCTGGAGAAGGGAAAGGCTACCCACTCCAGTATTCTTGGGCTTCCCTGGTGGCTCAGATGGTAAAGAATCTGCCTGCATTGCAAGAGACGTGGGTTGGATCCCTGGGTTGGGAAAATTCCCTGGAGAAGGGAAAGCTACCCATTCCAGTATTCTGGCCTGGAGTACTCCAAGGGGGTTGCAAAGAGTCAGACATGATTGAGTGACTTTCATTATACTTAACTTCACTCTCTACCTATTGTCTTGGTTGCAGTGACCTAGCTGTTGTCTTGCCTTTCCTGTATAAACCAGTCGTCAGGATATGCACAGATGAAATGATGAGTGTTAGTTCTCTTTGTGGACACATTCTCACTAGTAAGTAAGAATTGACACAGAGGAGATTCCCACTTTGCAAAACCCCCTAACACAGTAATGGGTTTAGGCAGCATCATCAGTGGCTGCTGACACAAATCAGAGAGCTACCAGAAAAGCTCCCAACACTTAGATACCTTTCTTGCAAAACATCCACCCCTAATCTGATTAAGCCTCCAGTTTTAAATAACAGTGTACAGGAACAAAGGACATGACAGTTCTGGAAGAAACTGCAAAATCCGATGGGTAGAATATTCTACAAGACAAAATAATTAGTCTTTCAAAGAAAATCATAAAGAGAAAGAAAAAAAACTGGGGGGAACCTAAAGATCAAAAGAGAGTTCGAACTATATCAACCATTTGCAACATATGGATCTGATCTAGATCCTGATTCAAATAAGCTTAAACAAATATGATAAACATAGAAAATATCTGGATATTTAATTATATTAAGGAATGCCTTTTAGTTATATGCTGAAATATTTATAGATGAAATGATATAAAGTTGGAAATGTGATTCATAGTAATCCAGGACAGAGGAGAAAGGAGAGGTGGAATAGATGTGATAAGATTGGCCATAGCTTGATAATTGCTGAAGTTGAGTGATAGATACAGTAGTTTCATTATTCTATTCTCTCTGCTTGGTCTATGCTTCAGTTTTTACACGTTGGATTTATATATATGTATAAAGGAATATGTGTGTGTTTCCTCCACTGTGTCTCCGCTATCCTGCCTTATCAGTTGTCACAAGTCATGAGGGATCAGAGAGCACCTTTCTAAGCCTTCAGCCCCATTGCTTTGGTTTCAGTTTCAGATACCAGCCAGCACTTCACATCCTTTTGGTGAAGATTCTAGAATGCACTTCTCATTCCCTGTGAAAGTAAGTGGTTATAAATTATAAATGAGCAAATAACTGGTAAGGAATAGGGAAAAAAAGAACACACAGAACAGCCATTAGTGGAAGAAATAAACAAAATGCAATAGATTCAAAATAGGAGCCAGAATATATGTAACGTCTATATAGTATAAACACCATCTAGCGGCTCAAGGTTAAAATATGTTTACTAGATAACCTTTGACAAATCTTGGAACAACTATTCAGTCTCATTCTGTTAATTTGTAGAATAAGAAATTAGAACTCCTGTGTGATAAACTCGTATGAGCATTAAATAACGTACATGAAGATATTTGGCATGTAGTAGGAGGGATTATTTTGAATTTTTATGGGCTACAAGTACAGGAAGGTATTGGTTAATAGATAATCGTACATACACTCAGTTATTCTACCAAATATTCATCAAGTANAGGGGTTTCAAAGTCTGAATGTAAAACACAGAACAATTTGTATGTGGACTAAATTACTTGCTTATATTACACTGTATATACTCCAGAGAGACTTTTGTCTAAAATGAAAGAAAATATTCCCATCATTTTTAAGCTATTAACTTGTGGACCTTCTGATCTGTGTGATTTATTACTATTCCCACAAGCAGTTACATATCAATCTACTATGAGCTGAAAAATATTCCCAGTTCTACAATAATTTTGGTTTTCAAATTGGAGCATAGCAGCTGAGGTACTGTCATCATTAGGAGAACGGACCATAGGTTTTTGTAGTGAGACCTCACTTATCAATCAATACCCTTTCCTTCTTTCCCTTGCCTCTTCTCAGACATTGAGTCACATTGAATCTAATATACACCTTTCCTGATAAAACATACAAGAAAGCAACGTGATGTTGATAGAACACACTTGTAATAACTACCCTATCCAACTCCAGTTTCAAATAAGATGAATGACCCACCTAGCCATTTCAGCTGAAATGAGAATCTCCCATGTCCTTTCTTGGCATTGATTCCAAAGACCTAGCATTTAAAGGCTACTCCTACTGAACTTAAATCATGTTAAGTGTTTTGCAATGCAGAGATGGGAATTTGAAACTAGTAAGTGTATAAAGTTTGTAAAACAAAAATTTACTTCTGATTTAAACTCAAAAATCAGATAAACAAAAAAAGAAAGAAAGAAAGAAAATTCCCATGTTGACAAAGTGAAATAGAAAACTGGGAGTTTGCAAGCTCACGAAAATATTTTTCCTTCATTTTAAGCTTTTCTCCTCATGATCAAATAAATTCAGTTTTTATTTGGAATTCATCCATGCCCCTGACAGATTAGCAAATTTATATTACTAATTGCCTCAATAGCCCTTGCACTGTAAAAGATAAGGCTGAGTAATTAAGCCTTAGAAAGAAACTGTGTATCTGAGTTCTGCCTGAAATAAACTGAAATTAATATCATGAACTCACATGTGCATATGCATATAAATGTCTTATCATGAACTTTTATGTGCATATGCATATGACTGTCTTCAATAAATTCCATATTCAAAACTTATTATCTTTCACCATGAAAACAGCACGTTGAATAATTTGCCTAATTGTTTATTATTTCTAATATACTTCCTTCTCAGCAAATAGCTAGGTTAGTTCCCAGCCTCCTTTTGGTTGAGACAGCAAAGCGCGTGCCTGAATTCTGACAAATAGGATGTGATCAGAGCAACTTAAAACACTTTCAACTCTTTATGTTTTCTTGGCTTTGAACCTCTGAGTGTTCTAAGTTAGCATTTTTCTCAGAAATCTCTGTAAGGGCAGGAAGCAGGCAAAAGCCACACTTGAATATTTCTTATGCCTAACATATATATGCTCTATAGAAAGTGAAAGTGAAGTCAGTCGGTCATGTCCGACTCTTTGTGACCCCATGGACTGGAGCCCACCAGGCTCCTCTGTCCATGGGATTTTCCAGGCAAGAATACTAGAGTGGGTTGCCATTTCCTTCTCCATATGCTGTATAATGGAAAAATAAATTGTGTTTTTAAATAAATCAGCAATGAATTATACATACATTTGCCCTATGTTCTAGCTCACCCAGGATTTACCAAGTTTATATACATTTCTCTGGCATGACTATTAATATGGCCACCTTTCACTAACCATCCTCTGCTAAGGAGATTTTGGACTATCCTGGTAGCTCAGCTGGTAAAGAATCTGTCTGCAATGCAGGAGACCTGGATTTGTTCCCTGGGTTGAGAAGATCCCCTGGAGAAGGGAAAGGCTACCCACTCCAGTATTCTTGGGCTTCCCTGGTGGCTCAGATGGTAAAGAATCTGCCTGCATTGCAAGAGACGTGGGTTGGATCCCTGGGTTGGGAAAATTCCCTGGAGAAGGGAAAGCTACCCATTCCAGTATTCTGGCCTGGAGTACTCCAAGGGGGTTGCAAAGAGTCAGACATGATTGAGTGACTTTCATTATACTTAACTTCACTCTCTACCTATTGTCTTGGTTGCCGTGACCTAGCTGTTGTCTTGCCTTTCCTGTATAAACCAGTCGTCAGGATATGCACAGATGAAATGATGAGTGTTAGTTCTCTTTGTGGACACATTCTCACTAGTAAGTAAGAATTGACACAGAGGAGATTCCCACTTTGCAAAACCCCCTAACACAGTAATGGGTTTAGGCAGCATCATCAGTGGCTGCTGACACAAATCAGAGAGCTACCAGAAAAGCTCCCAACACTTAGATACCTTTCTTGCAAAACATCCACCCCTAATCTGATTAAGCCTCCAGTTTTAAATAACAGTGTACAGGAACAAAGGACATGACAGTTCTGGAAGAAACTGCAAAATCCGATGGGTAGAATATTCTACAAGACAAAATAATTAGTCTTTCAAAGAAAATCATAAAGAGAAAGAAAAAAAACTGGGGGGAACCTAAAGATCAAAAGAGAGTTCGAACTATATCAACCATTTGCAACATATGGATCTGATCTAGATCCTGATTCAAATAAGCTTAAACAAATATGATAAACATAGAAAATATCTGGATATTTAATTATATTAAGGAATGCCTTTTAGTTATATGCTGAAATATTTATAGATGAAATGATATAAAGTTGGAAATGTGATTCATAGTAATCCAGGACAGAGGAGAAAGGAGAGGTGGAATAGATGTGATAAGATTGGCCATAGCTTGATAATTGCTGAAGTTGAGTGATAGATACAGTAGTTTCATTATTCTATTCTCTCTGCTTGGTCTATGCTTCAGTTTTTACACGTTGGATTTATATATATGTATAAAGGAATATGTGTGTGTTTCCTCCACTGTGTCTCCGCTATCCTGCCTTATCAGTTGTCACAAGTCATGAGGGATCAGAGAGCACCTTTCTAAGCCTTCAGCCCCATTGCTTTGGTTTCAGTTTCAGATACCAGCCAGCACTTCACATCCTTTTGGTGAAGATTCTAGAATGCACTTCTCATTCCCTGTGAAAGTAAGTGGTTATAAATTATAAATGAGCAAATAACTGGTAAGGAATAGGGAAAAAAAGAACACACAGAACAGCCATTAGTGGAAGAAATAAACAAAATGCAATAGATTCAAAATAGGAGCCAGAATATATGTAACGTCTATATAGTATAAACACCATCTAGCGGCTCAAGGTTAAAATATGTTTACTAGATAACCTTTGACAAATCTTGGAACAACTATTCAGTCTCATTCTGTTAATCTGTAGAATAAGAAATTAGAACTCCTGTGTGATAAACTCGTATGAGCATTAAATAACGTACATGAAGATATTTGGCATGTAGTAGGAGGGATTATTTTGAATTTTTATGGGCTACAAGTACAGGAAGGTATTGATTAATAGATAATCGTACATACACTCAGTTATTCTACCAAATATTCATCAAGTATCTACCACAATCTATGCATTTTTCTTTGAGGATATAGCGGTGAACACGACAGAAAAATGCCTGCCTTCATAAAGCTTGCATTCTAGCAGTAATAACTCATATACAAAACATGATTAATACAGTTTTCAGTATCTATTCCTCAAGTTTCTTTAAACTTCTGTTTGAAGCAACACACATTCACACACTCTAAGAATGAATCTCCACTCTGATCTTTCTCTCATGAGAAGAGATAAATAGTGAAATTGATGTTTAAGAGCCGCTTCACGCATCAGTATTCTCGGAGGCTGAGAGTACTGGCCGGTGTGTTTTCTAAGAACTTGGCCGTGTACTTTCAGCGCTCCCTGAGCCAGACAGGGGCAGGTGGTTACAATCTGCAGCAGTTTTACTTAACTACCCTCCTCCATTTGCGACTTTGCTTTTCTCAAGTTCAGTGGCACTGCCCCTGAGAAGTCATCCGTATGTGAAGACACGTCCTCCTACAGTGAACATAAATCCCTCTTTAAAAAAAAAAAAAAGAAGAACAGCAAAACACAGCACTTTCCTTTGTAGAATTTGTCACTCATCATTTCAAAGGTTGTGTTTTTCTGGGGGTAAAGCTTGTCTTGTTTTGTTTTTAAATTTGTCAGTGAGCCAAATGGTGAAGACGCACAGGTGTGAGGATTTAAATGGCAGTGATTGACCTGCCCACCCACAACGAATTCTAACTAGGAAATTAAGGATGTTGCCAGTGTTTGCCAGCCTGATTGCTCTATCCAACGTTAATTTATGAGCTCTGTGATGCCTAGCATGTCACGAGGAGATCCTCCCCATTTTTCTCTAAAACCTGCTGGGACATATCATTATACCTGTGACTAAAAATAACATACCCAGTCCAGGCAATGTAATTGAAGTGATTTATTTTAATTGTTTGAAAAAATAATTTGTTAGATAGTTTCAGTCTGTCCCAGTTACCATGATCCTTGTGACATTAACGTTCTGAAGTACCTTGGCCCCTCTTTTTGAGCAGTTAGCAAGCAGTGTTCAGTTACGTGAGTGTTTCCACAATGGCTGGGTTGCAAAAAATTTTTCTAAAATAATTTTGAGCTTCCTCAAATCCAAACAATCTTAATTTTCATAATAGGGGTTTGGGAACTCGTAATTTCACAACTTGGTGGCGGGGGGACTGGTATCCAACTTAGAAGATATAGGGCTGAAGACCACAGAGAAACTAGAGACATAATATGTTTATATTATGCAGGGAATCCAAACTGGCCAAACCATGAGAGACACTGGATTATGATGGTGAAAGCAAATGGTGTTTCTGATTTCAAAGTGCTTGCAGTCAAGCGCAGTGAATGGAGTGGGACGTAATAGATACAGTCTTACAATAGAAGATTACAGCTAATATTTGGGAAATGGCTGGTGAAGAAGTTGAATGGGATAAACTGTAGATGAAAAGGCAATAGTTGAGATTAGAATATGTGTCGAGTCCCAATGTTGATGATTTGACCTTTGAAATATACTAAAGCCATAAAGGTGGCCCTCCCAGTTCCAAAAACAAGAATGTGAAAAACATGAAAGATGAAAACTTATTTAAGGTAGGATTATATAAGTTGGAGAGGGAAATGGCAACCCACTCCAGTGTTCTTGCCTGGAGAATCCCAGAAACGGGGGAGCCTGGTGGGCTGCCTGTCTATGGGGTCCCACAGAGTCGGGCATGACTGAAGCAACTTAGCAGCAGCAGCATATAAGTTGTACGTAGAGTACTTGTTTGAGATCATAGCAGGATAATCTTTCCAAAAATAATTCTGTACTTAAAAGCATTGACTTTCAATTTGGAACCCCAAGAAGAATTATATAAATAGAATTATTTGAAATTCTAAGAGAGAATAGATGCATAAAATTTTTCATCTTCACATAATCCTTTCATATTTTTCATTTCTAATTTGGTTGTCTTTTTTTTTCAGTAATCTGTTTATCTGCCTAACAAGTGGATATTCATATAAAGCTGAATTTATCTAAAATTAGAAAAATATTTTTAAAAATTCTGTGCTCTTCAAATATTTTAATTTCACAGAATAAAAGCTCTTTCTCAAAATTTCAGATATGTAAATCAGTGATTTAAAAATTGATTAAAAACTCTTTATAGTGAATGACACGTGGTCAAAGAGTAACAGGCGTTTGCATATCCTTTAAATGACAACTAAATGTAAAAAACACCTAGCTTCTTTAAAGAAATATTCAATATCCACACTACACATCTTTCTTATCCTCTATGGAACTGCTCGTGAATTTATACATGTGGTTCATCTCTAAAATGAAGGTTTTGTGAAATCAATATTCCTGGAATTTTCTAAGTATTAATTAGTGTTAATAAATATCTAAAATAATTATTCATAGAATTTTCTTTCATTTCTTTAGAAACAAACATTTCATGTAAAACTAATCAGTGGTATGTTATCTTTGAATTCACAAGCACAAGGAAAAAAATGCATAAACAAAGACTTCAGAAGTAGATATAAATAAGTTATTTGGATTTTTATTAAGATATAACCAAGATATACATTTGTGTAAATTTAAAGTGTACAACTTGAAATATTTACATAATGCAAAATAATTACCATCATTGTATTAGTTAACACCTCCATCCCATTATACATTTACCATCATTTTGTGTGTGATAAAAACATTAGCGTTTACTTTCTTACTTAACTTTTAAGTATATAATATAGTATTATTAGCCATAATTATCATGCCATATATTAGATATTTAAAGCATGTTCATCTTATAACTGAATGCTTCTACTCTTTGACCAAAGTCCTGTTTTCCTCACCCCTTAGCCCATAGTAACCACCACTGTACTCTTTATTTATCTGAGTCAACTTTCCCTAGATTTTGCAGATACATGATAACATACAGTATTTCTTTTTCTGTCTGCCAGATTTCATTTAGTGTAATGCCCTCAAGTTTTATTCACAAGACATAATTTTCCTTGTGAAAGAAAGTTGAGGGCTTTCTGGACATTTCGGTTGCTTTCATGTCTTGACCATTGTGATTCATGCTGCGATGCACACGGGGGTGCAGAGGTCTCTTCAAGATCCTGTTTTCATTTCTTTCTTATATTCAGATAGAAGTGGCTGTATCGTATGGTAGCTTTATTGTTAAATTTTTGGACCCACCATACTGGATCCATAGTTTTCCATAGTGGCTACATCAATTTTTACTCCCACCACCAATGGTTCCCTTTTCTCCACACCATCACCAATACTTGTTGTATCTTGTCTTTTGATGATAGACATTCAAATAGGTGTAAGTTGCTCAGGGTTTTTGCTTATTTGCTTCTTTTGCTATTGAATTGCATGAGTTATTTATATACTTTGGATATTAACCCCTATCTGATACATGACTTGCAAATATTTTCCCCCTTTCTACAGATTGCCTTTCATTTTGCTGTTTCTTTTGCTGTGCAAATGCTCTTTAGTTTAATATAGTCCCACACTTTTTTTTTTTCTTTTGTAGCTTGTGCTTTTGTTGTATCCAGGAAATTTCTTCCAAGACAAATAAAAAATAATTTTTTAATTTATATTCTAGGAGTTTTATGGTTCAGGTATTTAATCAGGTATTTGAGCTTATTTTTGTAAGTGGTGTAAGATAAGGGGTCCAATTTTATTCTTTTGCCTGTGATTATCTAGTTTTCCCAACATCTTTAACTCAAGAGACTGTCCTTTCTCCATTGATTATTCTTGACTTGCTTGTCAAATGTTCGTTGACTGTATATTGAGGAATTTATTTCTGGGCTCTCAATTCTACTCCATTGATTTATGTGTCCATTTTAGGCCAGAACTATAATGTTTTTATTACTACAGCTTTGTAATATAGCTTGAAATCAGAAAGTGTGATACCTCTGGCTTTGTTGCTTTTTCTCAAAATTACTTTGGGTGTTTAGGGTCTATTGTGGCTCCAAATAAATTTTAGGATTGTATTCTCTATTTCTGGCTTCCCTGGTGGCTCGGAGGTTAAAGCGTCTGCCTCCAATGCGGGAGACCCAGGTTCAATCCCTGGGTCGGGAAGATCCCCTGGAGGAGGAAATGGCAGTCCACTCCAGTATTCTTGCCTGGAGAGTCCCATGGACAGAGAAGCCTAGTAGGTTACAGTCCATGGGGTTGCAAAGAGTCGGACACAACTGAGCAACTTCACCTCACCTCTCTATTTCTATGGAAAATGATGTTGGAATTTTGGTAGGGATCACAGTGAATTAGTAGGTAGCTAAATGTAATGTGACCATTTTAATAATGTTAACTCTTCTGATCCATGAACACAGAATATTTTTTCACTTTTTTGTTTCTTCAGTTTCTTTCATCAAAGTCTGTAGTTTTCAGCATACACATGTTTTGCCTTCATGGTTAAACTTCTCACTGTGTTTTCTTTGATGCGATTGTGAATAAGATTATTTTCTTTATTTTTAAAATATTGTGCTCAGTTCAGTCGTGCAGTTGTGTCTGACTCTTTAAGATCCCATGGAGTGCAACACGGCAGGACTCCCTGTTCATTGCTGACTCCTGGAGTTTACCCAGACTCATGTCCATTGAGTCCATGATGCCATCCAACCATCTCATCCTCTGTCTTCCCCTTCTCCTCCCACCTTGAATCTTTCCCAGCATCAGGGTCTTTTCTTATGAGTCAGTTCTTCACATCAAGTGGCCAAAGTATTAAGAGTTTCAGCTTCAGCATCAGTCCCTCCAATGAATATTCAGGACTGATTTCCTTTAAGATTGACTCATTTGATCTCTTTGCAGTCCAAGGTACTCTCAAGAGTCTTCTCCAGCACGACAGTCCAAAAGCATCAATTCTTCAGTGCTCAGCTTTCTTGATAGTCCAATTATAACATTCATACGTGACTACTGGAAAAACCATAGCTTTGACTAGATGGACCTTTGTGGGCAAAGTAATGCCATGCTTTTTAATATGCTGTCTAAGTTGATCATAACTCTTCTTCCAAGCAACAAGCATCTTCTAATTTCATGGCTGCAGTCACCATCTGCAGTGATTTTGAAGCCCTCAAAATAAAGTCTGTCACTGTTTCCACTGTTTCTCCATCTATTTGCCATGAAGTGAGCAGACTGGATGCCATAATCTTCATTTTTTGAATGTTGAGTTTTAAGCCAACTTTTTAACTCTCCTTTTTCACTTTGATCAAGAGGCTGTTTAGTTCCTCTTCACTTTCTGCCATAAGGGTGGTGTCATCTGCATATCTGAGGTTATTGATATTTCTCCTGGCAATCTTGATTGCACCTTGTGCTTCCTCCAGCCCAGTGTTTCTCATGATGTACTCTGCATATAAGGTAAATGAACAGAGTGACACTATACAGCCTTGACGTTCTCCTTTCCCGATTTGGAACCAGTCTGTTGTTCCATGTCCAGTTCTAACTGTTGCTTCCTAATATGCATACAGGTTTCTAAGGAGGCAGGTCAGCTGGTATTTCCATCTCTTTCAGAATTTTCCACAGTTTGTTGTGGTCCACACAATCAAAGGCTTTGGCATAGTCAATAAAACAGAAATAGATGTTTGTGGAACTCTCTTGCTTTTTTNTTCCATCTCTTTCAGAATTTTCCACAGTTTGTTGTGGTCCACACAATCAAAGGCTTTGGCATAGTCAATAAAACAGAAATAGATGTTTGTGGAACTCTCTTGCTTTTTTGATGATCTCTTGCTTTTTTGATGTTGACAATTTGATCTCTGGTTCCTTTGCCTCTTCTAAATCCAGCTTGAACATCTGGAAGTTTATGGTTCATGTACTGTTGAAGCCTGGCTTGGAGAATGTACTGTTGAAGCCTGGCTTGGAGAATTTTGAGCATTACTTTGCTAGCATGTGAGATGAGTGCAATTGTGTGGTAATTTGAACATTCTTTGGCATTGCCTTTCTTTGGGATTGGAATGAAAACTGACCTTTTCCAGTCCTGTGGCCACNTAATGGGACATCTATTTATTTATATGAATATTAGATTTTAAGAATTCTGATAAAAATAGCTTTTTTAAAAAACAAGATTCAAATTGAAAATTTGAAGACTATTAGTTTATGTCATCAGTAAGTGCAATAATACTGTACTTACTTTGTATGTTATACAAAGGACAATATACAAAACAATACTGCTTATTTTGGATTATAGATTGTTTTAATAGACTTTTAATATTTGACTTCATCTGATGTATATTATGATGTATGAATTCCATTCTTCTGTTTGATGTTTTTCAGACAGCTGTGTGATAGACTCCACATGATATTCCCAGTTGGAGCGGCCCCTATAGTAGCCAGTGCCCACTTAACATTTGTCTAATGAGATTTGTCCATAATAAGAATACAAAGCTGTCCATGATCTGGGGACCATTATATCTCTAGGAAACTTTTCTACTACAAAAACAGCAAAGCATGTTTTTGTCAAAATATTTTATATTCTTTACAAACCTGTTGCTCTAAATAAGATAAAAACATTCCATCAGGATTTTATTTAGGATTGACTTGAAGGATTCTTTTCTTAAGGATTTCAGCCACACTGATTTTTTAAGATTTTTCTCTTTAAATCCTATTTGTATCAGATAATGTGGCTGAACAAAAGATGAGACAACTGTAAAGTTAAATCTTTAAAACCAATAATTTGAAACATATTCTCCTAATAACCAGTAATTTAGGAAGTACTCTGTTTTATGTTCTTAAAAACTAACTTTTTAATTAAATGCCTCCAATTCTAAATTCTTTACTATTTAGNATAATGTGGCTGAACAAAAGATGAGACAACTGTAAAGTTAAATCTTTAAAACCAATAATTTGAAACATATTCTCCTAATAACCAGTAATTTAGGAAGTACTCTGTTTTATGTTCTTAAAAACTAACTTTTTAATTAAATGCCTCCAATTCTAAATTCTTTACTATTTAGTGTATATAAGGAGGCTTAAATATGTATTTTAATAATCAAAATTCTCCCAAATTATAACTTATGAGTTTATTTTTGAGAGATATTATCAGAAAGTTATTTATTCATTCACACTCATTCATCTATTTATTTATTTATATATTTTAGGACCAATATATTAATATCAGTTTTCCATTGACTACTTTTATTTTGCTATAAGCATGAATGATGTAGAACATTGTTCTAACAATGTAAATGTTCTGTGATTGATTGAAACTTAACTCTATCAGAATTGAAAATAAAGTAAAATTGTTATATTTGACATTTGGTGCAACTGGACTTCACATTTTTAAATATTAAGCATAGTTTTTATTTAAATAACACTTTACAATGTGTGATTTTTTATACTGTATTGTAAAAAAAAGAAATTTTGACGATTTTTCAATCATTCTGGATTCTAGTTCTGATTCTGCTGCTAAAGAGATGTCTAATCTTAACGTATTTCTTAAGCTTTCTGTGTACTTACTTTACACCCCTGATAAATGTAAGTTTGGACCAAGTCCATGATTTTGTATAATTTTTTTTCTGCTTTGAAATACATGATGGAATCTATTCACCTTGGGATCACACTTCCAACTTGTTTCTAAGAATGTGCTATAATCCCAGGGTAATTATTAACTCTGTGAAAAATTGCAAGTATATTAGTGTTGTGGAATTTCAGTTAGCTCATTATTAAATTGTTATTAATAATACAAAGAAAGGTATGAAAAGAATGCAAGGTTTGGCATAGAAGAAATACTTATCAAATGATAGTTATTATAATACTAGGTATAAATCTTATATAATTATAGGTTCAGTCACTCAGCCATGTCCTACTCTGCAACCCCATGGACTGTGTGCAGCACATGAGGCTTTTCTGTCCATCACCAATTCCCGGAAGTTGCTCAAACTCATGTCCATTGAGTCAATGATGCCATCCAACCATCTCATCCTCTGTTGTCCCCTTCTGGTCTCGCCTTCAGTCAGTCTTTATCGGCATCAGGGTCTTTTCCAGTGAGTCAGTTCTTCACATCAGGTGGCCAAAGTATTGAAGTTTCAGCTTCAGCATCAGTCCTTCCAATGAATATTCAGGACTGATTTCCTTTAGGATTGACTGATTTGATCTCCTTAGAGTCCAAGGGACTCTCAAGAGTTCTCCAACACCACAGTTCAAAAGCATCAATTCTTTGGTGCTCAACTTTCTTTATAGTCCAACTCTCACATCCATACATGACTACTGGGAAAAAAACGCAGCTTTGACTAGATGTACTTTTGTGGACAAAGTAATGTCTCTGTTTTTTAATATGCTGTCTAGTTTGGTCATAGTTTTTCTTCCAAGGAGCAAACATCTTTTAATTTCATGGCTACAGTCACCATCTGCAGTGATTTTGGAGTCCAAGAAAATAAAATCTCTCACTGTTTCCCCATCCATTTGCCATTAAGTTATGGGACCAGTTGCCGTGATCTTAGTTTTCTGAATCTTGAGTTTTAAGCCAGCTTTTGCAGTCTTATGTTTCACTTTCATTAAGAGGCTCTTTAGTTTCTCTTCACTTTTCTGCCATAAGGGTCATGTCATCTGTATATCTGAGGTTATTGATATTTCTCCCGGCAATCTTGATTCCAGCTTGTGCTTCATCCAGCCCAGCATTTTGTATGATGTATTCTGCATAAAAGTTAAATAAGCAGGGTGTCAATATATAGCCTTGACCTACTTCTTTGCCAATTTGGAACCAGTCCATTGTTCCATATGTGGTTCTAACTATTGCTTCTTGACCTGCATACAGATTTCTCAGGAGGCAGGTAAGGTGGTCTGGTAGTCCCATCTCTTTCAGAATTTTCCACAGTTTATATAAAATATGTATTGTTACTATTATTGTCAATATTATTGAGTTAACTCCAGTAATACCTTCCACATTAAAAAAAAGTGTGAGTACAGTATTTTATGGAATAATTTTATATCTTATAACATTTTGTAATGAAGTAAATAACCTGAACTTCTAACCTGCAAACAGAAATATTTTTGTTGTTGTTCAGTCACTAAGTTGTATNGCAGCTTTGACTAGATGTACTTTTGTGGACAAAGTAATGTCTCTGTTTTTTAATATGCTGTCTAGTTTGGTCATAGTTTTTCTTCCAAGGAGCAAACATCTTTTAATTTCATGGCTACAGTCACCATCTGCAGTGATTTTGGAGTCCAAGAAAATAAAATCTCTCACTGTTTCCCCATCCATTTGCCATTAAGTTATGGGACCAGTTGCCGTGATCTTAGTTTTCTGAATCTTGAGTTTTAAGCCAGCTTTTGCAGTCTTATGTTTCACTTTCATCAAGAGGCTCTTTAGTTTCTCTTCACTTTTCTGCCATAAGGGTCATGTCATCTGTATATCTGAGGTTATTGATATTTCTCCCGGCAATCTTGATTCCAGCTTGTGCTTCATCCAGCCCAGCATTTTGTATGGTGTATTCCGNAAGAGGCTCTTTAGTTTCTCTTCACTTTTCTGCCATAAGGGTCATGTCATCTGTATATCTGAGGTTATTGATATTTCTCCCAGCAATCTTGATTCCAGCTTGTGCTTCATCCAGCCCAGCATTTTGTATGATGTATTCTGCATAAAAGTTAAATAAGCAGGGTGTCAATATATAGCCTTGACCTACTTCTTTGCCAATTTGGAACCAGTCCATTGTTCCATATGTGGTTCTAACTATTGCTTCTTGACCTGCATACAGATTTCTCAGGAGGCAGGTAAGGTGGTCTGGTAGTCCCATCTCTTTCAGAATTTTCCACAGTTTATATAAAATATGTATTGTTACTATTATTGTCAATATTATTGAGTTAACTCCAGTAATACCTTCCACATTAAAAAAAGTGTGAGTACAGTATTTTATGGAATAATTTTATATCTTATAACATTTTGTAATGAAGTAAATAACCTGAACTTCTAACCTGCAAACAGAAATATTTTTGTTGTTGTTCAGTCACTAAGTTGTATCTGACTCTCTATGACACCATGGACTGCAGCATGCTGGGCTTCCCATCCCTTTAGAAACCCTGAAATAGATGATTAGAAAATATACTTTGTGTGCTGTAAAGCTGTGTTTTCAAGCACCCTTGTATTAATTGACCAGGATTGCATAATAAAATACCATAGATAGGTGGCTGAAAATACAAAAATTTATTTCTCACATTTCTGGAGGCTTGAAATCCAAGATCAAGATGCTGGCAGATTTGACTTCTCCTGAGGGCTCTCTCCTTGGCTTATAGACAGCTACCTTCTCTGAAACCAGCTCAGTATTCTACAGTTTACTTCTGTGCCTAACAGGGTTGCTTCCCTGGTGGCTCAGATGGCAAAGAATCTACCTGCAATGTGCGAGACCTGGGTTTGATCCCTGGTTTGGGAAGATCCTCAGGAGGAGGGCAAGGCAACCCACTCTAGTATTCTTCCCTAGAGAATTTCATAGACAGAGGAGCCTGGCAGACTACTGTCCATGGAATCGCAAAGAGTCAGATGTGACTGAGCCACTAAGAACACACAAACAGCCAGACTTAGCTCAGACCCCACAGGGTGAGGCCCCAGTCCAACAAGACCAATGGCTCCTTCAGATGCCAATTTGAAGTAGCAGGTTCCCTGGTTACCCCCAACTTCTACAAATTAGAGGTTCCTACTGCCCTTTCCTTGGGTTCTATAATTTGCTAAAGAAATTCACAGCCCCAAGAAAACAGCTTAGGTATTGCTAATTTATTGCAAAGGATATTTTAAAAGATATTATTGAGTGGTCAGATGAAGAGAGTCATATGTGGTGAACTTTGGTAGAGTCCAGACCCCAGGATCTTTTTTCTCTGTGGAATGAGGTTGTGCTGTATTCTTGGTATATACATGTGTTCACCACCCCAGAAGCTCTCAGAACCTCATATGTGGGGGATTTTTATGGGGGCTGCATCACGATAGGTATGATCAATTAATACCTTAATTTCTAGCTCCTTTATTTCTAAAAAAAAAAACAAAAAACTGCGGAGTGGGGCTTAATGTTCTAAGCTTCTAATCATGACAAAATTAAAAGACACTTGATCCTTGGAAGAAAAGCTGTGACAAACCTAGTCAGCATATTAAATAACAGGGACATCACTTTGCCGACAAAGGTCTGTCTAGTTAAAGCTATGGTTTCTCCAGTAGTCATGTATGGATGTGAGATTTGAACCATAAAGAAAGCTGAGCACCAAAGAATTGATGCTTTTAAATTGTGGT
>SJYW01011713.1:181464-196534 GCA_006410735.1 Raphicerus campestris
AAAGTATTGAAGTTTCAGCTTCAGCATCAGTCCTTCCAATGAATATTCAGGACTGATTTCCTTTAGGATTGACTGATTTGATCTCCTTAGAGTCCAAGGGACTCTCAAGAGTTCTCCAACACCACAGTTCAAAAGCATCAATTCTTTGGTGCTCAACTTTCTTTATAGTCCAACTCTCACATCCATACATGACTACTGGGAAAAAAACGCAGCTTTGACTAGATGTACTTTTGTGGACAAAGTAATGTCTCTGTTTTTTAATATGCTGTCTAGTTTGGTCATAGTTTTTCTTCCAAGGAGCAAACATCTTTTAATTTCATGGCTACAGTCACCATCTGCAGTGATTTTGGAGTCCAAGAAAATAAAATCTCTCACTGTTTCCCCATCCATTTGCCATTAAGTTATGGGACCAGTTGCCGTGATCTTAGTTTTCTGAATCTTGAGTTTTAAGCCAGCTTTTGCAGTCTTATGTTTCACTTTCATCAAGAGGCTCTTTAGTTTCTCTTCACTTTTCTGCCATAAGGGTCATGTCATCTGTATATCTGAGGTTATTGATATTTCTCCCAGCAATCTTGATTCCAGCTTGTGCTTCATCCAGCCCAGCATTTTGTATGATGTATTCTGCATAAAAGTTAAATAAGCAGGGTGTCAATATATAGCCTTGACCTACTTCTTTGCCAATTTGGAACCAGTCCATTGTTCCATATGTGGTTCTAACTATTGCTTCTTGACCTGCATACAGATTTCTCAGGAGGCAGGTAAGGTGGTCTGGTAGTCCCATCTCTTTCAGAATTTTCCACAGTTTATATAAAATATGTATTGTTACTATTATTGTCAATATTATTGAGTTAACTCCAGTAATACCTTCCACATTAAAAAAAGTGTGAGTACAGTATTTTATGGAATAATTTTATATCTTATAACATTTTGTAATGAAGTAAATAACCTGAACTTCTAACCTGCAAACAGAAATATTTTTGTTGTTGTTCAGTCACTAAGTTGTATCTGACTCTCTATGACACCATGGACTGCAGCATGCTGGGCTTCCCATCCCTTTAGAAACCCTGAAATAGATGATTAGAAAATATACTTTGTGTGCTATAAAGCTGTGTTTTCAAGCACCCTTGTATTAATTGACCAGGATTGCATAATAAAATACCATAGATAGGTGGCTGAAAATACAAAAATTTATTTCTCACATTTCTGGAGGCTTGAAATCCAAGATCAAGATGCTGGCAGATTTGACTTCTCCTGAGGGCTCTCTCCTTGGCTTATAGACAGCTACCTTCTCTGAAACCAGCTCAGTATTCTACAGTTTACTTCTGTGCCTAACAGGGTTGCTTCCCTGGTGGCCCAGATGGCAAAGAATCTACCTGCAATGTGCGAGACCTGGGTTTGATCCCTGGTTTGGGAAGATCCTCAGGAGGAGGGCAAGGCAACCCACTCTAGTATTCTTCCCTAGAGAATTTCATAGACAGAGGAGCCTGGCAGGCTACTGTCCATGGAATCGCAAAGAGTCAGATGTGACTGAGCCACTAAGAACACACAAACAGCCAGACTTAGCTCAGACCCCACAGGGTGAGGCCCCGGTCCAACAAGACCAATGGCTCTTTCAGATGCCAATTTGAAGTAGCAGGTTCCCTGGTTACCCCCAACTTCTACAAATTAGAGGTTCCTACTGCCCTTTCCTTGGGTTCTATAATTTGCTAAAGAAATTCACAGCCCCAAGAAAACAGCTTAGGTATTGCTAATTTATTGCAAAGGATATTTTAAAAGATATTATTGAGTGGTCAGATGAAGAGAGTCATATGTGGTGAACTTTGGTAGAGTCCAGACCCCAGGATCTTTTTTCTCTGTGGAATGAGGTTGTGCTGTATTCTTGGTATATACATGTGTTCACCACCCCAGAAGCTCTCAGAACCTCATATGTGGGGGATTTTTATGGGGGCTGCATCACGATAGGTATGATCAATTAATACCTTAATTTCTAGCTCCTTTATTTCTAAAAAAAAAAACAAAAAACTGCGGAGTGGGGCTTAATGTTCTAAGCTTCTAATCATGACAAAATTAAAAGACACTTGATCCTTGGAAGAAAAGCTGTGACAAACCTAGTCAGCATATTAAATAACAGGGACATCACTTTGCCGACAAAGGTCTGTCTAGTTAAAGCTATGGTTTCTCCAGTAGTCATGTATGGATGTGAGATTTGAACCATAAAGAAAGCTGAGCACCAAAGAATTGATGCTTTTAAATTGTGGTATTAGAGAAGACTCTCGAGAGTCCCTTGGACAGCAAGATCAAGCCACTCAATCCTGAAGGAAATATTCCCTGGAAGGACTGATGCTGAAGTGGAGGCTCCAATATTTTGACCGCCTGATGCAAAGAGCTGACTCACTGGGAAAGACCCTGATGCTGGGAAAGATTGAGGGCAAGAAAAGAGGGGGATGACAGAGGATGAGATGATTGGATGGTATCACTGACTCAATGGACATGAGTTTGAGCAAGCTCCGGTAGATAGTGAAGGAGAGGGAAGCCTGGTGGGCTGCAGTCCATGGGATCACAAAGAGTTGGACATGACTTAGCGACTGAACAACAACAATGAGTTGGCCTTTCTGAGACCAGCCACCATCCAGAAGCCCACTAACAGTCACCTCATTGGAACAAAAAACATTCTTGGCACACAGGACATTTCAAGGGATTTAAGGACTCTGTGTGAAGATCCAGGGCCAAAGATCAAATATTAGAACAGATGATTCTTATAGTATTTCTACTAACAAGAGGTTTAGGACCTCAGTCAGTAACCCAATATATATTTCTTATTATTTCATATAAATTATTTCAAAGAAAATATTTAAGCATGGTGTGATCCAGACTGCATATCCAGCAGAGGGGCAGAACACATACTCTGAAATATACTCCTGCCATAAAACACACATGTGCTGGATAAATTACAACCATAAACATTTAAATGCATACTGAGTCTGTAAGAAAGTACCAGAGATTCACAAATGCTTCTAGACCAAGGTTGGCTTGCGATCCAAAGGAAGTTGGAGCCTCTCTTGTGAAACGAGAGAAGCAGTTTTCGCAATGACTGATCCTGGTACACAAGAACTCTTCTGTCACATGCAGACATAGAAATACAATGCTCAGCAGACAAGGCTCCCGTTCAAATTATCATAAAATATGATATATCACATCCTATTAGGAAAAACATCTTTGAACTATATATTAGGATAAATATGAAATCTAAATTTAATGGATGGAATCTTTTTACTTCATTAGCCCAGACTTTTCCATGAACTCTATTTGTTCAATTCTTTGTGTAATCCAAAAATTCCATTTTTCATGCTTATCACATTTCACGGAAAATATAACATTAAAAGGAACCCCCAAACTTTCAAGGTTTGCTTATGTTAGTAATATTTTTAAAAGGGTAATCCAGCTTCGAGTTACCTCATTATTCTTGCACCACAAATCATGTAATCAGTGCATGCAGTTGTTGGGCTCTGCTTTTTGACTGAAAACCAGATAAACTCCTTAGCAGTTTTTGCATTGTTGTATGCATGCTCAATCGTGGCCAACTCTTTGGGACACCACAGACTGTCAACACTATGGACTGTAGCCTGCCAGACTCCTCTGTCCATGGAATTTTCCAGGCAAGAATACAGAAATGGATTAGTTCCTCCTCCAGGGGATCTCTACAACCCAGGGATCAAACCCTTGTCTCCTGTGTTTCTTGCATTGGTAGTTGGATTCTCTACCACTGAGCCACCAGAGAAACCCCACATTAAAATCAGATGAACTCACTCTCTGTGCAGTACAAAAAAAGATAACAAAAAGTTGCATTCAAGANTTGCACCACAAATCATGTAATCAGTGCATGCAGTTGTTGGGCTCTGCTTTTTGACTGAAAACCAGATAAACTCCTTAGCAGTTTTTGCATTGTTGTATGCATGCTCAATCGTGGCCAACTCTTTGGGACACCACAGACTGTCAACACTATGGACTGTAGCCTGCCAGACTCCTCTGTCCATGGAATTTTCCAGGCAAGAATACAGAAATGGATTAGTTCCTCCTCCAGGGGATCTCTACAACCCAGGGATCAAACCCTTGTCTCCTGTGTTTCTTGCATTGGTAGTTGGATTCTCTACCACTGAGCCACCAGAGAAACCCCACATTAAAATCAGATGAACTCACTCTCTGTGCAGTACAAAAAAAGATAACAAAAAGTTGCATTCAAGAAAGTTACACACTTTCAGAAGGCCACATTTTGAATGGAATTGGAGCAGTGCTACGATCATGGAGAATACAAAATGCAGACACCATAACCGTTAAAGTCAAAGTAAGCCAGAATTTATTTGCATTTTTTAATGGGCACGCAGACGGAGGCAGGTGATATTACAATGTTTACACCAAACCGCATGAGCTGAATGGGCTAAAGGAAACAGTTGGATTATCCATGTGTCAGCATTCTAATCCTATCAGGCTTGTCAGCACTATAATTTCCTTCACTTAGTTTAAAATACAGTAGTGGAAAGTAAGAATGTTTGTTTTCTTCTGATGAGTCATATGACTCAGAGCAAAGTAAGGACTTAGAATACTTCAGAAAATGACAGAGTGTTGCAGATTATAGTGGTTTGTTCACAGCTGTATAAATTTATTTTTTCTATAAAGCAGGTACACATTGAGCCATATTTCCTAGGGTCCAAATTCCTGAAACAGTAATTTTCCACTCTTCTCTGGTTGCAGGAAACCAAGCAACTTCCACGTTTGCATAACTCCAGTGAAACAATTTTGGAAATGAAAGAATCTTGCTTAACTTTTACTTTTGGATGAAAATTTTCAAATGCGGCAAAACTTGTCTCTACAACATAGACATATGCCTACTTATATCACTGCCTGAGTGCCCTTATATAATATTTAAGGAATCATTTAAGAAAATAATAAAGGCCATGGGAATCTATACTTATATTTCCATCAGAATGGCAGACTAGATATTCTGAAATGCCCTTTTGGCATAAAAATATGTGGATGTTGGATAAATTATAACCATAAGCTTTTGACTGCATTACTGAGTTTACAAGAAGGGGGTGACATCCCCAAGAGCCTTCATACCCGACTTCTCCCGCAAAACTGTAAACTGATATCAGAGTGGTAAATAAATGTGAAAACTGGGGCTGCCCTGAATACAAGGACCTTTGGCAGGAATAAAGAGCTTTAATGGAAATTGGATACTAGAACTTAGATCTGGCGGAGGAAAATCTAAATCTGAGGATGCTATATAAATAGAGGATAATTCAAGTATAAGTTTTAAGCTGTGAACTGTCCTTTTGAAAGAAATAAAACCAATTCAGAAAACAGCTTATTTTTATAGGCTTCAGGTGAGAAAAAAAAAAAGATGGTACTAATTTTTCTCTGAGAATTGCTAAACTTTTCTCAGGAGGGTCTGTGGTTTGAATTTACATTCCGTGCACAATCAAGGAAATCTCAACTATAAAAATTAACTTAAAATTCTGGCAAATAGGTACACCTCCTGTCAGGAGTAAAGGGATATCCTTTTAATGAACATCATCCTCAAGCCAGGCCTTCAAGGTTCATAAGAATAAGGTTTGGACACATAAAATTTGCCAGTTAAAATATAACAAATATATGAGTAATCAGGACCTAGTAGACTTATATTACCAAGGACTTTATAGATTGGAATATTAAATATCAATAAAAATCATTGACATTTATAACTCAGTGGAAAAATTAAATAGAAATTTAGATATACTTGAAAAGAGAATTAGTGAGACAGAAAACAGTTTTGAGAAAATTACATATGTATGTATTTCCACTAAATAATTGATAAATATACCTTAAAGTACACATAAAACATTAAAATGCTTGGCCAGACATTTTTTGAGTTCAAGTATAATAAGCAGCAGAGATTTTAAGGGTGCAGATGTTATCATTTTACTATAGATTTAATAAGATGCTTTTCATTTGACCAGGGATTTTTTTTTTGCTACTAGCTTTCTGCATGATATTTAGAAATCAAATATCTAATGATTTTATGAAATAATTTATCCACATCTTTGAAAAGGATGATGTGCATTTTTATTTATTGTTTTAGTATGGTGAATACATTGGTCAATCTTTACATATTTTAAACAATCTTGTTTAAGATTTTGGAATAAGCCTCATTTGCCCATTGTGCTTTTGTTATTTGCTGAATTCTAGTTTTTTATGTTGTAATGCTTTTGAGTCTGTATTCAAGACAGATACTTTTTATAATTTTCTTCCAGTTTCTTTATAATTTCTTCTTTATCAGGTTTTGAAATCAGTTGCATGATGACTTTATTACATAAGTTATAAATTTTTCTTCTTTCACTATTTCAGAAAGAATGTATAAGATTGGTATTCTGTCTTCATAAAATATATAATGGAGTTTACCAATTAAACCAGTCACAACAATATTCTTTAAAGTATAAATTTTAGATATACCACTTTTCTATATCTTGTTATGTCCATTTGTATTTTAAAAGGAATTTTCCATGTTATCTAATTTGAATTTATTAACATGAAGTTTCTAGTGTTTGGATGATAGAAAGTGACATCCTTCTTTCATTCCTCATATTAGTAGATAATTTCGTTTCTTTTTCGTTGATCACTCTTGCTAGGTATTAATTGATTTTATTAATCCCCTCAAAGCATTAGGTCTTTATTTTAATGACTTTCTCCATTGTCAGTTTTTCTATTGTACCTATTTCCCTTTTCATTTTATTGAATCCTTTTTCCTGCCTTCTTTGTGTTTAATTTGCTCTTCTTTTGTAACCTTTTAAGATAGAAACTTAAATAATTCTACTATACATTTCAAAAGAATTAAACAGAAAATATCTTTTAATTTCCCTTGTGTTTTTTCTTTGATCTGGGAAATTTAAAGTTGCTGTTTAATTTTCAAATATTGTGATATTTTTTAGCTATTTTATTATTTGTGATGTCTATTTTAATACTGCTATATTAAGAGAGTAAGAACGTATACTCCTTAATAATTTTGATCCTTTAATGTTTATTAAGGCTTAAATTCCTGGAGAAGGAAATAGCAATCCACTCCAGTATTCTTGCCTGGGAAATACCATGGTGAGAGGAGCCTGGTGGTCTATATTCCATGGGGCCGCAAAGAATCGGTCATGACTTAACAACTAAACAACAAAGGCTTGCGTTATCAACTTGCATGTTCCTTTAAAAAATGTGTACCCTGAAGTTGTGATTAAATTTCTATAAATGTCAATTAGGCAGTTTGGCTGAGAGTGCTTTTCACATCCTCTATATCATCATTATTTCTGTTTCTCTGTGGTTCTATGTTAATCAATGACTAAATGATAAGTATTAAAGTTATAAAGTGGTGGGCATTAAAATAAAAAAGTTATAGATAATAAAATCTCTGTTGATTGGTCTATTCCTTTCCTTGGTTCTGTCTGTTTTGCCTCATATTTCTTAGAAACATTATTATTGATTGAATTTAAATTATTTATAGCTTCCCGTTTCTTTGACTTTTATGATTATGAAACTTTTATCTTTATTTTTGGATATGCTGAATGTCTTGAAGTCTAATCTTTTTCAAGAGTTTATAGCCATACCAGTTTTCTTATGCCTAATGATATCTTGGTCTGTATTTTCCTTCCCATGTATGTATGTTCCACCTGTCCTTTTCTTTTTATTTAAAATGTATTTGTTTAAACAGTATATTACAAGTTTAAGCTTTTAAAAATAATTACTTGTGTTTAGTATGGCTAGTTCTACTTTTATGTGGTATACTTAGTATATTTTAGTTAATGTTAGTAATCAATAATATATTGGCTTAAGTCTACCATCTTAGTATTTGTTTTCGATTTGTCTCACTACTATTTTTTGTTTAAAGAGATGGGAATCCCAGACCACCTGACCTGCCTCCTGAGAAATCTGTATGCAGGTCAAGAAGCAACTGTTAGAACTGTACATGGAACAATAGACTGGTTCCAAATCGGAAAGGAGTACATCAAGGCTGTATATTGTGACACTGCTTATATAACTGAACTGAACTGAACTTCTTTTCTGCCTTTATTTGGATGAATTATTTTTTAGTGCTCCATTTTACCTCTTCTGTTATCTTTTAGTTATAAATCTTTGAGTATATGTCTATGTGTGTTGAGCATTATTCTAAAGAATAAGTATGCATTTTACAATAGTATTTCAACAATATCTTATAGTAATAATGGAAAAGATACATAGTAAGGAAAGTAGGCAAGTAACAAAATATTATATATATATAGTTTTATCACTATTTCTCATCACACCCACAAACACACAGAATCCATTTTTAACACATACTTAGGACATACTGAATTTTCCTCTGTATGGCAGATGTGACATAAGTATGATAGGATAAACAGTTTTTAAATTTTAAAAAACAAGAGAAGAAATTTTAAAGGCTTATTCCAGTCCCCTATTTTATCTTCAATATTCATTTGCTTCCAGGTTCTTAAATTATGAATTTAAGAAGGCAAAGCTTATACTTTCTATTTATTTCTCTAAATNATAAACAGTTTTTAAATTTTAAAAAACAAGAGAAGAAATTTTAAAGGCTTATTCCAGTCCCCTATTTTATCTTCAATATTCATTTGCTTCCAGGTTCTTAAATTATGAATTTAAGAAGGCAAAACTTATGCTTTCTATTTATTTCTCTAAATCTTGCTTATAGTACCTAATAGCTAAAATTAGGTAAAACTGCTTGGAAAATTATTAATATGTTAAGCACCAACACTATGCAAGCTATTAATAAATAATAATTTATTTTACTCTTTTGGGTAATACAGAATTTGGGCAATTATGATAATCATGGAATTTAAGTGATGAGTACTCTGTGTATCATTTTACTGTGCTTTTTCAGTATCACAAATGATCAACATTATATATAAAGTAATATTTGTGCCCAACTCAAATCAACTTTAAAATTAACTTAATAAGCAAAACCCACATTTAATAAGAAGACTTTAGTTAAGTTTTATGTGAACTAAAATGATTCATTTTTGAATTCCTTTAACTATCAATCTTCCCTCAAATATTTAAGTTGTGAATAATTTACTAAGAAAAAAGAAATAGCCATTTAGAAATTCATTTATTGTGTCAAATGAAGCTTGCCTGCTGTTGAAAGTATAATGTGAAAATATTCTTTCAATCCTTTCCTTTAATCTCCCCTTAAAAAAATCATAGTGATTGTAATTTATAAGTGATTTATAAGAATTGCTACTCTAAGATCTTTATTTGAGCAATGTTTTTCAATCTTATTATCCTTTAAAAGTTGATGTCTTCTAACATTCACTGTTACAGTATTAGTGATACCATACATTATCTTATACAAAGTAAAATGTTTATCTTTAACCTATTTTTTTGCTCACCACATTCTGTTTTGTTAAATTATCTCTCAGTTGTTACTCAGGTAACAACTGTAATTTATTAATTAAAAATTAGAAATTTTATTTGGTATCTTCAGGAAAATGGTGCAATCTACAATGTAAAATGAAACTAATAGTATGTATACTAATGAAATGAATGTCACCTTTCAGTGCTGTATAACATATTTATAAATATACTTTCAACAAATCTGTGCCATTATGTTATTAGACAGATGGTATATATAACAAGCCATGTGTATTATAAAAACATTCACACAGATTCATAACTTTGGCAGGTAATTATCATGAAAGGTGATTTTTATATGGGAAAGTATTATGATGTATGTTTTATATATATATACACACACACATATATAAAATAAAAATTTACCAGTACATGAAGTAATATATAAATGATAAGAATGACAAAAGTAGATAAACCTTTCTGTGGCTGTTGTCTGTTTCAAATAATATTTCATCCATGTAAATATAGTCTTCACCAAATTAACTAGTAAAATATGAAGTACAAAGAGTGGTTCTGATAGTACCCTAATATTGCATAAATACAGCTTGACAAGCTTCCCAGTAAGGAGTCTTGTTATCAGAATTAAGTATATTATTATCATCCTTTATCATATTTTATAACTTATAAAGAGAACTCAAAGTGTTTATAAAGAGCCTTGTGTAACTTTGGTTCTATTGAGTGGAGATGATCCAATTTTCCATCTTCTCTGAAAGATCCATTTTAGTTATATAACTAAAGATTTTTTTAAGATTTTGTTTTCATTTTCATTTTAGTTTTCTTTTTAGTTAAAAAAAACTCCCAGTTTTTCCATCGTTTATTCTTGGTTATCAGAATGACAAATCACAAGCGTGGTCTCAGATTTTGTTCTTTAATTGCTGGGAAGATTTGGGAAGATTTGGAGTGGATTCCTTCAATTCTACATTGTAATATTTGGGATATTTGATCATTCAGTTCAATTCAGTCACTCAGTTGTGTCTGACCCTTTGCAACCTCATGGAATGCAGCACGGCAGACCTCCCTATCCATCTCCAACACCCAGATCCTACTCAAACTCATGTCCATTAGGTTGGTGATGCCGTCCAACCATCTTATCCTCTGTTGGCCCCTTCTCCTCCCTCCTTCAGTCTTTTCCAGCATCAGGGTCTTTTCCAGTGAGTCAGTTCTTTGCATCAGGTGGCCAAAATATTGGCGTTTCAGCTTCAGCATCAGTCTTTCCAATGAGTATTCAGGACTGATTTCCTTTAGGATGAATTGGTTGGATCTCCTTGCTGTCCAAGGGACTCTCAAGAGTCTTCTCCAACACTACAGCTCAAAACCATCAATTATTCAATGCTCAGCTTTCTTTATAGTCCAACTCTCACATCTATACATGACTACTGGAAAAAACATAGCTTTGACTAGATAGACCTTTGTCAGAAAGGTAGTGTCTCTGCTTTTTAATATGCTGTCTAGTTGGTCATAGCTTTTCTACCAAGGAGCAAGTGTCTTTTAATTTCATGGCTGCAGTCACCATCTGCAGTGATTTTGGAGTCCAAAAAAGCAGTTTCTCACTGTTTCCATTGTTTCCCCATCTATTTGTCATGAAGTGATGGGGCCAGATGCCATGATCTTCATTTTTTGAATGTTGAGTTTCAAGCCAGCTTTTTCACTCTCTTCTTTCACTTTCATCAAGAGGTTCTTTAGTTCTTTGCTCTCTATTCAAAGGATGGTGTTATCTGTGTATCTGAGGTTATTGATATTTTTTGTGTAATGTAATTTGATCATTAAAGTGAAGTCGCTCAGTCGTGCCTGACTCTTTGCAGCCTCATGGACTGTATAGCCTATCAGGCTCCTCCGTCCATGGGATTTTCCAGACAAGAGTGCTGGAGTGGATTGCCATTTCCTTCTCCAGGGGATCTTCCATATGTACCTGTGCACTGAAGCAAATAAGTAATATGGTGAGAAGTTTCTCCATAATGCTGTCTTCTTTAGTGCTGAGGTATATTTTCAGAGGAAACTATTTGTATGAGTAGCTCTTCTGCACAGCCAAATATTCAGTCTTCAAGGAGCCAAGTGGGTCCAGATTAGCTGTGTAAGAGAACAGCTTTTGTTTCATAGACTCATCATTTGCAACTAAAAAGGAAAGGAGATACTTAGGATGGAGCAAGTTTTCTTTCATATACAAATAGTACTGCCCCCAGCAGCTGAACTGCAGACTTCTCTAAAGACAAAGTGATGAGCAGATGCTTCATAGAGTATTCAGTGAGGCTGGCTCACCCAACAAAAGTATTACCTTGCTAAGGAGAGAACTTGCAAAACAGCAAGTTCACTCTGTTCACTATATGTGGGAAATAGTTTTCTTTCACTGATTCTTTACAATTTCTATCAGCGTATCAACAGAAATTCGGTGCAATGTTCAACAATCTGAGACTTTCTCGTCGATGCAATAAGTATGCATTTAAAGCATGTAATACAAATTCTTTGGGTTGATCTGTGGATTACTCTGCAAATACAGTTAGCTCAAAGTTGTAAAATAGCTTTGGAAATAAAAGAGTTCATAACATTTGTAATATATTCTTCATATAATATATTCCATAATTCCTCATGTGTATCCAGAATCTTTGATTTCCATCAGACTTATAGAAGGAGCTGTGGATGCCAGTTCTTTCTGACAGAAATGCCAGCTCTTTATGTAAAGGCTGGGGCAGGGCAATAAAACCCATCTCTAAACTTTACACGAAATATGAAAGCCTAAATATTCAGAAAAGATCAGTCAGCGCTTAGGTTTCCTGAACTGCTTTATAAAACCCACAGGAGTGTCTGAGAAGAAAGTGAATTTGAGGGGCCATTGAACACAGACCATTTTCCAATTACAGGCACACCTGTGCTGCATAGCTTTCTGCTGATCTGTTATGAGCATTTTACAGAGTGGTTTCATAGTCCTTCAAATTCCTCATTCTTCAGTCCAAAATGGTCTGAGGGTGTTGCTGGCAGGCTTGGACTTATCAGAGACTTCTCTCTGAGATAATTTGATACCCTACCCACAGTGTAAATTGTTTGGCCTGGTTGAGTCTCAGATGCCACCCATTGACACTCTAATTAACAGCCTCAGTGCATTGGCTTCTGGGGAAAAAAGGAGTTGTTTTCTTTCAGTTAGTGAGAACCAATTGCTGGAAAAACCAATGACTCAGCTCTTTGCGGTGAAACTATTTACATGGGCAAGAAAGGCTGCTGCAGACTTATAAAAATCTTGCTGCAGATACTTTTTTTTCTTTCCTTATGAAACTGTGGTTCAGGTGGAGTCATGCATTTTCAAACTTTTTTTTTTTAACATCTATTACTTGAAATAAACATGTGCTTTGCTGCCAGAGGATCTGAACAACAATTACCTTAATTATTTCTGTTTACCCTTAGAGTATCCAAAACCGCAGTTTAAGAGCTGTTGGGCTTTTAAACACCCCCTTTCTATGCAGTTAGTAAACAGTAAAGGATGAATATAAACTGTGTCTGTATTTATGTGGTGGTTTCAAAAAAACCCTACATTTTTGAGTTGCAGCTTCAGCATTTTTAAAAATCCTTCCAACTATATTTTGGATATCTCCACCAGAGAAAAAATGTTAATGAAACAGCATAGCTTTTTTCTGAAGCTTAAACTACATTTTGGAATCTTTTCCAGCATCACTGTTGCTGTTGCTCAAGATTTCCGAGGAAGAATATCCTATAAGTAGTGAGACACAGACAAAAATAATATGTCTGAGACTCTTTATAGATGTGATTAAGAAAAGGCACACACTACCCCTCTTATGTTTTGCTGGGCAAGTTTGCGCCTTTATGCTCTTGACTATCCCATTAAAGGAAATATTCCAGCGCTGAACGTTGTGCCTCGTTTTGACTTTAAATTCACTTAGAGTCTAATTTTTTTTTCTTCAGCATATTTAAGTTCACTGTAAAAAAAAAAAAAAAGCTAAATTTAATAATCTGATGTCAAGTATTTTGTTTAAAAAGTCACATTGCAAAAAAAATAAAGATATCTGTCATCATAACAATAAAGCCCCAGTGGTAAAGCCAGAAAATGCAAAGTGCGTTTTCCTCTAGCAATGGAAACAGTGGTCGGGGAACACCAGTGTACACTTCCCCTCGTGAAATGAAAACCAAAATGGAGTTGGATTGCTAAGAGACCTCTCTAAGTAGAGCCAAGAAGACATTAAGGATGTGTTACTTGTGTACTTGTTAGCGGAGAGAAAACCTGACTCTTGACCTGATGAAGGTATCGAGAATATCCGGCAGGCTCTTGTGAGAGTCTCACTGCTTATCAGACCCCTATCCTAAACTTACAGCCCCTTAAGGACAGATGTTTCCTGACTCACATCAGAGTCGATCACAATTCTTATTAGGCATCTGTTGACAACCTCATGGTTTTTTGCCTGTATAAGCAAGCCCCTGACTCTTTCTCGTCCCTGGAATACTCTTTTGAGGTAACCTGAATCTTTGTCTCCTGAATTGAGACACCTTATAAACTCTTATCTTATTGGCAATCTCCTGCATTATTTGGGGGAGGGAGTTTGGCACTGTAAGAGATCATTAAATATTACTTTTAGAATCAGGTTAATAACAAGCCTCATATTAGCATTGGCTGTACCATTAAAGTTGCTGTGTATCTGAGGATACAATTCCTTTTTGTGTCTTAGTTCCTCATCTACAATATAGAAATATTACAAAAATATGTGCCCACCTCTGGTAAGGGAATACTGTAAGCCTACCTCTTTTCACATTGAATCAGTTTCCATATGTATGAAGGTGTCCTGAAGGTAAATAGACTCTCGGGTACCACTGTTAATTCTTACAGCCATTTCAGTGAATATATTGAGGTAGTAATTTATTTGTTGGCCTTTCAGCTGAGGATAGTGGGGGAGTCTAAAGACTTCTCAGGTCATAGCAACAACTTTAGAAATAGCTGTAAATAGTGTTTAGTTCATCACTAGTCAACACTGGGTCTATAAAAGTTGGAGTGATTCTGACTATTTGTATAAATTTCAGGTGTATATTCTATAAAAATTTTGAAATTATCAATACTTTTTCCTCTTTCTTAGTCATCCTTTTCCCAGCAACATAAAAAGAGGTTGAATAAGAATTAAGTTATTTATAAAACCAATGGGAATAGGCTTGTTAATAACATCTAGAGGCACCTTTGTGATAGTGGTAGATTGCTTTGGATTGTACTCATTTCACCTGACATAGCAGTCTCTCTCTTGGTTTCTTATGTATTTTTTCTAAGCAATTAAAACTGTACGAGTTCTTAATTTAGCTCACTTTACAATTGAATATATTAAGGTTAAATCTGTGTTCTTTACAATGATCGTAATCTTGTAGAAAATGTCTTGCATAAAAGGAATTAAGTAATACTTGCTAATGAGCTTTACTTCATTTTTATTCATTTACAAATGACATTAGATACTCAGGGGAGAAAACATCCTTGTCCTTGTCATACAGCAAAACAAGGACATTCAGAGATCTAATGCAGGGATATTGTATCTACCTGTCAAGAAAACAGCAACTAAAGTGTTCATTCCTTTCTGGGGGGTCTTCAGTCAGTGAGGTTCTGTTTTAGAAATGGTTGTAGGTAGAAAATGGAGAAGGCAATGGCACCCCA
>SJYW01011713.1:197265-227809 GCA_006410735.1 Raphicerus campestris
ATATATTACTAGATTCCAGTTGTTAAAGTCCCTATTAAAAATTGATATCTCTCCAAATTTTACAGATCTCCAAATGGTGAGTCCATGAACTCTTAGAAGGCTAATATCGTATTTATAGTAATAGAGAACCTGATTGAAAGAATGGCAGCCTTAATTGGTTTTTATTCATTCAGTTCAGTTCAGTCGCTCAGTTGTGTGCGACTCTGCAACCCCATGAATTGCAGCACGCCAGGCCTCCCTGTCCATCACCAACTCCCGGAGTTCACCCAAACTCATGTTCGAGTCGATGATGCCATCCAGCCATCTCATCCTCTGTTGTCCTCTTCTCCTCCTGCCCCCAATCCCTCCCAGCATCAGAATCTTTTCCAATGAGTCAACTCTTTGCATGAGGTGGCCAAAGTATTGGAGATTCAGCTTTAGCATCAGTCCTTCCAATGAACACCCAGAACTGATCTCCTTTAGAATGGACTGGTTGGACCTCCTTGCAGTCCAAGGGACTCTCAAGAGTCTTCTCCAACACCATAGTTCAAAAGCATCAATTCTTCAGTGCTCAGCGTTCTTCACAGTCCAACTGTCACATCCATACATGACCACTGGAAAAACCATAGCCTTGACTAGACAGACCTTTGTTGGCAAAGTAATGCCTCTGCTTTTGAATATGCTGTCTAGGTTGGTCATAACTTTCCTTCTAAGGAGTAAGCGTCTTTTAATTTCATGGCTGCAATCATTACAGATATATATAATTGATTGTTATTTAAAAGTCAAGGGGAATGAGTTTGAGAAACACATAAACTGACCTGGCTCCTATTGACTACAGGAAGGAACCAATCATAGTATGAAATCTTCATAAATCCTTATAAATCTTCATATAACATCTTCATGTAACTCAGTGGTGAAATTCATAAGGAAAATATATTGAAATTGCCCAGCTCTGTTCTTGTCTATTTTTCTGGGTGTGGCTGGCTCATTCAGAGATGGGTAAGTTGTGAACATGTGAAATAGCTTGGGCAAACCTTCCTGATTAGATTTCTGCTGTCAAGAGGAGTTTGTTGAGTACATCATGCTGGTGAGCTAGGGGGCTCTCACACCATCAGGTGATACCTAAATGGAACTTCTGACTTTTTTGTTCCAAAGATTTCTAGTATACAGCATGACAACCAATGAGGATGATTTAGCCTAGTCTCCCCACTCCCAGTGTGCACTGCTCATTGTCACCAAGCCACTCTGGAAACCCTGCTGCGATCTTTTCATTCTCTTGCTGAAAGACTTCAGTGGTTCATCATTTATAATAGATTTCCTTGGCAGTGTAGTTGAGGCCCTGAACACTAAACTATTTAATAAGCTTGTCTTTTGCTATCCACCTATTAAAAGCCTTCATTTCAACTAATCATTTACCAGCCTTCAAATATGATTATGTATTTTCTTTGCCCATATGTCTTAGATACCATAAATTTGGCCCATTTTTTTAATAATAAAAAAAAAAACTTTAATTATCTTTTGAGATGAATCAAGCCTGTATTTCTCCATGAGAAACAGAATCTACAGTGAATTTCATTCCCTTTTTAATTCCTGAACCTTTTATTGTTCATTTTCACTTAGTTTATTCATCCCTGCACTGGTAACACTGTGTTTAATTTTCCCATTCTTCTTAAGCATTTCAGCAATTTAATAGACATATGCCTACTTTTCCTTAGTTTTCCTTACACACATATATGTATAATGTATATAATAATGTATGTATATATAGGTACTACATGCAGGACTATATATACATATATATACATATATAAATATGTATAGTCCTGCATGTAGTACCTATTACAGTGTGTTTCCTTCCTTAGACACTTAACGAATATGTGCTTATTGATCTATAAATATGTCATAAACCTACAAAAGATAATTTGGGGCAATGAAGAATTGGTTTTTCTGGAGGAGGCAAAAAATCATAGGTCTAAACCAATAGTTTCCCCTAGCAACCAGTAATGCTGAAAGAAAGGTAACCAAGCTAGGTAACCCAATGAATAGACTCAGCACATGCTTAGGACACCATTACACAAAACTAGATACTTTTTGAAAAAACTGTCTATATCCAAACTCAAAGCACGTCAAATTAGTCACCATGAGGAAAATCAGAACTCGGATGGCTTTCTCTTAATTTATAATTTAACATTTTTTTTTACCTTGGATCACTGTGGTGGCAGAAAAGTGAAGAAGTGATAATCAATACTTTAGTTCAGTCACTCAGTCATGTCTGACTCTTTGCGACCCCATGGACTATAGCATGCCAGGCTTCCCTGTCCATCACCAACTGCTGGATCCTCCTCAAACTCATGTCCATCGAGTGGGTGATGACATTCAACCATCTTATCCTCTGTCGACCCCTGCTCTTCCTGCCTTCAATCTTTCCCAGCATCAGGGCCTTTACCAATGAGTCAGTTATTTGCACCAGGTGGCCAAAGTATTGGAGTTTCAGCTTCAGCATAAGTCCTTCCAAAGAATATTCAGGACTGATTTCCTTTAGGATGTACTGGTTGGATCTCCTTGTAGTCCAAGGGACTCTCAAGAGTCTTCTCCAACATCACAGTTCACAAGCATCAATTCTTTGGCACTCAGCTTNATTCAGGACTGATTTCCTTTAGGATGTACTGGTTGGATCTCCTTGTAGTCCAAGGGACTCTCAAGAGTCTTCTCCAACATCACAGTTCACAAGCATCAATTTTTTGGCACTCAGCTTTCCTTATAGTCCAGTTCTCACATCTATATATGACTACTGGTAAAACCATAGCTTTGACTAGATGGGCGTTTATTGGTAAAGTAATGTCTCTGCTTTTTAATATGATGTCTAGGTTGGTCATAGCTTTTCTTCCAAGGGAAAAGTGTCTTTTAATTTTATGGCTGCAGTCACCATCTGCGGTGATTTTGGAGCCCAAGAAAATGAAGTCTGACACTGTTTCCACTGTTACCCCATCTATTTCCCATGAAGTGATGGGACCAGATGCCATGATCTTCGTTTTCTGAATGTTGAGTTTTAAGCCAACTTTTTCACTCTTCTCTTTCACTTTCATCAAGAGGCTTTTAGTTCTTCACTTTCTGCCATAAGGGTCGTGTCATCTGAGNATCAGACTGATTATGTTCTTTGCAGCCAAAGATGGAGAAGCTCTATATAGTCAGCAAAAACAAGACCAGGAGCTGACTGGCTCAGATCATGAACTCCTTATTGCAAAATTCAGACTTAAATTGAAGTAAGTAGGGAAAACCACTAACCATTCAGGTATGACCAAAATCAAATCCCTTATGATTATACAGTAGAAGTGGCAAATAGATTCAAGGGATTAGATCTGACTGACAGAGTGCCTTAAGAGCTATGGACAGAGGTTTGTGACAAAGAATGCAGTGTTCAAGACCATCCCCAAAGAAAGAAATGCAAAAAGGCAAAATGGCTGTCTGAGGAGGTCTTACAAATAGCTGAGAAAAGAAAAGAAGTGAAAGGCAAAGGAGAAAAGGAAAGATACCCATCTGAATGCAGAGTTCCAAAGAATACCAAGGAGAGGTAAGAAAGCCTTCCTCAGTGATCAGTGCAAAGAAATAGAGGAAAACAATAGAATGGGAAAGAGTTCTCTTCAAGAAAATTGGAGCTACCAAGGGAATATTTCATGCAAAGATGGGCCCAATAAAGAACAGAAATGGTATGGATCCAACAGAAGCAGAAGATATTAAGAAGAGGTGGTAAGAATACACAGAACTATACAGAAAAGAACTTCATGACCCAGATGCCCACGATGGTGTGATCACTCACCTAGAGCCACACATCCTAGAATGCGAAGTCAAGTGGGCCTTAGGAAGTATCACTACCAGCNGAATACACAGAACTATACAGAAAAGAACTTCATGACCCAGATGACCACGATGGTGTGATCACTCACCTAGAGCCACACATCCTAGAATGCGAAGTCAAGTGGGCCTTAGGAAGTATCACTACCAGCAAAGCTAGTGGAGGTGATGGAATTCCAGTTGAGCTATATCAAATCCTAAAAGATGATGCTGTGAAAGTGCTGCACTCAATATGCCAGCAAATTTGAAAAACTCAGCAGTGGCCACAGAACTGGAAAAGATCAGTTTTCATTCCAATCACAAAGAAGGGCAATGCTCAAACTACTGCACAAATGCACTCATCTCACACACTAGCAAAGTAATTCCTAATTCAAAATCCTCCAAGCCAGGCTTCACTGGTATGTGAACCATGAAGTTCCAAATGTTCAAGCTGGATTTAGAAAAAGCAGCGGAACCAGAGTTCAAATTGCCAACATCCATTTGGATCATCAAAAACACAAGACAGTTTCATAAAAACATCTACTTCTGCTTTATTGGCTACACCAAAGCCTTTGACTGTGTGGATCACAAGAAACTGTGGAAATACTTAAAGAGATGAGAATACCAGACCACCTTACCTACCTCCTAAGAAACCTGTATGCAGGTCAAGAAGCAACAGTTAGAACTGGACATGGAACAACAGACTGGTTCCAAATTGGGAAAGGAGTATGTCAAGGCTGTATTTTGTCACCATTCTTATTTAACTTATATGCAGAGTACATCATGCAAAATTCCAGGCTGGATGAAGAACAAGCTGGAATCAAGATTGCTGGGAGAAATATCAATAACCTCAGTTATACAGATGACACTACCCTTATAGCAGAAAGCAAAGAAGAACAAAAGAGCCTCTTGATAAAAGTGAAACAGGAGAGCGAAAAAGTTGGCTTAAAACTCAACATTCAGAAAACTAAGGTCATGGCATCCAGTTTCATCACTTCATGGCAAATAGATGGGAAAAATGGAAATAGACTATTTTTAGGGGCTCCAAAATCACTGCAGATGGTGACTGTAGCCATGAAATTAAAAGACACTTGCTCCTTGGAAGAAAAGCTATGACCCACCTAGACAGCATATTAAAAAGCAGAGACATTACTTTGCTAACAAAGGCTCATCCAGTCAAAGCTATGGTTTTTCCAGTAGTTATGTATGGTTCTGAGATTTGGACTATAAAGAAAGCTGAGCACTGCAGAATTGATGCTTTTGAACTGTGGTGTTGGAGAAGACTCTTGAGAATCCATTGGACTTCAAGGAGGTCCAACCAGTCCATCCTAAAGGAGATCAGTCCTGGGTGTTCTTGGAAGAACTGGTGCTAAAGCTGAAACTCTAATACTTTGCCTACCTGATGTGAAGAACTGACTTACTGGAAAAGACTGTGACGCTGGGAAATATTGAAGGTGAGAGGAGAAGGGGACGACAGAGGATGAGATGGTTTGATGGCATCACTGACACAATGGATAAGAGTTTAATAAGTTCTGGGAGTTGATGATGGACAGGGAACTGTTGTGCTGCAGTCCAGGGGGTCACAAACAAATGGACTTGACCGAGCGACTGGACCGAGTGACTGAACTGAGCTGAACAGTCAGTATCATTAAACACATTATTATCTGGTGGAAGTGATGTGAACTGGTATGCCCCCATGTCTCTACAAATTATCTAGTGTCTCAGAAATTCAATTTCATTACATATATATTGACTACAGTTTGGTGTATGTAAGAGAGTGGAGACTTGATTGAAATAAATATTGAGGATGTGATGAGCTGTATAAATTGGCCAAGTTTCCAGATAATATGAAGAGAAAAGTTATGTTTGTATCCTGGAATGAGATGAAGTAAAAATATGTGATCCAAAACTTTAAAATAAAAAAGAAGTAATATAGTCTTCTAATAGCTAACATTCTTTATCGAAATACTCTAGAGTTAAGGATATAACTTTAGAGAGTGACTAAAAGTGAGTGACTCTAAAACCAGGAAAACTTCATTTTTCTCCATATCCTGAATGTTATATGAAAAGTCACAGTTGCCTCCTTCCACTGAAGGAAGTATTTCCCCCCAAACACAGGATGCTGTGCTGCTTTTTAATATGTAGTTATACCTGATTTCCAGCTAGTTGCTGTTGCCGTTTTATATGCATAATGACTCCATTTGTGGCAAGCACCATTCAGAACAAATGAGATCTATGAACAGGTTGGAGGTGCCTCTCAGGTTCAAGGATGCTGTGAGGAACTTTTGGGGCAAACTCCTCATGACTCATCAAACTCCTCAGAGCTCACATCATGGTGGGTTTTGGGTGTAACAAATACATAGGCTGTGTCAATCATTTTCGTCCTAGTCCTTGTGCTGATTCTTCTCTGACTCAAATATGAGTTGCTGTTCTCCCTCCTCAGTGTATCTGCTGACCACTCTGGAACGCTCAGTGTCCTTACTGAATGTTCCCTCCATCTCTTTGCACTGAGGGCAAAATATACATGGCTGATTTTGCCACTCTTCATCTCACTCATTATTAGGATTAAACGTGAGTTTTTCATGCTGCCCGAAACACTTCCAGACCACCACTTTTCCATGTTCCTCAGAGTACACGTTGAGTATGCCTCCTTGACACTTGTTCTCATTCACTGCAGATTTTATCTCTCGGATAATACTCTTTCTATATATTCCACGTTTTGCCATCAAGCTACATGCATTGCATAACTCACATAATATTAATCTTTGAGTTCTTTTGCCTCCTAAACTCTAATGATCTTCTTGCAAATGTTTTATTTCTCCCATTGACTTGACTGCAACATTTTCTCCCAAATCATCAGCTATTTCTTGTCTTCAGTTCTTTCTTTAGCAAGCTTATACTTTGCTAAATTACTTCAGTCAGTATTTTCACACTTTTTCACCTGATTATTCTAAAAACTGGACTGAAATACCTTCATACCTGGATTAGTCTTTAGTTTCCACTATTCTCATCATCCCTACTTCTGCTTTACCTCAGAGTGATGCTGGAGAAAATTTCAGTGTTACAGATTGATGTCATGGCAAATTACAATTACAATTTCATGACAATACCCAACATCAAACACATTGTCACACTATTCAGGCAAATATCCATATTTCTCTAATTCATTTATTCTTCCTTTATCCAAAATAGCTTTGTTCAGCCTTTTGCATACCTTAAAGATTTTCAATACCACCATCAGATACTTCACACTTTGCTGATTTCCCTGCTTTCTATTTATGTAGATTTTTTTTAAAAAGCTATCAAATATGAACTTCTGTAGTTCTGCTTTTACTTAAGGTGTAAAAAGCTGCAGGAGAGCATCTCTCACACCCTAACAATGAAAGAAAGCAGGATAATCTGTAAAATTAGACGTTACTGTTGAGCACATCATACAGCAAATTTCACAAAATAACTAGCGGAACTGAGGACATTGTAGGATGAGAAGCTCATTCAGGGGAAGTTAGAAACAGTGAACTGTTTAACGTTTTGCAGACCACGGGAAGAAGAGACAGCCACTATTAAAGCAGGTAAGAGGTAAAATGCTTCGTTTTTCATAAATTCTAAAAGAATGGGACAGAATATGTGTCTGAAGAAGACAAAGACTTCTGTCAGAAACTATACATGCAAGGAGACTGCAAAAACATCTGTAAAGTACTGTGAGGAAAATATATGACTTAGAATTGCTTATTTACCTACTGAAAAAGGCTTTCAAAAATAAAAATGAAGTGAACTTTTTCTGACAGGCAAAAATGAGGAGAATTCTTTGCCGGCAGACCTGAACCACAAGAACCACTTCAGGCAGAATGAGCATGTATACAATGAACATTTGGATCAATACTAGAAATAAAAATCACAAGAAATAGAAAAGTTGAAGATGAACATGAAAAGATAATTGGCTACTTGTAGGAAAAATAAGGGACTTCCAGGTGACACAGTAATAAAGAATCCACCAGCCTGTGCAGCAGACACAGGAGACATGCTTTCAGTCCACCCAAGGTCAGGAAGATCCCCTGGAGGAGGAAATGTCAACCCACTCCAATATTCTTGCCTGGAAAACTCCGTGGGCAAAGGAGCCTCACAGCCTACAATTCATGGGGTTGTAGAGTCTGACACAATTGCGCGACTGAGCATGCAGGAGAAATAAAAACAAGGTTTTGGAACATGTATAGAGATAAACTATGTGACAAATGAAGCACAAAGAAAGGGATTGTGGAAGTTGAAGTACAATGCTGGAAGATTCTTATACAATACAATGGAATGGCATGATGGCATGTGAGGATAGATTGTGAAAAGCCAAAGATGCATACTGTAAACACCAGACAGTGACTGAAAATATTTTTGAAAGAAGTAAAACTAAAAAAGCAAATAGATCAAATCGAGAATAAAAAAATGGTCAGTCCCAAAGAAGAACATAAAAGTGGAAAATAGAAACAATGCAGGCAGTAGGAAGAAACTAGTAAGGTGGCAGGTTTAAAAATCCAGTACTGTCAACAATTGCATTGAGTATAAATAGTCTAAAGTATAAATAGTCTAAACATAACAATTGCAGGTTAGTAATTGCTTGAGTTGATAAAAAAACAAGACCAAAGTATGAGAAACTGATTTTAATATGAAGATATATGTAGGTAAAAACTATCAGAAAAGCCCCTGATGCTGGGAAAGATTGAAAGCAGGAGGAGAAGGGGACGATAGAGGATGAGATGGTAGGATGGCATCACTGACTCAGCGGACATGAGTTTGAGCAAGCTTCAATAGATGGTGGAGGACAGGGAAGCCTAGTGTGTTGCAGTCCATGGGGTTGCAAAGAGTTGGACATGACTGAATGACTGAATAACAACAAAATAGGTAAAAGCTAAAAAATGGAAAAATAAATAATGCAAACTTTAATTATAAGGCAGTTGTAATGGTTATGTTTATACATATAAAAATGTAGACTGCAGATTAAATGCTTTTCAAGAATGATGGACATTATGAGAAAGGAGTCAATTCATAAAGAAGATTTAGCAATTTAATATATATGCACAAAATGAAAGGGCTTCAAAAATGCTTACTAAAAGAACCTGGGAAAGAAAGTAGCTTCGATTCTTTGAAAGATAAGATACAANAGGCCTGGAGCGAGGCAATTCATGGGGTTGCAAAGAGTCGGACACGACTGAGTGACTGAACTGAACTGAAGTATTAGGAAGACAATAATAATATTACCAGTCCATAGAGGAGCCCAAACTGGAGGTTATCACGTTCACGGCCAGAGTATGGTCTGGGACTTCAATAAATGCATCTCACTATGATTCTTTCTACTGAACACAGGAAGTAATAAGTATCTATTGAGAAAATGAGCAACTTACTAAGTGAACAGTAACACATAAATGAGAGAAACATTTTCTGAGCGGTGCTACACCTCCAAAGTCATAGCCCAAACTCCCATCTGGGGTTTTCAAAACCATGAATTACTCACTACTCTGCTGATAAATTCCCTCCCATCTCCCATCGTTAGGCTTAAACTTCCAGAGGTCAAGTAGATGTAAATGACCCCAAGTTCCTGGTTTCTTTGCCAAACTGAACCGATTACCCTTTCCTCCACTGTTGTTGCTGTTTGGTTGCTAACTTGTGTCCACCTCTTTGCAACCCCACAGACTGCAGCATGCCAGGCTCCCCTGTTCTTCACTATCTGGTGGAGTTTGCTCAAACTCATGTATATTGAGTTGGTGATGCCATCTAACCATCTCATCCTCTGCTGCATGCTTCTCCTTTTGCCTCCAGCCTTCCCAGCATCAGGGTCTTTTCCAGTGAGGTGGTTCTTCATACCCGGCTAAAGTATAGGAACTTCAGCTTCAGCATGAGTCCCTCCCAGTGAATATTCAGGCTTGATTTCCTTTCAGATCACTGGTGTGATCTCCTTGCAGTCAAGGGACTCTCAGGAGTCTTCTCCAGCATCACAGTTCAAAAGTGTCAATTCTTTAGTGCTTTGCCTTCTTTATGGTCCAACTGTCACATTCATACATGACTATTGAAAAAACCAGAGCTTTGATTATACAGAACTTTGTCAGCAAAGTAATGTCTTTCCTTTTTAATAGTATCTCTAGCTTTGTCATAGCTTTCCTTCCAAGGTGCAAGTGTCTTTTAATTTCTTGGCTATAGTCACTGTCCTAAATGATTGTGGAGCCCAAGAAAGTAAAATGTCACTGGTTCCACTTTTTCCCCATCTAATTGCCTTAAAGTGATGGGACAAGATACCATGATCTTAGTTGGTTGAATGTTGAGTTTTAAGCCAGCTTTTTCACTCTTCTCTTTCACTTTCATCAAGAAGCTCTTTAATTCCTCTTTGCTTTCTGCCATTAGCGTAATATTATCTGCATATCTGAGGTAATTGATATTTCTCTCAGCAATCTTGATTCTAGATTATGATTTATCCAGCCTGGCATTTCGCATGATGGACTCTACACACAAGTTAAATAAGCAAGGTGACCATACACAGCCTTGTCATACTCCTTCCCCAATTGTGAACCACTAAGTTGTTCCATGTCCAATTCTAACTGTTGCTTCTTGACCCACATACAGGTTTCTCAAGAGACAGGTGAGGTGGTCTGATATTAAGAATTTCCATCTGTTTAAGAATGTTCCAATTTGTTGTGATCCATATAGTCAAAGGCTTTAGTGTAGTCACTGAAGCAGAAATAGATGTTTTTCTGGAATTCTCTTGTTTTTTCGATGATCCAACAAATGTTGGCAATTTGATCTCTGACTCCTCGGCCTTTTTTAAACCCAGCTTGTGCATCATTGAGTTGCACGAGCCCCTTTACCATGACAAGGCTATGATGCATTAAGGGGACACTTTCTTCCTAGGAATTTGGAATTGGGTCTCAAGAGGATCTATCATTAGAATAAGTGTGCAGATATGGAAATAAGCTGAGTCACACACAAGGTAAATTAGAATTAAGACTTATTAAGAATTAAGACTTAGAATTAAGACTCATTAACTTTTACTGCAGATGTCCCAGGTGGCATCTGATTTTCTACCACCCTAGATACTTTTATTTTTATTTAAATAACTGTGATATAATTGGCAAATAAAATTGTAAGATATTTAAAGTGTACAATGTGATGATTTGATATATGCATATATTGTGGAAATATCCCCCTACTTAGTTAAATAATACATCTACTCTCTCACCAAATTTTAATTATACAATACAGTATTGTCAATTAGTTACCACATTATATATTTGATCCTCAGACCTTATAACCAGACATTAGTATCTTTTTACTAACATTTCCCTATTTGCTCCACCGCTGAGCTGCCTGGCGACCAGTTTTCTATTCTCTGTTTCTATTTCAAAAGTTTTTAAATTCTACATATTAGTGAAACCATAGAGTATTTTCTTTTTCTGCCTTACTTATTTTACTTAGTGTAATGCCCTCAAGATCTGTCCATATTGTTGCAGGTGCCAAGATTTCCTTATTCTTTAAGGCTGAACAATATTCTGCAGTGTGTGTTTGTGTGTATACACACATGTATTTATTCATCTGTCTATAGACACTTAGGTTGTCTGAGGACCTTTAAATATTCATTGAATTACATGTTATTTGTAGCTTTATGATAATGTCTCTCTTCTCAGTCCTCTCAGTCTGCCCACACATTTTGAGAAAGACTGAATGGTTTCTTGTTCCTTGCCACCATAAAATTGTTGTACATTAGACTTTATTATTTCTCAGATAAAGAAATTAAAGAGGTCAAACATTGTTAAAAGTCCCACAGCTAGGAAGAGGCACAGTCTAAATACAAAAGAATAGGAGTGATTATTTTTCAAAAAGAAGCATTGCTAAAAATGATACTCATTGGTAACAGATTCTTTAAAATTTAACTTCTATAAAAGTGGGGAGGGGAAAATCAACTTTACCTCAGAAAATGTACATCAACTGAAGCTTAGTAGACAAGATAGTAGTAGTGAGAGTCGCTCAGTTGTGTCCATCTCTTTGTGACCCCATGGACTGTAGCCCGCCCCGCTCCTCTGTCCATGGGATTCTCCAGGCAGAAATACCAGACTGGGTTGCTGTGCTCTCCTCCAGGGGATCTTCCCAACCTAGGAATTAAACTCAGGTCTCCTGCATTCCAGGCAAATTCTTTNACATCAACTGAAGTTTAGGAGACAAGATAGTAGTAGTGTGAGTCGCTCAGCTAACACTGTGTCCAGCTCTTTGTGACCCCATGGACTGTAGCCCGCCCCGCTCCTCTGTCCATGGGATTCTCCAGGCAGAAATACCAGAGTGGGTTGCTGTGCTCTCCTCCAGGGGATCTTCCCAACCTAGGAATTAAACTCAGGTCTCCTGCATTCCAGGCAAATTCTTTAATGTTTGAGTTACCCAGAGAGAAGACAAGACATGTGAGTACAGCTTCCTTCCTCAAGACATGACAGCTGTAGTTGCCACCACTGGTCTTCTCTATGTCTTCCCAAGTCTCTCATCCCCAGAGAGCAGGCATTAGCTGGATGAGCACTTTCTCACCTTAAGGTGTCAAACTGCTATGTCCTATGAAAGAGGTGAGAAACCTAAGCTAGTAATATTTTGAAGTAAGAGAACATCCATAAGATTTCTTTTAATCGGCCTTTGGAAGCCACTTCTAGTACAGATTTTCATAGCTCTGGTTTATCACTAATTTAATTATGCTTCTGGAATGGATTATGTGTTAATTTTAAAATTCCTTAGGCTTGGTTATAATTTTATGGCTACCTTAAGCCTTCCTCAAGGGCCTAATTTTCATAGAGCAATCAAGTGCAAGCATTAAGTAAGACCAGGGGTCATTCATTCTCTCTTCTCTTTTCTGCAAGCAGTACTTTTATAGAGCTTTCAGAAGCTGTGAGGAGGGAGTACATGAAACCATTTCCTTTTACTGCTGAGCTGCTTCTCCTGTCCGACTGCTCATTAATTATGCCAATTACATTTTGAACAGTACTAGAAAGTGCAAAGGGTAAAATACGAATCAACATATGATTTTAGTACTTGATTTTGTCCAGAATTTTATATTCCTTTAGGGTTATTTCTGTTCAAAAACAAAGTGTTTATAAAACTTCTATTATTATTTTTGCTTCTAAACTGCATATATTGACTACCTCCAGAGCTCTGCCATACAGAGCTTAATAAAGTCTTTTATGTTCAAGACATATACATATATGCTTTGTAATAAGACAAGCCATATGTAAAACAAGAATCTCCTCTGTGAATGTTGTGCTTGATAAATAAAATGGACACCATGCAACCACCCCCCAGCTTAAAAAATAGATTTTTCCCTCATAACCTGAAGCCCCCTTGTGTCTCTAATAATCCTCTCACATGACCTAATGGTAATCTGTCCTTATCCTGAATTGTGTATCCATTGTTCCTTTTCTTTTCTTTATAATTTATCCATTTTGTGTGTACTTTCACACACCTATGTTTGAATTGTATACCAATAGAAGTGGCTCAGATGATAAAGACTCTGCCTGCATTGCAGGAGGCCCAGTTTCAATCGCTGAGTTGGGAAGATTCCCTGGTGAAGGGAATGGCTACCCACTCCCAGTATTCTTGTCTGGAAAATTCCACAGACAGAGGAGATTGGCAAGCTATAGCCCATGGGGTTGCAAAGAGTCAGGCATGATTGAGCGACTAACACTAACAAAATTACTGTATATTTTGAAAACCTTTTTTTGCTCAAAAATACCTAAGATTTATCCATTTTGATTCACGCAATATGCTAGAAGCCCATTCTATATATCATTCATGCTATTCATTATTACTGTTGTAAAGCATTTGATTATATGATCATGAGACTTTGTTTACTCATTTCATAGATACTTAGGTTATTTGAAATGTGTTGCCCTTATAAACAACGTGGCTGAGAACATTCTCATATCAGTTACTGTTGCCACTTATAAGAGTTTCTCTAGGGAAATTATCCCACCTCCCCATTTCCATGTAATAAAACACAAATATCCATTTATCATACTGGAAAAACAGATCCACTCACTGGAGAGGCTGACTCGCCTAGGGGCTCTGGCTGCTCTCAGCCCTGTTTCCCCCCCGGGGAGCTCTCAGGCGCATCCATAACCCATTCATGGTATCATATGCCCAGATGATGTCCAGGAATGAATTGTGCCATCTTCAGGAATAAACATCCTAATTTTTCTGAATAATGCCAGATGGTTTTGAAAAAAGAAAGATTTATCAATGCAGCAAGAAAAGACTGTTATAGACAGGAATAATTGAAAATAACTTAAGAAATATTAAGTTAATACATGAGTATTTTCAAAATTATAGGCAGAGAAAAGAGTAGGGCAGAGCACCCTGGGACTAGGAGCCTCTGGGAGTTGTCTGGACCAGAAGGGAAGGGTCAGGAGAATGAGCTGCTGTAAAAACCGAGAGACTGAAGCTACAAGAGAGCATCAGTGGCCTTACTCAGACACAGCCTGACAGTGAGGCCTCTAAGGAAGGAAGCCAGGGAAATCAAAACTCTTGATTCCACTTCCTCCACATCTGATCTGCTGGTCTCTCCCATTGACCTAAGCCCCTAGAAGCAAAAAGCAAGAAACACACTCAGTGTTTTGGCCTTCAGAGAAGGATGGAGGAAAAGTGGAGAACGGATAGAGTGGCAAATGAAAAATCACAGTAATAGTAATTTACACTCTTGTTAGACATGTGTATTCCAATGATTCCTACTCTTGCTAGTGATTTTTATTATACAGCAATTATATGTGTTATCTATTACATAGATATTATGTCTTGATTTATTTAGATATTTTAAAATCTTTCAGCAAACTTCTCCATAGAGATTTAGTGCATCTTTTGCTAATTTAATCTTTGGGATAGCAATTAATCAAGAACTCAAATTATCACTTTAAAATGGTTGTTTTAACTAGTATTGTTTTTAATGACAAATTATTGTACATGTTTTCTTATTTTTATTGGACATTACTTCTAATTTTCTCTTCATTTTTTGTTCATTTTTTCTATTGGGCTTATTATCTTTTTACCTTTTGGCGCATCCATTAAATATATTAGATTTTTACTGCAAGTGCAACAAATGTGTTTTTACTATAAAGGCACAAATATTTTCTCTGAGTCTGTGAAGCTTATGAACAGAAATTCTTAATTTTACAATGTTTTAATGATCAATTTCTCCCTTCTTATATGTATTTTTCAGTGTTTAAGAAATGTATTTCTTGAAGTCATGTTTATTCTTTAATATTCTTCCCTAAATTATCAAAATTTAAGTTTTTAATCCACCTGGAATTTTTGTGTATGTGTATGGTATGAGGAAGAGATCTGATTTTACCTTTTGCTATATGATTTTTTTCCCCAGATGCATTTATTGAACCATTAATCTATGTGGTAAATGCTAATAATTTCAAATATCAAACCCCCAAAAAAGTATTAGACTGCTTCAGGGCACTATAGGAATTTTATTCCATTATTTATTGTGTTCATGTTGAACTAATAGAAAACATCTTAATTAATAAAAAATTTTAAACAACTATTGAACTTTGGTCAGGTAATCCATCTTCTTTAATCTTTTCTATGAATTATCTAGATNACTGCTTCAGGGCACTATAGGAATTTTATTCCATTATTTATTGTGTTCATGTTGAACTAATAGAAAACATCTTAATTAATAAAAAATTTTAAACAACTATTGAACTTTGGTCAGGTAATCCATCTTCTTTAATCTTTTCTATGAATTATCTAGATTGATGTGATCAAGTAGATCTTTCTGTGATGATGGGGCTGTTCTGTATCTGGACTGTGCAGTGCCCTGACCTCTAGCTATCCATGACTCATGAGCACTTGAAATGTGTCTATGTGAGTGAGTAACTGAACTTTTAATTTGTCACAGTTGTCAGCTACCTTATTGGGCAGCCCATATCCATGATCCCTAGCATGTTTTGTCTTTCATATAAATATCTTATAAATTTCCATGAAATATCCTGTTGCAAGGCTGCTTCAGATAGCATTGTATCAAGTGCTAAATAATTGTAACTAAGATCATTAATATGGAAATTTCTATTCATAAATTTGGAATATTTCTCAATTTACAGAGATATTATAAAGTCTTTTAACAAAACATTATAACATTTTCCATGTGAGTATTTTTAACTTTTGTCCACGTATCCCTGTTATTTTGTTGCTGTTGCTAATGGAAACAGCATATTTTATGTTACATTTTTTAATTGATTTAGTGCTGGTATATAGAAATAGATTTTTATGTCTTACAGATTGATAAACTATTATTTCTAATAATTCATGGGATTATATTTACATAATTTGAAGATGTACAAATAATATTTTTTTCTTTCTAATTGAAAAAATATTTTCCTTATCTCATTATACTGACCAAAATGTTGAAAATGCTAAAANTCTTGTATTAAATCTTTTTCTTTTAATTGTCTCTGATTTGAATTGTACTCATTTCTTCTTTCAGCCTGGTCAGCAATTGTCTGCCTTGCTGATGAATATACAGAATATGAGGGTGAGAGGCATCAGTAGTCACTGATGACTGTCATGTCATCATCAGACATTATTTTGGTTTTAAACTGTCTTTCTCTTATTCTATCATGAGATGCATGCTTCTAAGAGGAAGTTGCTACAATATCCATTTACAATTTCTCTTTGTCCCTTTATAGTTATAGAGAAAATCAGAATAATAGGCAAGCAAAGTCCATCAAAAGAGAATAGGACCAACAGTACTGAAAAAAAATTATGGCAAGTTTAAAGTAATAAATAATCATACATTTACTGAGGTGAATTCTTAATTTCTTTGATTGAAGTCTTTTACTTGAGAAACAGGTTTTCATATAAACCAGTTTTGTTGAGTATTCACAAATAAATCTAAGATTCATATAAATTATTAAGAAAATAAATTAAGTTGACCATACTAGTTTTTAAATAATTAGTGAGAAATTTTGATTCTCATTAGCAATTCCACACTGTGTAGGGGTTTCTGAGAAATATATATGAGCTGAAGGAAGGAAAGAACCTTCACTGTCAGGAATGGTGCCCATAAAGCATGGATATTTTTTAAGAATATTGCGATTCATAGTTTGTATAGTAGTGGTTTTGTATATAATTGAATTACATGTTTAATTCTGTTTATTTGTAGAAAAACAGTTTACATGCTTATTAACAACTTTGCATAGTTTTTATTATTTATAAATCACTTTAATTTCATTGCTCTTCTAATCTTTAAATCAAGCCTATAGTAAGAAAAGACAAATACTGGATTTCTAAAGCAGTGGACTGAAAGACCAGTCAGTTTTTTGGATTTCACAAATTAGGAACTTTTCAAAGATTTGCTCATGGACAAAGAGCTAGTTTGTGGACATATTAATGTCATTTTAGGTTTTATGAGGGAGGCTTGAAGAAGTTAAAGATTTACTAAGAGCAAAATTGGCATGGTACAGACAGACATTTAAAATAAAGCCTTCTATCTCTTCTATATTATTTTCCATATTATCATGCTGGCCTATGTTTAATCTATTTTTAAAATTTGTTTTAACATTTCTGACAAAAAATTTCTTGATTTGCTAAAGAAAAATCAGTCTGACTCCTTCATAATAGACTATGATTTATCTCTTCAATTTGATATATATTTTTAATTTATCAAGTGGAAAATTGAGTATCTCTTGCTATTTTTACAAACTGCATGCTGACCTCAACCTTGATTTCAACATATTATAGGAAATGGCCTTAGGAATGTTTGGACCAAAAATCCCAAATCCTGACCCATAACTTGAACTGACCTTCATGAGTGCACAGGAAATTTCTTAGAAGATTTATTTCCAGATGAACCAAATTGCTTTCACAAAGAGGATGTAATCAAAATTTCATATGGGGAATTTAAAATGTATCAAAACATAGCCTTTGTTTTTGTGATTCTAAATTTTAAAGTAAAAGTTTTCTATTATACCATTCACAAAAATTAACTCAAAGTAAAGTANGGACTGAAAGACCAGTCAGTTTTTTGGATTTCACAAATTAGGAACTTTTCAAAGATTTGCTCATGGACAAAGAGCTAGTTTGTGGACATATTAATGTCATTTTAGGTTTTATGAGGGAGGCTTGAAGAAGTTAAAGATTTACTAAGAGCAAAATTGGCATGGTACAGACAGACATTTAAAATAAAGCCTTCTATCTCTTCTATATTATTTTCCATATTATCATGCTGGCCTATGTTTAATCTATTTTTAAAATTTGTTTTAACATTTCTGACAAAAAATTTCTTGATTTGCTAAAGAAAAATCAGTCTGACTCCTTCATAATAGACTATGATTTATCTCTTCAATTTGATATATATTTTTAATTTATCAAGTGGAAAATTGAGTATCTCTTGCTATTTTTACAAACTACATGCTGACCTCAACCTTGATTTCAACATATTATAGGAAATGGCCTTAGGAATGTTTGGACCAAAAATCCCAAATCCTGACCCATAACTTGAACTGACCTTCATGAGTGCACAGGAAATTTCTTAGAAGATTTATTTCCAGATGAACCAAATTGCTTTCACAAAGAGAGTGTAATCAAAATTTCATATGGGGAATTTAAAATATATCAAAACATAGCCTTTGTTTTTGTGATTCTAAATTTTAAAGTAAAAGTTTTCTATTATACCATACACAAAAATTAACTCAAAGTAAATTAAAAATGTAAATGTTAGTCCTGAAACCAAGAAAATGTACAGAAGAGGAAAAAAAATTGCAAACCATATATCTGATAAGGAGTTAATATCCAAAATATAGAAAGAACTCTTAAAACTCAGTAGCAATAATAATAATAATAATCTAATTTTAAAATTGTCAAAGAACTTAAATAAACATTTTTCCAGTGAAGATATACATATGGCTAACATATACATAAGATTTTCAGCATCACTAGCTTTAGGGCAATGCATATTAAAATGACAGTGAGATATCACTTCATGCCTGTTAGAATTTTCATCATCAGAAAGACAAGAGATGGAAAATTCTATGTGGATATAGAAAAAAGGAAACCCTGATTCACTTTTGGTGGGATTGTCAATTGTTATAGCCACTATGAAAAATACTATCTAGGATTCTTAAAAAATTAAGACTGGAACTACCATATGACCCAGTAATTCCATCTGGGAATGTATTTAAAGGAAAGAAAAACACTAACTTGAAATGACATCTGCACCCTCATAACAGCATTGTTTACAACATCCAAGACATGGAACCAATCTAAGTGTCTATCAAAGAATGAATGGATAAAGAAATTGTGAATATTTGTGCACATGTGAAAACAAGGAAATTCTACCATCTTCAACACTATGGATAAACCTTAAAGGCATAATGCTGAGTAAAATAATTCATACATAGAAAGACAAATACTGCATGATCTCACCAATATGTGGAATATTCAAAAGCAAACAAAAAGCACCAAATCCAAGTGCTGGTAGAAAAGAAAAGGGGAAAGAGATCAGATTTGTGGTTGCCAAAGATGGGGACAAGGGAAAATTGGAGGAAAGTGCTCAAAAAGGTGCAAACTCCCATTCATGAGAAAAGTAAGTACTAATGATATAATGCATGACATGATGACTATATTTAACACTGCTCTATCACATGTAGGAAAGCTGTTATGTGAATAAATCCAAGAGTTCTCATTACAAGAAAAAATTTTTTTTCTTTCTTTTCAGTGCATCTATAGGAGATGATCAATGTTAACTGAACCTTTTATGGTTATCATTGCATGCTACTAATATATGTAAATCAAACCATCACACGATACATCTTAAGCTTATAGAGTGACTAATGTCAATTATTTTTCATCAAAACTGGTAGAGGGATGCTTGCCATTAAATATCTTCAGAAGCNTTTTTTCTTTCTTTTCAGTGCATCTATAGGAGATGATCAATGTTAACTGAACCTTTTATGGTTATCGTTGCATGCTACTAATATATGTAAATCAAACCATCACACGATACATCTTAAGCTTATAGAGTGATTTATGTCAATTATTTTTCATCAAAACTGGAAGAGGGATGCTTGCCATTAAATATCTTCAGAAGCATTTATTTACTTTATGAAAATAATATAAAATAAAGTGAATTTCTATAACTTTTAAGTTTCAAATATCAATAACTCAATTTCTATCAAACAAAAACCTCATTCATAGTTTGAATTGTGTGCACATCCTTACTTCATGAGTGGCTTTGTAAAAAAAAAATTGTTTAGGTTTTTATTACTTTACTTATCTGGAGAAATACATCAAGCAACTAAGAATACAGTTATAATTAAAACTGATAAAGTTGTAATGAATGAATGAACAGGGTAGGAAAGGATGGTAAATTATAGAACTTAAGTTCAAGTCATGCATGGAATGCTGTTCTGTGACATTCAACCCCTTTAAAGTTGAAAAACATAATTCCCTAGTTCTTGAGAAGGTTGCCACCTGAGAGATTTCAACTATCAACTTTATCCCAGATTAACTCTTACTTTTGACAGCCTCTTCACTTTCTTAAGGTCATACCACTTCTTCTAAGGGCAACCAATATCCCATACGTCCATCAGCCCATTTTTCCTGAGTATTCCATCTTGTTCCTGATCAAATACCCTAGCTTCTCATCACTACATGAGTCAATATATAGTTTTAGCCTAAGGGTGCTTCTCTTTTTACACAAAACCAATAACTGATGCACCACCCAAAATTCTATGAGTAAGAGGGTTTCTTCTTCCCCATTGTCTCTCAAGACTGTCTGCAACCAGGGCTACAATGAACCAACACATCTGGGAACCAAGGTTTGACTTCTTTCTTTGTTCAGTTCAGTTCAGTCACTCAGTCATGTCCGACTCTCTGCGACCCCATGAATCTCAGCATGCCAGGCCTCCCTGCCCATCACCAACTCCCAGAGTTCACTCAGACTCATGTCCATCGAGTCTGTGATGCCATCCAGCCATCTCATCCTCGGTCATCCCCTTCTCCTCCTGCCCCCAATCCATCCCAGCATCAGAGTATTTTCCAATGAGGCAACTCTTCGCATAAGGTGGCCAAAGTACTGGAGGTTCAGCTTCAGCATCATTCCCTCCAAAGAAATCCCAGGGCTGATCTTTTTCAGAATGGACTGGCTGGATCTCCTTGCAGTCCAAGGGACTCTCAAGAGTCTTTCTTTGTTAGTTGGTATATAATATTCTCTTGAAGGCGGCATGGCCTTGCTCCAGAATCTCGGGAGTCTGCACTGTGGTTGTCTCATTGGGACTTGTCAGAAATGCCACACATATCTTTTCTTGCTATTGATGGATCTAATAGCTTAGTTCATCTGACCCAGGAGATGGGTCACTTGAACCTTAACATGACCCTTCCAGGCTCTAGATTCTATCCAATGTTGACAACACTCATGTCATCCTGTTTGGTTAAAATTTATTTTCCTTGGTATAAAGTGTATTTCAGAACCCAAAGGAATCTACCAGACATTATGCTTCATTGCTCTGTGGTAGTCTGCTTCTGGGGAAGAGTGTGGACTTGGGCAAGTAAATCCAAGAAAGGACTAGCAGCTGAGATTAATTGCTGAACAATTTTCTTAGGTTCTGGGGAAAAAATTAATCACAAAACAAGAGATATGGATACTAGGGCACAGAATTCATGACGCTGAGGGTACGAGCGTATGGTTAACTTTCCCATGGTCACAATTCCAGATACGAGGTTGAGACTGATTTTGCTTTGCTCCGTGTCTAATAGGTCATGATGAATTAACTCTCATGCTCAAACAGATCTTGTGTTAACTTACCATCATTGCACAAATATTTCTGTTGTTGTTTGTATGTTTATTTAGTGTCTACCATAGATAAGCATAACATTTTTAGCTTTTCAAAGTCATGCAAATAAGTAGTGTTAACTGTACACATAAATCTCTTATGTATACTAATTTTGTTATTTTTCTGAACAGGCACCTTCCTCTTCTTTGCACATATCCAATGGATTTATTTTAACCAATAAAATGAACGAGGTCAAATCTGGTAAACATTACTCTAGCTCATTTTTGGCATTTCAAAAGTGAATTATAGCAAACGATAATAGTGCTTGTGAAAGCACAGACAAGCAAATACAGTGATCTCCCAGGGCAGACATTTTAAATCATTTAGCTTTTTGAAATATAGGTATTGAAATAATGACTTGCCTCATTTTTTCCCTTAGAAGAAAGATAATTATTTCCTTGTAGGAGCTCATCATGTGGCAAGTGCCTAAAGAAAATGGTATAATGGAAAGTGAATGCATTATAGTTCTCTTTGTCTCACTTCTGGGAAAAAAAAAAAAGTAACATTCCNCCCCAATCCATCCCAGCATCAGAGTATTTTCCAATGAGGCAACTCTTCGCATAAGGTGGCCAAAGTACTGGAGGTTCAGCTTCAGCATCATTCCCTCCAAAGAAATCCCAGGGCTGATCTTTTTCAGAATGGACTGGCTGGATCTCCTTGCAGTCCAAGGGACTCTCAAGAGTCTTTCTTTGTTAGTTGGTATATAATATTCTCTTGAAGGCGGCATGGCCTTGCTCCAGAATCTCGGGAGTCTGCACTGTGGTTGTCTCATTGGGACTTGTCAGAAATGCCACACATATCTTTTCTTGCTATTGATGGATCTAATAGCTTAGTTCATCTGACCCAGGAGATGGGTCACTTGAACCTTAACATGACCCTTCCAGGCTCTAGATTCTATCCAATGTTGACAACACTCATGTCATCCTGTTTGGTTAAAATTTATTTTCCTTGGTATAAAGTGTATTTCAGAACCCAAAGGAATCTACCAGACATTATGCTTCATTGCTCTGTGGTAGTCTGCTTCTGGGGAAGAGTGTGGACTTGGGCAAGTAAATCCAAGAAAGGACTAGCAGCTGAGATTAATTGCTGAACAATTTTCTTAGGTTCTGGGGAAAAAATTAATCACAAAACAAGAGATATGGATACTAGGGCACAGAATTCATGACGCTGAGGGTACGAGCGTATGGTTAACTTTCCCATGGTCACAATTCCAGATACGAGGTTGAGACTGATTTTGCTTTGCTCCGTGTCTAATAGGTCATGATGAATTAACTCTCATGCTCAAACAGATCTTGTGTTAACTTACCATCATTGCACAAATATTTCTGTTGTTGTTTGTATGTTTATTTAGTGTCTACCATAGATAAGCATAACATTTTTAGCTTTTCAAAGTCATGCAAATAAGTAGTGTTAACTGTACACATAAATCTCTTATGTATACTAATTTTGTTATTTTTCTGAACAGGCACCTTCCTCTTCTTTGCACATATCCAATGGATTTATTTTAACCAATAAAATGAACGAGGTCAAATCTGGTAAACATTACTCTAGCTCATTTTTGGCATTTCAAAAGTGAATTATAGCAAACGATAATAGTGCTTGTGAAAGCACAGACAAGCAAATACAGTGATCTCCCAGGGCAGACATTTTAAATCATTTAGCTTTTTGAAATATAGGTATTGAAATAATGACTTGCCTCATTTTTTCCCTTAGAAGAAAGATAATTATTTCCTTGTAGGAGCTCATCATGTGGCAAGTGCCTAAAGAAAATGGTATAATGGAAAGTGAATGCATTATAGTTCTCTTTGTCTCACTTCTGGGAAAAAAAAAAAAGTAACATTCCAATAAATTATGTTCAATTCACAATTTATCCAGACATTCCAGCAATGAATAGAGAAATTAGTTCTATTAATGACAAGTATTTTCTGGAGACAGATATAATTTAATTTGGTTTAATTTTATATTTTATTACAAAATCTCCACAAAAAGGGGAAAATTAAATTAATAGAAGACATATCCTCATACTTTGGTCTTCATGAGTAATTAAAATTAGAAATGAGATTTTGAGTAAGACTTTTGATAATCTGTCAGCCTGTGTGTTTCTGTCAAGCATTGAGAGACCAACTTTGACATGCACATAATTTTTTTGTCAATTTAGTTTGCCATTTACAGTGCAGTAGAGGAGAATAGATTTTTTAAAATATATTTGACTAAGAAGAATTAGCTTGCCTAATGGAATAATCTTTCACATATGTCAATCAAATGACCACTAAATCTATGAATCATCTTAAATAGCAAACTACAGGGAATAAAATAAAATAACTTGAGCATTTGAAGTGAAAAAGAAACACTTTAGGATCCTTTCACATTAATAAATATCGTTCTTATTGCCTTCCATTGGTATTGACCTTTTTTTCCCCACAAACAGAATTCTTAGCATATTGTCTTTAGTTTTTGTTTTTTGCATTGAAAATGGAGGCAGTGCTTCACCGTGCTTTGCAGATTACAGGAAATAGTTTTAGTGGCCCCATAAGGTGCTTTTCTCAGGTCAAAGAAGTAATCAGCATTTGACAGTGATAATTGAACAGACTGAAAACTTCACAGAAGTGTATACAGGATTGCCAGGGTTACCTTAGATGAGAGTTTGAAAAGTACTTCCTGAAACCAAAGGTGAGTACAAATTAATACCAAATACCAGTAGTTTTGCTAAGATGGAATTAAAAATCAGGTATTAAATATATTTTAATTTAATCCTACTATGTCAAATTGTCATCACTCATAGTCTTTAGCTAGTCACGGTTGGGTTTTTTTTTTTGCTATCATTATGACAAAAAAAAACTAATACCTTTTCAACCTTAAAATTCTATGAAGTACTATTTTAATGACCTATTGGGATATCCGGAAAAAAACAACTTTAACTTAAAATTAGTAGGTTATTATTTTTAAATAAAGTAGTCACCCACTGTATTTAGTAGAAAAATAAAGGTATTAATGCAAGACCCAGCTTGTTGGAATATCATTTCTCTGTGTATTCTCCATAAGTTGATTCCTTGGATATCCCGAAATAATCTTGAATTATAACTAATTAGGATCATTGATTGGATGTTGCCATATTATTATTGAATATTTTCCACAAACTACTACTGATAATCTGTTTGAAAGCAAACAAAAATATAAAAAAGCCTTTAATTTTAACAAGTACATAATTCAGTTAAACATACCTTTTATTTCTCATTTTGTTCAGAGATACTGCTGTTAGTGCAGTTCTCTTACATTGTGTTAAAACAGCCATTTGAATTATTTAATTTTATTTTTCTTAGGAACTTCTGATAGAGTAGACTATTCAGATAGGCACTTTTCAATGAACTGTAAACTTTTTTGTGCAATTACAAGAAGATTTTCCCATTTACCCTTCCCACTATAGAATGGATGAGGTGAGATGAAGTCGCTCAGTCGTGTCCGACTCTTTGCGACCCCGTGGACTGTAACCTACTAGGCTCCTCTGTCCATGGGATTCTCCAGGCAAGGATACTGGGGTAGGTTGCCATTTCCTTCTCCAGGGGATCTTCCTGACCCAGGAATCGAAACCGAGTCTCCCGCATTGGAGGCAGACACTTTAACCTCTGAGCTACCAGNTCCATGGGATTCTCCAGGCAAGAATACTGGGGTGGATTGCCATTTCCTTCTCCAGGGGATCTTCCCGACCCAGGGATCGAACCCGAGTCTCCCGCATTGGAGGCAGACACTTTAACCTCTGAGCTACCAGGGAAGCCTGTAGAATGGATAACTAATGTGTTTTGGAAAGTCTGTAGAGGAGAAAGTTAATTGCCATAATTTCTGGATAAGAAAAGAGAAGTCAGACGAACCACTGAGAAGTATTCTCTAGATTGCCCATTGCCACCTGTCCAAGTGTTTTATGATTGTTTGTTTTTGCTGATCGAAGCTAGGAACATAAGTATAAATAAAGCAGCACTAATACCTTCCTAGGAAGGCAGAGACTCTCTTCCTTTGTGTATTACATATATCTTTCTAAACAACTAATTTAAAAAGATATATATACTGCTATATTCATCACAGCATTATTTATAAGCTTATTGTTATAGTAAAGATTCTACTCCCTTGTTTTCTCTGATACCAGATTTTACACTAACAATCTGTGCTTAATTTAAATACAAATATATATTCAAATTTTAATTTATGTCAAAGGAATATTAAAGTGATTATTTTATAAACTAATTCAACAATAAATTCTCAGAGAAGCTAAAATGTACATTAATTTCAGTTACAAGAAAACAGTCTCTTCGATGTCAGTTAAAATGTTTTTAGTTCCAAATACTGGAAGCTATCTTAGCCTTTTTAAAAATAGCCGTAAAAATATATAGCTCATGAGACTTAGGCTAGATGAGACGGAAATTCTATGTCTAAGACTTAGGTACTCTTAATCCCTGATGCCTTCTACTGTATTTCCTTCATCAGGAGTCTTTATCCTTATGATTCAAGATTTATTTGAAGGCATAGAAATTACAGAAAAAATGGAATAATGTTTGAAATTAGAGTTGCCAGATAAAATACAGAATATTCAACTAAATGTCAATTTCAAAAACACAAATAATATATTGAAAGGGACATTTGTTCAAAACATACTCATTTTTACATAAAACTCAAATGTAATAGAATATTCTATATTTTGACTTTCTAATTAAATATGATAACCTTAACTGCTGCTACTGCTAAGTCGCTTCAGTTGTGTACGACTCTGTGCGACCCCATAGACGTCAGCCCACCAGGTTCCCCCACCCCTGGGATTCTCCGGGCAAGAACACTGGAGTGGGTTGCCATTTCCTCCTCCAATGCATGAAAGTAAAAAGTGAAAGTGAAGTCTCTTAGCCATGTCCCACTCTTAACGACCCCATGGACTGCAGCCTACCAGGCTCCTCCATCCATGGGATTTTCCAGGCAAGAGTACTGGAGTGGGGTGCCATTGCCTTCTAAAGCAGACATTTCAAATCAGTAAACTGTCTTTCTTTTTTTTTTTAATTGGTGCTCAAACAATTGATAAACTCTGAGAACTGTAACTTTTAATCTCACACTGTATACTACAGTAAATTCCACATGAATTATGAAACTAGAGGTGACAAATGCAGTTAGAAAAATATATGTGGGAAAATAGATAATGATTTGTATGGGGAAGAGCTTTACAGAGACAAATCCACAAGAAATAGAATGCTTTATTAAAATGTATATAGTATATATATTCTTTAGAGCAATTTAAAGGAATTGACTTGTGCAGTTGTTGAGGCTGGCAAGTATGAAAACTGCAGAAAGAGGCTGGCAGGCTGAAAGCTCAGGGGAGAGTTGGTACTGCATCTCAAGTCTGAAATGTGCAGATGAAGCCGTAGCAAGATCTCTGTGTTGCACTTTTGAGGTACAATTGTTCTTTAGGAAACCTCAGCTTCTTTAAGAGAGCTGGCTGATGAAGCCCACCTACTGTGTAGAGCATAATCTTCTTGACTCAGAAATGTTCTTTAAATGTTCAGGTTAGCTCAGTTCAGTCACTCAGTTGTGTCTAACACTTTGCGACCCCATGGATTACAGCACACAAAGCCTCTCTGTCCATCACAAATTCACAGAGTTTGCTCAAACTCATGTCCATTGAGTCAGTGATGCCATCGAACCATCTCATCCTCTGTCATCTCCTTCTCCTCCTGCCTTCAGTCTTTCCCAGCATCAGGCTCTTTTCTAATGAGTCAGTTCTTCACATCAGGTGGCCAAAAGTATTGCAGCTTAAGCTTTGGCATCTGTCTTTCCAGTGAATATTCAGGACTGATTTCCTTTAGGAGGGGCTTCCCTGGTGGCTCAGGTGGGTAAAGAATCTGCCCACAATGCAGGAGACCTCGGAAGATCCCCTGGAGAGGGAATGGCAACCCACTCCAGTTTTCTGGCCTGGAGAATTCCATGGACTGTATAATTCATGGGGTCACAAGGAGTCAGACATGACTGAGCAAGTTTCACTTTCACTTCCTTTAGGATTGACTGGTTTGATCTCTTTGCAGTCCAATGGACTTTCAAGAGTCTTCTCCAACATCGCAGTTCAAAAGCATCAATTCAGTGGTGCTCAGCTTCCTTTATGGTCCAACTCTCGCATCCATACATGACTACGGGAAAAACCATAGCCTTGACTAGATGGACATTTGTTGGCAAAGTAATGTCTCTGCTTTTTAATATGCTATCTAGGTTGGTCATAGATTTTCTTCCAAGGAGTAGGCATCTTTTAATTTCATGGCCATGGTCACTATCTGCAGTGATTTTTAGAGCCCAGGAAAATAAAGACTATCACTTTCTATTGTTTCCCCGTCTATTTACCATGAAGTGATGAGACCAGATACCATCCTTTTCGTTTTTTGAATGTTGAGTTTTAAGCCAACTTTTTCACTCTCCTCTTTCACTTTCGTCAAGAGGCTCTTTAATAGTTCTTCTTTACTGTCTGCCGTAAGGGTGGTGTCATCTGCATATCTGACGTTATTGAATATTTCTCCTGGCAATCTTGATACCAGCTTTTGCTTCAACGAGCCCAGCATTTTGCATGATGTACTCTGCATATAAGTTAAATAAGCAGGGTGACAGTATACAGCCTTGACATACTCCTTTCCCAATTTGGAACCAGTACATTGTTCCATGTTCTGTTACTGCCTGACCTGCACATAGATTTCTCAGGAGGCAGGTAAAGAATTATAAGTACATGGTAAATATTAATTAAATCTAAAAAATAACTTTACAGCAATATCTAGTCTGATGTTTGGTCCAACAACTAGGCATCGTGAATCAAGTTGACTGATGAAATTCAGCTAACAGATATTTTAAAAAGATTTTTAAAAACTATAATGTAATTTAAAATATAGAATTTTTAAAAGGAACATATACTCAACAAGCAAGATTTTAATCAACCCTACTAATGATAAAGACATTAAACCCCAAATCAATATAACAGCATAGCTACTTCTTACATTAATATAGGTCTGAAGTTTCGTAATATGTTTTCTTGGACTCAGGGACACCTTTGAAATGTACATCTCACCTTTGATAACAGGGAAATATCAATTTTAAGTTTCTTTGTGCCAAACTTGTTAAATTACTATAATGCATGGTTCAGCCTTAACTTTTATACTTAATTATATTCCTCTGTAAGTATAATATCTTTGTTTAGCTCCATTTTGTGTAGTTGTTGAGTCAGAATGTACATTTTCCTTCCTGTAGCAGATCTCTCTTATAAATATATAATGATACAGATATAAAGAGATAAATTGAGTAGGAGATGAAATGGGTTATCTGGTAAGCAGCTGTTCCCTTTAACTAGTAAACTTCCCTAGTTCTTTAAAGTAATTTATTTTAAAATTTGTTTTTTAATTAGTAAACTAAGTTTTCATCAGTAGTATTAATATATTAAAAAGAATAATTGTTAAGGAATTCTCTTAGGAAAAGCTAAGGAAGGGGACCAAAATTCTTTCTGGGTAAATATGCACAGAGCGAGAGAGTAAAGAAAGTTTTAGCAAGTGTTACAAAATTATTTTGTCTAAGAAAACTTAAGAATAAGTTATACTTATTATGTATTCACCAGGCTCGACTTTTTATAAATGCTATAAATTTAATGAATGCCCCTTAAGGCTTCTCAAAGTCACTTTGACAATAGCCTGAATTATATAGTGTAAAAAGGCACACACCAGTTGGGACAATATTATACCAAAAATTAAATGTCAGTGAACACTAGCATTACAACATCAAAGCTGTAAGCCACATAAAATCCATGTTTTGCATACTAAGAATATGTATTTGCATCTTATTTGTGTTGTTAATATTTATCTTCAGTGCAATCAAGGATATAGTATTCTCCATGGAAAAACCAACATATTTGTTTTTAATGTTCAATAAGCCTTATTTATTTAAAATTCTGGGCTTTCTGCATCTTGGTTCCCCTACGGCTTTATTATTTAGCCTCCATGTTTTTTCTTTATAATCCAGGGATAAGTATTTCTCAAGTAGACAACTTCCATCAAAGTGATAGATACTTAAGTTTATATTATACATGCAGTTGTCTCAGGGCATGTTAGTTACACAAACTCCATGGCCAAATATCGTCAAATGGTCTAAGGGATCATTGAAAGAAAGAAGAAAGGAAATAAATAAGGAGGGAGTAGGAAGGGGAGAAGAAAGAAAGTAAATGTGTTTAGTGCTTGTCATGTACAATTGCTGTCTCCACATTTGTACCTTTCATAGTTTTCCTCTATTCTGTATATTATCTTGCAAATTATATAGCCATAACTTAATTTGTTTAAAAAAAAGGAATAAGTTTTGAGTAGTCAAGGAACTTTCTTGAGGTCATACAAAATGAGTTGAAAGAACCAAAATTTGGTCAAAATAACAGCAAGGATGTGATCTCAACTCAACATCATCATGCTCATGCTTAGTCCATGTCTGACTCTTTGTAACTCCACAGACTGTAGCCCACCAGTCTCCTCTGTCTATGGGATTCTCCAGGCAAGAATACTGGAGTGGGTTGTCATTTCCTCCTCCAGGGCAACTTCCCCACCCAGGGATCAAACTTGAGTCTCCTGCAGCTCCTGCATTGTCAGACAGATTCTTTATCACTGAGCCACCAGGGAAGCCCTTATTTGAAACCAGGGAGTTCAGACTTGAAACCCCTAGGAAAGTGTGGCACGAATCGAAGCAAGAGGTTTGGCCCTTTATACTTCCTGGTAATCAGTTATCGGACAAGTTTGACCCCAAGCAATGGGAGTGGGTGAATGTGTGGATAAAACAGTTAGCAGGTGAGATAACTCTTTAGGGTAATAAGAATTTCCTAGAGAAGAGGAAAATGGTAAATGACCAGCCAGCACTACACC
>SJYW01011713.1:228213-280701 GCA_006410735.1 Raphicerus campestris
ACCCCATAGACGTCAGCCCACCAGGTTCCCCCACCCCTGGGATTCTCCGGGCAAGAACACTGGAGTGGGTTGCCATTTCCTCCTCCAATGCATGAAAGTGAAAAGTGAAAGTGAAGTCTCTTAGCCATGTCCCACTCTTAACGACCCCATGGACTGCAGCCTACCAGGCTCCTCCATCCATGGGATTTTCCAGGCAAGAGTACTGGAGTGGGGTGCCATTGCCTTCTAAAGCAGACATTTCAAATCAGTAAACTGTCTTTCTTTTTTTTTTTTAATTGGTGCTTAAACAATTGATAAACTCTGAGAACTGTAACTTTTAATCTCACACTGTATACTACAGTAAATTCCACATGAATTATGAAACTAGAGGTGACAAATGCAGTTAGAAAAATATATGTGGGAAAATAGATAATGATTTGTATGGGGAAGAGCTTTACAGAGACAAATCCACAAGAAATAAAATGCTTTATTAAAATGTATAGAGTATATATATTCTTTAGAGCAATTTAAAGGAATTGACTTGTGCAGTTGTTGAGGCTGGCAAGTATGAAAACTGCAGAAAGAGGCTGGCAGGCTGAAAGCTCAGGGGAGAGTTGGTACTGCATCTCAAGTCTGAAATGTGCAGATGAAGCCATAGCAAGATCTCTGTGTTGCACTTTTGAGGTACAATTGTTGTTCTTTAGGAAACCTCAGCTTCTTTAAGAGAGCTGGCTGATGAAGCCCACCTACTGTGTAGAGCATAATCTTCTTGACTCAGAAATGTTCTTTAAATGTTCAGGTTAGCTCAGTTCAGTCACTCAGTCGTGTCTAACACTTTGCGACCCCATGGATACAGCACACAAAGCCTCTCTGTCCATCACAAATTCTCAGAGTTTGCTCAAACTCATGTCCATTGAGTCAGTGATGCCATCAAACCATCTCATCCTCTGTCATCTCCTTCTCCTCCTGCCTTCAGTCTTTCCCAGCATCAGGCTCTTTTCTAATGAGTCAGTTCTTCACATCAGGTGGCCAAAAGTATTGCAGCTTAAGCTTTGGCATCTGTCTTTCCAGTGAATATTCAGGACTGATTTCCTTTAGGAGGGGCTTCCCTGGTGGCTCAGGTGGTAAAGAATCTGCCCACAATGCAGGAGACCTGGGAAGATCCCCTGGAGAGGGAATGGCAACCCACTCCAGTTTTCTGGCCTGGAGAATTCCATGGACTGTATAATCCATGGGGTCACAAGGAGTCAGACATGACTGAGCAAGTTTCACTTTCACTTCCTTTAGGATTGACTGGTTTGATCTCTTTGCAGTCCAGTGGACTTTCAAGAGTCTTCTCCAACATCGCAGTTCAATAGCATCAATTCAGTGGTGCTCAGCTTCCTTTATGGTCCAACTCTCACATCCATACGTGACTACGGGAAAAACCATAGCCTTGACTAGATGGACGTTTGTTGGCAAAGTAATGTCTCTGCTTTTTAATATGCTATCTGGGTTGGTCATAGGTTTTCTTCCAAGGAGTAGGCGTCTTTTAATTTCATGGCCATGGTCACTATCTGCAGTGATTTTTAGAGCCCAGGAAAATAAAGACTATCACTTTCTATTGTTTCCCTGTCTATTTACCATGAAGTGATGAGACCAGATACCATCCTTTTCGTTTTTTGAATGTTGAGTTTTAAGCCAACTTTTTCACTCTCCTCTTTCACTTTCATCAAGAGGCTCTTTAATAGTTCTTCTTTACTGTCTGCCATAAGGGTGGTGTCATCTGCATATCTGACGTTATTGAATATTTCTCCTGGCAATCTTGATACCAGCTTTTGCTTCAACGAGCCCAGCATTTTGCATGATGTACTCTGCATATAAGTTAAATAAGCAGGGTGACAGTATACAGCCTTGACATACTCCTTTCCCAATTTGGAACCAGTACATTGTTCCATGTCCAGTTCTGTTACTGCCTGACCTGCACATAGATTTCTCAGGAGGCAGGTAAAGAATTATGATTACATGGTAAATATTAATTAAATCTAAAAAATAACTTTACAGCAATATCTAGTCTGATGTTTGGTCCAACAACTAGGCATCGTGAATCAAGTTGACTGATGAAATTCAGCTAACAGATATTTTAAAAAGATTTTTAAAAACTATAATGTAATTTAAAATATAGAATTTTTAAAAGGAACATATACTCAACAAGCAAGATTTTAATCAACCCTACTAATGATAAAGACATTAAACCCCAAATCAATATAACAGCATAGCTACTTCTTACATTAATATAGGTCTGAAGTTTCGTAGTATGTTTTCTTGGACTCAGGGACACCTTTGAAATGTACATCTCACCTTTGATAACAGGGAAATATCAATTTTAAGTTTCTTTATGCCAAACTTGTTAAATTACTATAATGCATGGTTCAGCCTTAACTTTTATACTTAATTATATTCCTCTGTAAGTATAATGTCTTTGTTTAGTTCCATTTTGTGTAGTTGTTGAGTCAGAATGTACATTTTCCTTCCTGTAGCAGATCTCTCTTATAAATATATAATGATATAGATATAAAGAGATAAATTGAGTAGGAGATGAAATGGGTTATCTGGTAAGCAGCTGTTCCCTTTAACTAGTAAACTTCCCTAGTTCTTTAAAGTAATTTATTTTAAAATTTGTTTTTTAATTAGTAAACTAAGTTTTCATCAGTAGTATTAATATATTAAAAAGAATAATTGTTAAGGAATTCTCTTAGGAAAAGCTAAGGAAGGGGACCAAAATCCTTTCTGGGTAAATATGCACAGAGCGAGAGAGTAAAAAAGTTTTAGCAAGTGTTGCAAAATTATTTTGTCTAAGAAAACTTAAGAATAAGTTATACTTATTATGTATTCACCAGGCTCGACTTTTTATAAATGCTATAAATTTAATGAATGCCCCTTAAGGCTTCTCAAAGTCACTTTGACAATAGCCTGAATTATATAGTGTAAAAAGGCACACACCAGTTGGGACAATATTATACCAAAAATTAAATGTCAGTGAACACTAGCATTACAACATCAAAGCTGTAAGCCACATAAAATCCATGTTTTGCATACTAAGAATATGTATTTGCATCTTATTTGTGTTGTTAATATTTATCTTCAGTGCAATCAAGGATATAGTATTCTCCATGGAAAAACCAACATATTTGTTTTTAATGTTCAATAAGCCTTATTTATTTAAAATTCTGGGCTTTCTGCATCTTGGTTCCCCTACGGCTTTATTATTTAGCCTCCATGTTTTTTCTTTATAATCCAGGGATAAGTATTTCTCAAGTAGACAACTTCCATCAAAGTGATAGATACTTAAGTTTATATTATACATGCAGTTGTCTCAGGGCATGTTAGTTACACAAACTCCATGGCCAAATATCGTCAAATGGTCTAAGGGATCATTGAAAGAAAGAAGAAAGGAAATAAATAAGGAGGGAGTAGGAAGGGGAGAAGAAAGAAAGTAAATGTGTTTAGTGCTTGTCATGTACAATTGCTGTCTCCACATTTGTACCTTTCATAGTTTTCCTCTATTCTGTATATTATCTTGCAAATTATATAGCCATAACTTAATTTGTTTAAAAAAAAGGAATAAGTTTTGAGTAGTCAAGGAACTTTCTTGAGGTCATACAAAATGAGTTGAAAGAACCAAAATTTGGTCAAAATAACAGCAAGGATGTGATCTCAACTCAACATCATCATGCTCATGCTTAGTCCATGTCTGACTCTTTGTAACTCCACAGACTGTAGCCCACCAGTCTCCTCTGTCTATGGGATTCTCCAGGCAAGAATACTGGAGTGGGTTGTCATTTCCTCCTCCAGGGCAACTTCCCCACCCAGGGATCAAACTTGAGTCTCCTGCAGCTCCTGCATTGTCAGACAGATTCTTTATCACTGAGCCACCAGGGAAGCCCTTATTTGAAACCAGGGAGTTCAGACTTGAAACCCCTAGGAAAGTGTGGCACGAATCGAAGCAAGAGGTTTGGCCCTTTATACTTCCTGGTAATCAGTTATTGGACAAGTTTGACCCCAAGCAATGGGAGTGGGTGAATGTGTGGATAAAACAGTTAGCAGGTGAGATAACTCTTTAGGGTAATAAGAATTTCCTAGAGAAGAGGAAAATGGTAAATGACCAGCCAGCACTACACCTAATGAAAGTAGCAAGCTTGTCTGGCCCTGATAATATCCACTTCCCAACCGCATTCAAAAAAAAAAAAGATTCTCAAATCACCATATTAGTAGGAAGTAGAGTCTTTGAGACTATCTCTCTGCCTTCTCTCCTATGTTAAAAAAACCTGGAGGCACTCACTTATCCAGTCAGAAGGTCTATGGACATATATATATTAATATATCATGAAGAAATATATCAATATAATGAGGGAGGAAAAAGCATAATTATTAGAAATATAGAGACATGTTTTTTGTATATGATTTGATTTTCTATACACGTAATCAAATACAATATTTTTATATAGAAAAGTCAAATAATCAAATAGTTCTATTCAAAGTAATAAAATACAGAAAAATCAGATAGACAAAATTAGAAACTGTATGAATGTACTAAGAGTTACAAGGTCAATATATGAAAATCAGTTCTACATACCACTAAAATCTAATTAGAAAGTATGATATAGTGGAGAAACACCTTATTCATCATAAAAGCAAATATTATACCTAGGAATAAATCTAACATAAGTGGGCAAGATGTTCATGAAGATATTCCGAAGCCTTTTTGAGGGCAGTAAGACCTGAATAAGGATACAGATATACCACATTAAAGAACATAAGGACTAAGATTGTAAATATATCAGTCTTACCATTGTGATATAAAATTATACATGCACACACACTCCAAGTTGATTTTAAAATGAAATATATTGAGGCTATAAAATGAAACATAATTAAGGCAATTTTGAATTACTGGTTTATTTTCCTACTTTGATGTTGACTTTAAAATGTGATTATAATTATTTCAGGAAAGCATTAGCACAAGGATGAGCAAATGACCAATAGAATCTAAAGAACATTTATGGAAACAGCACAATAGAGCTGGCATTGAAGACTGAGGAGGTAGTTACTTGTGCATATTTAGTTATGCAGAGAACAATGAAGTAAAAACAGATTCTTACTGTACTCTAAAAGTCAGCAAGTCCAGATAAGGATTGAGGACCCTAAGGTGATATGTGACTTTATGAGAACTCTAGAGGAAATTATGGAATACCATCTTTGTGACATTGGTAGAAATGTACACTTTTTAAAAGATATAGAAGCTGAAACACATGAGTAAAATTTGAAAGTAAATGTTCTGTATACATTAAAAAATAACTTACCTGGGTACCCCTTATTGGAGAACTCAGAAGACATTTACTTAGAACCTAATATAGTAAAATAAAAGTCATTTTAAAAGTTACATAAACCTTTCTTAAAGAAATTCATAAGTTATATATTATATATATATTGAGTAATACATTACATACATTTTTCACTCTTCTAAAAGTCTATGGGATTTTTACCCATTTTGAGCTCCAAAGAAAGAAAAGAAACTGAAGCCACTCAGTCATGCCCGACTCTTTGTGACCCCATGGATAGTAGCCTTCACCAAGCTCCTCTGTCCATGGGATTTTCAAGACATTTGAGCTCCAAACTAACCAGTAATATGCCTTCTCATATTTTCTTAATTTCTTTCCTAAGCAATCTTTTATCTACTAGTCAAATATCTAAGAAATGAAGACAATGAATAAATTTGCCTTGGATAGTCACCAATTCAGTGTTTATATTGTCATCAAAAACAAGTACCAACTATTATCAACATTTTGCAGAGTGCAAGTGCATATAGCTTTTTATAAAGATTCACAGGATGAATATTAAATTGTCCTTATCAGAAGTTTTTAAAACTATCTATAGGAAAGCAAATATCAATAGGTTTGAAGATATAAAATTTAGCTGACAAATTGATATTTTAGAGATTAAAAAAAGAGGCATTGACTATCTTTTGAATATAGACATTTTGTTCTTGATGCAACCAAACTATTGATGAAATACAAAACATTTCAAGAAGAACTATTTTATATTTTAGTAAACTGCATCTAAATCCAAGCTACGGGGAATAACCCACTGTCATCCAATACAGAAATGAAAATCAAAGTGTTTGTAATATACTGTTTTAAAGAATGGAAGAATCAGAGTTATTTGTTGTATCAGACTTCAGTTCAAATACCAGTTCTTTAAGGAAGTCTTTCCTACAGCAGTCACTAGTAGCATGCTATACCTCACTGTTACATTTTTCACAGGTGAAGATTTCACTGTAACATTTTTTACACTAGGCTCTATGTGCCACGTTGGGAGTGGCAGTGTCCGCATTTGCTTACCATTGAAACATCAGTTATCATCTCCCACAAGATTGCAATAGGACAGATATCTTCTAAGAAATTTTCAAGGGTTAACTCATTTGATCATCACAATAATCTTTTAAGTACAATTATTTTTCCCTGCTTTAAAGGTGAAGAAACAGAGACAGGAAGTTAGTTTATCCCAGGTTGTCCATCTATTGGCTGGCAAAGACAGGATTTAAATCTAGGCAAGAGACACTTTGTCAACAAAGGTCCGTCTAGTCAAGGCTATGATTTTTCCAGTGGTCATGTATGAATATGACAGTTAGACTATAACAAAAGCTGAGCACAGAAGAATTGATGCTTTTGAACTGTGGTGTTGGAGAAGACTCTTGAGAGTCCCTTGCACTGCAAGGAGATCCAACCAGTCCATCCTAGAGGAGATCAGCCCTGGGTGTTCATTGGAAGGACTGATGTTGAAGCTGAAACTCCAATACTTTGGCCACCTGATGCAAAGAGCTGACTCATTTGAAAAGACCCTGATGCTGGGAAAGATTGAGGGCAGGAGGAGAAGGGGATGACAGAGGATGAGATGGCTGGAAGGCATCACCAACTGAATGGACATGAGCTTGGGTAAACTCTGGGAGTTGGTGATGGACAGGGAGGCCTGGGGTCGCAAAGAGTCAGACACGACTGAGCAACTGAACTGAACTGAGTAGAACTTGCCCATGAATGAAGCGGTGATCAGTGTTTAGGATTCCAAGATGGCTGAAAAGTATGGGGTTACTACCAGAAATAAGGGAAGCAAAAGACAGAAAGAGCTTCAGTTCTTTGTATGAAGGTTTCTATAAGTCTTTGATTGAGTCCTGGAATANATGAAGTGGTGATCAGTGTTTAGGATTCCAAGATGGCTGAAAAGTATGGGGTTACTACCAGAAATAAGGGAAGCAAAAGACAGAAAGAGCTTCAGTTCTTTGTGTGAAGGTTTCTCTAATTCTTTGATTGAGTCCTGGAATACCAATCTGTACAAGCCTAGGATAAAACTCTTGGAAGTTTGAAAAGGAACTCCTGCAAGAGAAAGTACAATTCCCCGGAAATCAAAACTGAACCATTGCAAAAACTCATATACAGCTGGGAATCAATTTTTTTTACCTGCTATTAACTGAATAGAGATAGCTTGATGCATACCTCAGGCATTAAATGGAAATGGCCAGGTGGATCGTGTTTTAGCTGTGGGGCCAAACTAACCTTAGAATAGACTACTCAAGCTCATTTTCAAATTAAAACACACATATACACTTAGAAAGTCTGTTTAAGTAGCTTTTGTCTTCATAACTCATCCAAAACCCTTTGAAGTAACAGAACACTACTGATCAGTCAACAATGGAATTTCACAATGTCCAGAATACAGGCAATAATTTTTTGTTATCCAAAGAAATGGAAAAGTTAATACTAAGTTTTTTTTTTCAAAAGTAGTCAATAATAGCAAACCTTGAGATGACAAAATGAAGAATTGTTAGATAAGAATTTTAAAAGAACCATTTTAAGGCTTTAAAGGAAAATGTGAACTTAATGAAAATATAAATAAGAGATAAGAAAAATATATATATTGAAAAGTAAATATAGGAAATAAAAGTATGCTTTAGTAAATTAATACCCAAGTAGGTATTTCAGAGGGAAAACAAACTAGTGAACTCAAACATATAGTAATCATGGCTATCCAAATGAGACACAAAGAGGAAAAACAAACGGAAAGAAGAAAAACCTAAGTGATCTATGGGGTAGATCTAAGAACATTAGAAATCTATGATAATAGATTTCTGGAAGGAAGTAAGAAATATGGAGTCAGAAAAGTGAACTATTTGAGAAATAATATAGAAAATGTACTAACTAGAAAAAAAGTAGGAAACTGTGTGTGTGTTAATTTACTTTGATTTCGGGGAGGTTTAAACAGTTGTTATGTCAGATCAGCAAACTTATTTGCTAATTTTATGAGGTATATTTGACATATAAAATTATATGAGTTTTACATATAAAGCATAGTGATTCAATATTTATATGTATTGCAAAATGATCACACAGTAAATCTAGTTACTATTTGTTATCATTCGTAGTTGGGATTCCCTGGTGGCTCAGTGGTAAAGAACCTGCCTTCCACTGCAGGAGACAAGAGATGTGGGTTTGATCCCTAGGTCGAGAACATCCTGTGGAAAAGGCAGTGGCTTCCCGTTCTAGTATTCTTGCCTGGGAAATCCCATGAACAGAGGCGCATGGCAGGCTATAGTCCATGGGGTTGCAAGAAAGTCAGTAAACAACAACAGTCATTNGGGTTTGATCCCTAGGTCGAGAACATCCTGTGGAAAAGGCAGTGGCTTCCCGTTCTAGTATTCTTGCCTGGGAAATCCCATGAACAGAGGCGCATGGCAGGCTATAGTCCATGGGGTTGCAAGAAAGTCAGACACGACTTTTTGTCTGAACAACAACAGTCATTCATAATTACAGAACTAATTTTCTTGTGATGGTAACTTGTAAGATTTCTTCTTTTAGCAACTTTCAAATACACAATGCAGTGTTTTTAACTGATGATCACCATGCTGTACATTACATCCCCATTATTTATTGATTTTATAACTTGAAGTTTGTACCTTCTGACCCCTTTCACCCATTTGACCAACATGCCCCCTCAGCCCCTTGCCTTTTCACAACTACCCATCTGTTCTCTGTATCTATGAGGTACCCCGCCACCGCCACATTCCATATATAAGTATTTAGTATTTATCTTTCTCTGTCTGACTAATCCTAAGTAACCACACAATATATGGAAATGTGTAGAATGCAGCAGACCCAAGTTTGTATGGCTCAAGAGCCCCTGCCCTGAGTCACTGTCCCTACTTCATTAGGTCTGTTTATACTGTGAGACTGGCAGGCAGGAGACTATTTCCCTCATTTACACCTAAGAAATCCGAAGCCTGAAACAATCTGAAACCCTCATGAATGTCCTAGTAATAGCACTAATACAGCTGTGTTCTGATTGCCTGTCTACTTCTCCTTGCACCACACTGCACCCTCTTATAACAAGATCTATAGATTCAAAGACATAACCAGTATGTCCATATTATACACATATATTAGAGACATAGGCTTATATATGCAAAGAATGTCTCTGGAAAAATACAAAGTCATAGGTGAGGAGGAAGATTGTTCCCTTCCAATGCAAAGGGAAACTTAAGTGGCTAGAATGCTATGGTTACGTGAGGGGGTCTTCTTTCCACTGTGTATCAGTTTATATATCTCATAAATTATATATCATCTCAAATGTGCCTATATTTCAAAATAAAATTTAAATAAATGATAAAAGTAATTTTATGTTGAATTTTATTCAAATTTGATTGTAAAAAAGAACTATGTGTTCTATAAATACATAGAAATGGAGATTAAATCATCCTCTTTATATTTATTCAGTCATTTTGTACAATTGATGTGTAGTCTAAATCCTAAAAATAGCATTGTGCTTGAAATCCTTTACTTTTTCTTAAAATTAGCATTTTGGCATATAGATTATCCCATTTTGCTCCTTTTTCATATATATTATTTTTAATGACTGCATCTTATTCCTTTGTATATTTGTATGATAATTTTTTGGCAGTTATTCCAAACATTGACATTTTTATTACTCATAATTTTTCACTTTGTAAATAATTAACTGTGCAATGAAAGTTCTTAATACATAAAACTTTATTTGTAAGTTAATACCAAGATAAATTCCTATAATTTTAATTCCTATGTGAAAATGTATAAACATTTTTGAAAACTAGATTTCATCCATCCAACCTGTATTTCCTCTATTTTAACAATAACCTCACTATCTATCTTCCCAGTAGAAGGCCCCATGACATCAGGAACAATTTGTGTCCATTACTGCCTTTTCCTCGGTGTCCAGCAGGTGGTAATGGCTGATTTTACCTTCTCTGCTGTTGCTGTTCCTAAGTCGTGTCCAACTCTCTTGAGACCCTATGGACTGTAGTCCACCAGGCTTCCCTGTCCATTGGCTTTCCCAAACAATACTGGAGTGGGCTGCCATTTTCATTTCCCAGATATTGCCAATAGATTTCTCCCACTCTATACAATTTCCTTTTCTTTCCTACAGTGGCTGGGAATATCTCTTTCAGCTAACTTCTTTATTATTTCTTCTTTTTAATTTATTTTTAATTGGAGGATGATATAGTGTTGGTGTCTGCTGTACAACAACATGAATCATCTGTACACATGGTCGTATGTATACGTCAATGCTATTCTGATTTTTTCCACTCTCCCCTTTCCTCCCTGTGTCCACAAATGCATTCTCTATGTATGTGTTCTCTACTCCTGCCCTACAAATAGGTTCATATCTACCATTTTTCTAAATTCCATATTAAGTTTTCATCAAGAGTTCATTATTTTACTAGCTTGATAGATGAATATCATATATGTCTTTGATTTTTAATAAGTCCAAAGCTGCCCAATCTCAGCTCCTGTTATTTGTAGGCTTTTGTTTTTTCCCTCTCTCTAGAATTATCTATCTATACCCTTTGGTATGTATCTTATCCGTTAGAATAAACTCCTTATGTGTTAACAATTCTAATCCTTTGACTTTTATATTTCTTTTAAATATATCCTCAATTGCTAACTGCTACTTAATTCAGTTTAATTAAAAAGAAATTTACTGTCAATTTTTCAAGTTAATGTTCAAGGAAATACTATAAGAACATATATATATATATCACAGTCAGAAGAAGCTGCTGCAAGGAGCATATAATTTTAACCATAATGTGGTAGTTATTTTTCCTACCTCATAGCACAGCCATGCTGTTTTTCTCTCACCAGACCAATTAGTTGTTATGCCAAACTATTTTTGTGTATTGTTTAATCCCTTTTTGTGGTAACATGATTTTTTCAAAAATAAAGAGAACAGAGACTGGTTAAGAAACTAAAGTCAAATGAAAATATCTTCTTCCATAAAGCATTACTCGTTTGAGCCAATTTAGATTTTGAAAATTACCCAGAATATTAATACAAAAATGTTTAGAAGCGTGGCCAAGAAGAGAAAAAGAGATTATATTTTCTAACTCCCGTGGAATCCCCATGCCCATCACACAATAACCAGAACCAGAAGTGCTCAGCTCAGCCTCCCACGATCACAGCTGAGGCCTTCAGTTGGACACTTAAACCCTCTACCCTCTACCTGCTAAAAAAAAAAGAAAGAAAATAATAGACCTTTACATGATGAAAATAAATGCAGTTCTCAGATAAAATAGACAAGATAGGCATGAAGTGAAGGAAACTTTGTACTATGTTCATGCAAGAAAACTCTTCCCATTAAACATGAAAAAGAAATAAAGTGAAATGGCAGGCAGCCAAAAATAGTCCAATAAATGAAAAAAAATAAAAAGGACTACAGTCAAAGAGGAAAAATCCATTCTAGATTAAAATAAAACCAAGAGGGGGATGTTCTTTCAGTTTCAATGAAATACATGTGGATATAAATTAAGCAGAAAAATATGCCAACATAATGCCAAAATAACAGAGAGGGGAAAACACAGATTTCCTAGTGCTAGGAACTGAGGGAGAAAAATAGCATTACAGCACAAATAATAAATACATGAAAAAGAAATATACATTTAAAAATATAAAATAGAATGATTTGAAATATTCTTAGTAAATATAGAGGAAAAGTACCAAGGTAGATAATAGGTAATAACTAAATAAATTTAATTATAAAACAACTAAAAAATAAATGTAAAAGATAGTAAACAAATATGCAGATAGTTTTTTTTAAATGGCATCCAGAAAAACGCAATTTTAATGTGGATCATAGTTTATTCAGTGATCAATGAATGAGACTATCTATTTGGGAGAAAAAAAGAAAATTGGAACTCTTCCTCATTTTTTACATACAATATTTTATAGTTTTAGGCTGTTTTGATATGTGAAAGATTTCCAAAAACTCAATAGGCTAATATGAGAATCCTATTAACTTAGCATAATGTTTTGTTAAGCAATATGAGTCGTTCTATATTTCTGCAGAAAAAGGGACTTAAATTAGTTGGGGTTTATAACTTTAAAAATGTTACATTATGTATCTTAAAGATACATAAAACTAAAAGTATTTTTAGGAGTTAAGTTTTCCAGATTCTATCTGCTACAATAGTAAGGAATCAATACTTCATCATAACTGTGAGCCAACATCAATGATCCACAAAGGGTTTAATCTGTAACTACTGTTTTTGTTTTATCTATTATAGCTGTTTTTATTGATTTGCATTTCAGTGGCACTTAGGTCAACAATCATATAAATAAATGGTTGAAAAATATTATCTAAGATTTTTATTTTACATCTGTACTAATAGGTTTAACTGAATCAAAATATAGACATTGAACATACAGTATTATTTTTTTTTAATTTTATTTTTACTTTATTCTATGTTACAATACTGTATTGGTTTTGCCATACATTGACGTGAATCAGCCATGGGTGTACATGATCTCCCAATGCCGAAGCCCCCTCCCACCTCCCACCCCATATCATCTCTTACTATTAATAAAAAAATTATGAACAGATAGCTGTCCAAACTTACATCAGCAATATTGAGTCCAGTTTTTTATTTGGAGGAAAAAAATGACAAGATTTGTACAGTATACATTTTGGGTAAAATGCAAAGAATCAGTCTGGCCTAGGAATATTATAGAACCTTATCCTGAGAGACATTTAGTGACTATCATAAAGCAATTCTCTAATTTATGACCATTTTCTCTAATGTGGGTAATTAACATGACATAGATATTACAGTATTTTTAATACATTTTGAAATGAAGGTTCTTAAAAGAACATCAAGATGTCTATTTACTCCCTAGGAAATTATACCAAAATTCAACTTATAAAGGTTTAATTTTATTTAATTGAATAACAATGTTATAAAATAATTGCATTTTGCTTTTAACTGTATCACTGCTATGTAGTATTCTTACCCAGTCAGTAGGGAAAATCATGGTCCATTATTTAACCAAAATTATATTTAGGGCACTTCTATGTTACATAATTAGGTGTCATTCTAATATTGTAAAATTGAATAAAACAATTGATCCAAATATTTTATTTTTATTTATTAAGGGATTGCAAGTCTTTATTATTAAAAGGAAAATAAACTCTTGCACATCTTTTTTCTATACTAAATGAATAGAAGAGATATTACTATACCCTATTCTATGGTAAATCAAGGAAATGAGTGCTTATAGTTCTTCCTGCAAGTAAGGAACTAGGGCTCAGAGATAATGGCCTTGAAGAAAAAGTGACAACAGGGTGATATAAACTAAGAAGAAATAGGAAGAATATAAGTTGAAATATGTTCAAATTTAAAAGTCAGAAATAAAAAACGGAAGGTAAATACGATTGCAAGTTTTGATCATTTATTATATAAAACAAATATATTCCTCTTGCCCTGCATGTCTTGCTGTTCAGTTGCTCAGTCATGTATGACTCTTTGTGACCCCATGGACTGCAGCACACCAGCCCTCCCTGTCCATCATCAACTCCCAGAGTTTCCTCAAACGCATGTCCATTGAATTGGTGATGCCTTCCAGCCATCTCAGTTGCTGTCATCCCCTTCTCTTCTTACCTTCAATCTAGTGAGTCAGCTGTTCACATCAGATAGCCAAATTATTGGTGCTTCAGCTTCAGCATCAGTCCTTCCAATGAATATTCAGGACTGATTTCCTTTAGGATAAACTGGTTCTCCTTGCTGTCCAAGGGACTCTCAAGAATCTTCTCTAACACCACAGTTCAAAAGCATCAATTCTTCAGTGCTCAGCTCTCACATCCATACACAACCACTAGAAAAAACATTGTTGTTGTTGTTGTTGTTCATTTCCTCAGTTGTGTCTGACTCTTTGGGACTCCATGGGCTATAGCATATCAGGCTTCCTTGTCCTTCACCATCTCCCAGAGTTTGCTGAAACTCATGTCCTTTGAGTCCATGATGCTGTCCAACCATCTTGTCCTTTTTCAGTCTTTCCCAGCATCAGGGTCTTTTCCAATGAGTTGGCTCTTTGTATCAGATGACCATACAGACTTTTATCAGAAAAGTGATGTCTCTGCTTTTTAATATGCTGTCTAGGTTGTCATAGCTTTTCTTCCAAGGAACAAGAGTCTTTTAATTTCTCCACCTAACCTGCCTCTTGAGAAATCTCTATGCAGGTCAGGAAGCAACAGTTAGAAATGGGCATGGAACAACAGACTGGTTCCAAATAGGAAAAGGAGTACGTCAAGGCTGTATACTGTCACCCTGCTTATTTAACTTATATGCAGAGAACATCACGAGAAATGCTGGACTGGAAGAAACACAAACTGGAATCAAGATTGCCGGGAGAAATATCAATAAGCTCAGATATGCAGATGACACCACTCTTATGGCAGAAAGTGAAGAGGAGCTGAAAAGCCTCTTGATGAAAGTGAAAGAGGAGAGTGAAAAAGTTGGCGTAAAGCTCAACATTCAGAAAACAAAGATCATGGCGTCCGGTCCCATCACTTCATCGGAAATAGATGGGGAAACAGTGGAAACAGTGTCAGACTTTATTTTTTGGGGCTCCAACATCACTGCAGATGGTGACTGCAGCCATGAAATTAAAAGATGCTTACTCCTTGGAAGAAAAGTTATGACCAACCTAGATAGTATATTCAAAAGCAGAGACATTACTTTGCTGACTAAGGAAGGTCCGTCTAGTCAAGGCTATAGTTTTTCCTGTGGTCATGTATGGATGTGAGAGGTGGACTGTGAAGAAGGCAGAGCACCGAAGAATGGATGCTTTTGAACTGTGGTGTTGGAAAAGACTCTTGAGAGTTCCTTGGACTGCAAGGAGATCCAACCAGTCCAATCTGAAGGTGATCAGACCTGGGATTTCTTTGGAAGGAATGATGCTAAAGCTGAAACTCCAGTACTTTTGCCACCTCATGCAAAGAGTTGACTCACTGGAAAAGACTCTGATGCTGGGAGGGATTGGGGGCAGGAGATGAAGGGGACGACCGACGACCGAGGATGAGATGGCTGGATGGCATCATGGACTCGATGGACNTATTTTAACAATAACCTCACTATCTATCTTCCCAGTAGAAGGCCCCATGACATCAGGAACAATTTGTGTCCATTACTGCCTTTTCCTCGGTGTCCAGCAGGTGGTAATGGCTGATTTTACCTTCTCTGCTGTTGCTGTTCCTAAGTCGTGTCCAACTCTCTTGAGACTCTATGGACTGTAGTCCACCAGGCTTCCCTGTCCATTGGCTTTCCCAAACAATACTGGAGTGGGCTGCCATTTTCATTTCCCAGATATTGCCAATAGATTTCTCCCACTCTATACAATTTCCTTTTCTTTCCTACAGTGGCTGGGAATATCTCTTTCAGCTAACTTCTTTATTATTTCTTCTTTTTAATTTATTTTTAATTGGAGGATGATATAGTGTTGGTGTCTGCTGTACAACAACATGAATCATCTGTACACATGGTCGTATGTATACGTCAATGCTATTCTGATTTTTTCCACTCTCCCCTTTCCTCCCTGTGTCCACAAATGCATTCTCTATGTATGTGTTCTCTACTCCTGCCCTACAAATAGGTTCATATCTACCATTTTTCTAAATTCCATATTAAGTTTTCATCAAGAGTTCATTATTTTACTAGCTTGATAGATGAATATCATATATGTCTTTGATTTTTAATAAGTCCAAAGCTGCCCAATCTCAGCTCCTGTTATTTGTAGGCTTTTGTTTTTTCCCTCTCTCTAGAATTATCTATCTATACCCTTTGGTATGTATCTTATCCGTTAGAATAAACTCCTTATGTGTTAACAATTCTAATCCTTTGACTTTTATATTTCTTTTAAATATATCCTCAATTGCTAACTGCTACTTAATTCAGTTTAATTAAAAAGAAATTTACTGTCAATTTTTCAAGTTAATGTTCAAGGAAATACTATAAGAACATATATATATATATCACAGTCAGAAGAAGCTGCTGCAAGGAGCATATAATTTTAACCATAATATGGTAGTTATTTTTCCTACCTCATAGCACAGCCATGCTGTTTTTCTCTCACCAGACCAATTAGTTGTTATGCCAAACTATTTTTGTGTATTGTTTAATCCCTTTTTGTGGTAACATGATTTTTTCAAAAATAAAGAGAACAGAGACTGGTTAAGAAACTAAAGTCAAATGAAAATATCTTCTTCCATAAAGCATTACTCGTTTGAGCCAATTTAGATTTTGAAAATTACCCAGAATATTAATACAAAAATGTTTAGAAGAGTGGCCAAGAAGAGAAAAAGAGATTATATTTTCTAACTCCCGTGGAATCCCCATGCCCATCACACAATAACCAGAACCAGAAGTGCTCAGCTCAGCCTCCCACGATCACAGCTGAGGCCTTCAGTTGGACACTTAAACCCTCTACCCTCTACCTGCTAAAAAAAAAAGAAAGAAAATAATAGACCTTTACATGATGAAAATAAATGCAGTTCTCAGATAAAATAGACAAGATAGGCATGAAGTGAAGGAAACTTTGTACTATGTTCATGCAAGAAAACTCTTCCCATTAAACATGAAAAAGAAATAAAGTGAAATGGCAGGCAGCCAAAAATAGTCCAATAAATGAAAAAAAATAAAAAGGACTACAGTCAAAGAGGAAAAATCCATTCTAGATTAAAATAAAACCAAGAGGGGGATGTTCTTTCAGTTTCGATGAAATACATGTGGATATAAATTAAGCAGAAAAATATGCCAACATAATGCCAAAATAACAGAGAGGGGAAAACACAGATTTCCTAGTGCTAGGAACTGAGGGAGAAAAATAGCATTACAGCACAAATAATAAATACATGAAAAAGAAATATACATTTAAAAATATAAAATAGAATGATTTGAAATATTCTTAGTAAATATAGAGGAAAAGTACCAAGGTAGATAATAGGTAATAACTAAATAAATTTAATTATAAAACAACTAAAAAATAAATGTAAAAGATAGTAAACAAATATGCAGATAGTTTTTTTTAAATGGCATCCAGAAAAACGCAATTTTAATGTGGATCATAGTTTATTCAGTGATCAATGAATGAGACTATCTATTTGGGAGAAAAAAAGAAAATTGGAACTCTTCCTCATTTTTTACATACAATATTTTATAGTTTTAGGCTGTTTTGATATGTGAAAGATTTCCAAAAACTCAATAGGCTAATATGAGAATCCTATTAACTTAGCATAATGTTTTGTTAAGCAATATGAGTCGTTCTATATTTCTGCAGAAAAAGGGACTTAAATTAGTTGGGGTTTATAACTTTAAAAATGTTACATTATGTATCTTAAAGATACATAAAACTAAAAGTATTTTTAGGAGTTAAGTTTTCCAGATTCTATCTGCTACAATAGTAAGGAATCAATACTTCATCATAACTGTGAGCCAACATCAATGATCCACAAAGGGTTTAATCTGTAACTACTGTTTTTGTTTTATCTATTATAGCTGTTTTTATTGATTTGCATTTCAGTGGCACTTAGGTCAACAATCATATAAATAAATGGTTGAAAAATATTATCTAAGATTTTTATTTTACATCTGTACTAATAGGTTTAACTGAATCAAAATATAGACATTGAACATACAGTATTATTTTTTTTTAATTTTATTTTTACTTTATTCTATGTTACAATACTGTATTGGTTTTGCCATACATTGACGTGAATCAGCCATGGGTGTACATGATCTCCCAATGCCGAAGCCCCCTCCCACCTCCCACCCCATATCATCTCTTACTATTAATAAAAAAATTATGAACAGATAGCTGTCCAAACTTACATCAGCAATATTGAGTCCAGTTTTTTATTTGGAGGAAAAAAATGACAAGATTTGTACAGTATACATTTTGGGTAAAATGCAAAGAATCAGTCTGGCCTAGGAATATTATAGAACCTTATCCTGAGAGACATTTAGTGACTATCATAAAGCAATTCTCTAATTTATGACCATTTTCTCTAATGTGGGTAATTAACATGACATAGATATTACAGTATTTTTAATACATTTTGAAATGAAGGTTCTTAAAAGAACATCAAGATGTCTATTTACTCCCTAGGAAATTATACCAAAATTCAACTTATAAAGGTTTAATTTTATTTAATTGAATAACAATGTTATAAAATAATTGCATTTTGCTTTTAACTGTATCACTGCTATGTAGTATTCTTACCCAGTCAGTAGGGAAAATCATGGTCCATTATTTAACCAAAATTATATTTAGGGCACTTCTATGTTACATAATTAGGTGTCATTCTAATATTGTAAAATTGAATAAAACAATTGATCCAAATATTTTATTTTTATTTATTAAGGGATTGCAAGTCTTTATTATTAAAAGGAAAATAAACTCTTGCACATCTTTTTTCTATACTAAATGAATAGAAGAGATATTACTATACCCTATTCTATGGTAAATCAAGGAAATGAGTGCTTATAGTTCTTCCTGCAAGTAAGGAACTAGGGCTCAGAGATAATGGCCTTGAAGAAAAAGTGACAACAGGGTGATATAAACTAAGAAGAAATAGGAAGAATATAAGTTGAAATATGTTCAAATTTAAAAGTCAGAAATAAAAAACGGAAGGTAAATACGATTGCAAGTTTTGATCATTTATTATATAAAACAAATATATTCCTCTTGCCCTGCATGTCTTGCTGTTCAGTTGCTCAGTCATGTATGACTCTTTGTGACCCCATGGACTGCAGCACACCAGCCCTCCCTGTCCATCATCAACTCCCAGAGTTTCCTCAAACGCATGTCCATTGAATTGGTGATGCCTTCCAGCCATCTCAGTTGCTGTCATCCCCTTCTCTTCTTACCTTCAATCTAGTGAGTCAGCTGTTCACATCAGATAGCCAAATTATTGGTGCTTCAGCTTCAGCATCAGTCCTTCCAATGAATATTCAGGACTGATTTCCTTTAGGATAAACTGGTTCTCCTTGCTGTCCAAGGGACTCTCAAGAATCTTCTCTAACACCACAGTTCAAAAGCATCAATTCTTCAGTGCTCAGCTCTCACATCCATACACAACCACTAGAAAAAACATTGTTGTTGTTGTTGTTGTTCATTTCCTCAGTTGTGTCTGACTCTTTGGGACTCCATGGGCTATAGCACATCAGGCTTCCTTGTCCTTCACCATCTCCCAGAGTTTGCTGAAACTCATGTCCTTTGAGTCCATGATGCTGTCCAACCATCTTGTCCTTTTTCAGTCTTTCCCAGCATCAGGGTCTTTTCCAATGAGTTGGCTCTTTGTATCAGATGACCATACAGACTTTTATCAGAAAAGTGATGTCTCTGCTTTTTAATATGCTGTCTAGGTTGTCATAGCTTTTCTTCCAAGGAACAAGAGTCTTTTAATTTCTCCACCTAACCTGCCTCTTGAGAAATCTCTATGCAGGTCAGGAAGCAACAGTTAGAAATGGGCATGGAACAACAGACTGGTTCCAAATAGGAAAAGGAGTACGTCAAGGCTGTATACTGTCACCCTGCTTATTTAACTTATATGCAGAGAACATCACGAGAAATGCTGGACTGGAAGAAACACAAACTGGAATCAAGATTGCCGGGAGAAATATCAATAAGCTCAGATATGCAGATGACACCACTCTTATGGCAGAAAGTGAAGAGGAGCTGAAAAGCCTCTTGATGAAAGTGAAAGAGGAGAGTGAAAAAGTTGGCGTAAAGCTCAACATTCAGAAAACAAAGATCATGGCGTCCGGTCCCATCACTTCATCGGAAATAGATGGGGAAACAGTGGAAACAGTGTCAGACTTTATTTTTTGGGGCTCCAACATCACTGCAGATGGTGACTGCAGCCATGAAATTAAAAGATGCTTACTCCTTGGAAGAAAAGTTATGACCAACCTAGATAGTATATTCAAAAGCAGAGACATTACTTTGCTGACTAAGGAAGGTCCGTCTAGTCAAGGCTATAGTTTTTCCTGTGGTCATGTATGGATGTGAGAGGTGGACTGTGAAGAAGGCAGAGCACCGAAGAATGGATGCTTTTGAACTGTGGTGTTGGAAAAGACTCTTGAGAGTTCCTTGGACTGCAAGGAGATCCAACCAGTCCAATCTGAAGGTGATCAGACCTGGGATTTCTTTGGAAGGAATGATGCTAAAGCTGAAACTCCAGTACTTTTGCCACCTCATGCAAAGAGTTGACTCACTGGAAAAGACTCTGATGCTGGGAGGGATTGGGGGCAGGAGATGAAGGGGACGACCGACGACCGAGGATGAGATGGCTGGATGGCATCATGGACTCGATGGACGTGAGTCTGCGTAAACTCCAAGAGATGGTAATGAACAGGGAGGCCTGGTGTACTGCAATTCATGGCATTGCAAAGAGTGGGACACGACTGAGCGACTGAACTAAACTGAACTGAGTCACTGTCCACAGTGAATATGAAGCCCAAGAAAATAAAATATATCACTGTTTTCCATCACTTCCCCATCTATTTGCCATGAAGTGACACGAGCCCATGCCATAGTCTTCATTTTTTGAATATTGAGTTTTAAGCCACCTTTTTCACTCTCCTCTTTCACTTTCATCAAGAGGCTCTTTAGTTCTTCTTCACTTTCTACCATAAGGGTGGTGTCCTCTGCATATCTGAGGTTCTTGATATTTCTCCTGGCAATCTTGATTCCATCTTGAGATTCATCCAGTCTACATTTTGCATGCTGTAGACTGCATGTAAGTTAAATAAGCAGGGTGACAATATACAGCGTTGACGTACTCCTTTTCCAATTTGGAACCAGTCTGCTGTTCCATGTCTGGTTTTGTTGCTTCTTAACCTTCATCCAGGTTTCTTAGGAGGCAAGTAAAGTGGTCTGGTATTCCCGCCTCTTTAAGAATTTTTCACAGTTTGTTGTGATCCACACAGTTAAAGGCTTTAGCGTTGTCACTGAAGCAGAAGTGGATGTTTTTCTGGAGTCCATTGCTTTTTCTGTGCTCCAAAGGATGTTGGCAATTTGATCTCTGGTTCCTCTGCCTTTTCTAAATCCAACTTGTACATCTAGAAATTCTCCATTCACATACTGTTGAAGCCTAGCCTGCAGGATTTTGAGCATTACCTTACTGGCATGTGAACTGAGTGCAATTGTCCAGTAGTCTAAACATTCTTTGGCATTTCCCTTGTTTGGGTTTGTAATACACTTGTCATAATAGGCTTATAAGAAAAAAACATGTTGTTATTTCTGTTATGCATATGAAACGACTGTGATATTAGGAAGATAAAAAACCAGACAAGGTCATGTAGCTAACATGTAACAGTACTACATTTCAAATTCAGCTTCTTTCTAGTGCTGTTTATAACACTGCTATATAACCTCAAGCAATATATGAATGTATATGTAAATACATATACGCCTGCAAAATAAATAAGTAAATAAAAAGGCAAACTAGAAAAAAAAAAGGATTGATGAAGAATCAGTTGCTTGTGGAAAAAATAAAAATATCTATCCAAAAAATAAAGTATAACCATCTAATATTAAATTTAAAAAAATAATCCTGAAGCACTACTTTAAATTTTGAAAGGTGAAGGTGAAGTCGCTCAGTCGTGTCTGACTCTTTGCGACCCCATGGACTGTAACCTACTAGGCTTCTCTGTCCATGGGATTCTCCAGGCAAGAAAACTATGTAAAATTAATTATTTTAAACTGTTGATAGAATGGATGAGTTTATGGGCAAAATAATTTGTTAAAAATAACTCAAGATTTAGACAACCAAAATAGATCATTGACAGGGAAATATACTGAAAGATGCTTTGATGTTATTTGCGAAAAATTCTGGGCTAAGTATTCTTTCATAGGCAATGAATTTTGTAATATCAAAAAATAAAATCTTTTATATAAATGATCGCAAGCTCAACAAAGAAATTATTCCAATTTTTTGTATTAAAAATTCTCATAATGAAGCATTGACAAAACACAAATGATATATGACAAAGTGGGATTCATCTCCGATCGTTTAGACTGGTTCCAAATTAGGACGTCTATTAACACAAACCATCTGAAAAGTAGGTATAATGAGAGTGATTATGATTATGTAGACAGATAACAAAAAAGGCTTCTGCCAAAGAGAAAAATAAACAATATTTTCTATGGTTAAAATTCTTCATAAAAAATTTATGAGTATTTTCTTACAATGATTAAGACTGTCTTAAGATGAAAATTACTAATAAATTAAAGAGGAATTTTCTCTGAAGTCTGGGAAAAGATCAGGATCTCTGCTTATCATCATTACAATTTGAGGCAATCCTAGATGTTCCAAAATTATTAAAAAAGAAAGTCAGAATTTAAACTTGCAAGTATTAGCTAATGTTATCATGACATAGTTGGAAAAAGTAAGAAACCAACAATGAAAAAATTGTTTATAATTAATACAGTGAAGAAAGGAAAACATTTTAAAATAAATACTTTTAAAAATCAATAACTCATTTTGACCCAAGTAGATATTTGTAAAAATGAAAAGAGATAGTATGTAAATAATCGCAAATATATTTCCTTCCTCTTTTTCTTAAAAAATATTTATAGTAGCCACAGTGTTCAAAGTACTTCTATTGGAGGTAAAATACAAAGCACAAAGTTCTTATTCTCAAGCAGTGTATATTCTAGGNGAAAATTAACAAAGAAACGCAAACTTTAAATGATACAATAGACCAGTTAGACCTAATTGATATATTTATAGTAGCCACAGTGTTCAAAGTACTTCTATTGGAGGTAAAATACAAAGCACAAAGTTCTTATTCTCAAGCAGTGTATATTCTAGGATGTGTTTGGGGAGATGCATGTGTAGTTATGCATGTGTAAATATGCAATATCATTTCAGGTAATAAATATTATTCAGAAAAAATTCAAAGCAGAATAATACAGTACAAGTTAAAAGCAGAAGATCCTGTAGGCTTGGAGGGATATTTATCCATCTTAGTCAAGGAATGTCTTCTAAGAAGATGACATTATTCTGTAGAAAAGAAAAAACTCAGGTTTGGTCTTGTTTTAAATTTAAATGAATATTTGATATACAAGTAAAAATGTTCAACAAACTAGTGAATATGAATCAGCAATTCAATGGACAGGCTGAGTCTTGAGAAATAAATTTAAACATTTTTGGTATATAAATATTATTTTAAAACAGAGACTGAATAAACTTAACATATAGTTAAGTATAATCTTGATAAGGAGCATGAAAAAATTATAAAACAGCTATTTAAAATTTATAATGGGATTTTGAAAAGATTTGAGTGATTTGAGTGATTGGTGAATGTGAGTTCCTACATTTAAAAGTTCAAGAAATGTATACATCTTAAAAATAATGCTGCAGCAGCAACATGGATAGGACTAGAGATTGTCATACTGAATGAAGTAAGTCAGACAGAGATGGAGAAATACTGTTTGACATCCCTTATAAGCAGAATTTTAAAAGAAATGATTCAGATGAACTTATTTGCAAATGAGAAAGAGACTCATAAACTTAAAGAATGAACTTATGGTTGCAGAGAGAGGGGCAAGAAATGAGGAGAAGGGATAGTTAGGGAATGTGGGAGGACATGTACATACTGCTCTATTTAAAATGGATAACCAACAAGGACCTACTATATACCACAGGGAACTCTGCTTAATGTTATGTGGCAGCCTAGATGGGAGGTATTTTGGGGGGAGAATGGGTACAGGAGTGTGTGTGGTTGAGTCTCTTTCCTATCTGTGTATCTGAAACTATCACATTGTTAATCAGGTGAAAGACAATGCCAAAGAATGCTCAAACTACCATACAGTTGCACTCATCTCACACGCTAGTAAAGTGATGCTTAAAATTCCCCAAGCCAGGCTTCAGCAATACATGAACTATGACCTTCCAGATGTTCAAGCTGGTTTTAGAAAAGGCAGAGGAACAGAGATCCTGTTACTGCTCGATCCTGTTCCTGCCGACACTTGCTCGATCATCAAAAAAGCAAGGGCATTCCAGAAAAACATTTACTTCTTCTTTATTGACTATGCCAAAGCCTTTGACTGTGTGGATCACAGTAAACTGTGGAAAATTCGGAAAGAGATGGGAATACCAGACCACCTGACCTGCCTCTTGAGAAACCTGTATGCAGGTCAGGAAGCAACAGTTAGAAATGGACATCGAACCGACTGGCTCCAAATAGGAAAAGGAGTACGTCAAGGCTGTATATTGTCACCCTGCAATTTTAACTTATATGCAGAGTACATGATGAGAAACGCTGGGCTGGAGGAAGCGCAAGCTGGAATCAAGATTGCCAGGAGAGATATCAATAACCTCAGATATACAGATGACAACACCCTTATGGCAGAAAGTGAAGAACTAAAGAGCCTCTTGATGAAAGTGAAAGAGGAGAGTGAAAAAGTTGGCTTGATCTCAACATTCAGAAAACAGAAAGAGACTCATGGCATCCAGTCCCATCACTTCATGGCAAATAGATGGAGAAACAGTGGCTGACTTTATTTTGGGGGGCTCCAAAATCACTCCAGATGGTGATTGCAGCCATGAAATTAAAAGATGCTTACTCTTTGGCAAGAAAGTTATCATCAACCTAGACAGCATATTAAAAAATAGAGACATTACTTTGCCAACAAAGGTCCATCTAGTAAAGGCTATGGTTTTTCCAGTGGTCATGTATGGATGTGAGATTTGGACTGTGAATAAACCTGAGTGCCAAAGAGTTGATGCTTTTGAACTGTGGTGTTGGAGAAGACTCTTGAGAGTCCCTTGGACTGCAAGGAGATCCAACCAGTCCATCCTAAAGGAGATCAGTCCTGGGTATTCATTGGAGGGACTGATGTTGAAACTGAAACTCCAGTACTTTGGCCACCTGATGTAGAGAGCTGACTCACTGGAAAAGACCCTGATGCTAGGAAAGATTGAGGGCAGAAGGAGAAGGGGATGACAGAGGATGAGATGGTTGGATGGCATCACTGACTTAATGCACATGGGTTTGGGTAGACTCTAGGAGTTGGTGATGGATAGGGAGGCCTGACATGCTGTGATTCATAGGGTCTCAAAGAGTTGGACACGACTGAGCAACTAAACTGAGCTGAAAAAAATAATAATGCTGCTGAAAAAATGGTACCAACAGACTTGCTTGACACAAGGTTGTTACCAACCTCAAAATGCAAAACAGAACAAAACCAGTATCTAATAAATGCAGTTAAGGGAAGAGCAATACAATAAAGTGTTCCTGTATTAGTAGACGTTTAAATTAAGAAAGGTTCCTGTCCTTACTAAATTCAAGGGATAAAAAAATACTGCCCTGTGTAATCATGGTCCACTAAGCAAGAGAGCTTTTTACACACCCCCAGAGGCAATAGAAAACCCAGCGAGGGGCTCTTTCCCAGGAAAGGAAATACTGGGCAAGAGTAGTTGGAGTGGTTTAACAATGAGACTGGTTTACCTACATGAGATACAGTAAAACTCTTTGAACCTGTTATTGGTGGTTAGACAAATTATAGAACAGAGATTTAGGCCACTTTTGGTTATTAAAAATTGCAAAGTATCATTTTTGCTGTCTGGCTACTTTCCAACAGGAACGAGTGACATTTCTTGTTACCTTAGAGACCCAGGTAATGTTGTAGGTGCTGTCCTGAATTATGCAGTAATGTTCATATGAAGTGTACAAGAGTTAATATGCTTGCTTCACAAAAAGAATAAATGTAGAACCATCACGAATGCTTCATTATGCTTCAGTTTACAAATTAATAGAGTTAACCTAAAGGTATCCGCAGAGAACAGAGGTAGGAATTACGGTATATCCCTTTTATTGTAATGAGGGATATATTTGCTTCTTTGATTTCTTGCTCTGGCTTAGTTTGTTTTCAAATAAAACATGCTTAACAAAAGTTTCATTGGATGATAAAGGGAAATGAAGTGTAGGAGTTCACTGTAAGAAAAACCAATATAAAAATTAATTAGGGAATTATTTAATTTACAAAATAATCTGAGCTCTTTTAGAAAAATAAATGAATTATGTAGTTAACCATTCAGTTTTTCATTCATTAATTCATTTATTCAACTGATTTATTCATCTCCCTATTATTTCCCTATTTTCCAAACATCATTCATGGAAAGAGATGCAAAATGAATAGTACACAGGCCCCACTCACAAAGAAATAAATGGAATAGATTTGTAAACAAGTAATCTTGTTTATACTAATAAAAATATGTTGAAAGTGCTATACTTATTTTAGTATATAATGAGGTGTACAAAGGCGTTGTGCTATTTTACTTTATAAAAAGCGCTCAGTTCAGTTCACTTCAGTTGCTCAGTTATGTCCCACTCTTTGTGACCCCATGAATCGCAGCACGCCAGGTCTCCCTGTCCATCACCATCTCCCGGAGTTCACTCAGACTCACATCCATCGAGTCCGTGATGCCATCCAGCCATCTCATCCTCGGTCGTCCCCTTCTCCTCCTGCCCCCAATCCCTCCCAGCATCAGAGTCTTTTCAATGAATCAACTCCGCATGAGGTGGCCCAAGTACTGGCGTTTCAGCTTTAGCATCATTCCTTCCAAAGAAATCCCAGGGCTGATCTCCTTCAGGATGGACTGGTTGGATATCCTTGCAGTCCAAGGGACTCTCAAGACTCTTCTCCAACACCACAGTTCAAAAGCATCAATTCTTTGGTGCTCAGCCTTCTTCACAGTCCAACTCACATCTATACATGACCACAGGAAAAACCATAGCCTTGACTAGACGGACCTTCGTCAGCAAAGTAAGGTCTCTGCTTTTGAATATACTGTCTAGGTTGGTCATAACTTTTCTTCCAAGGAGTAAGCATCTTTTAATTCCACGGCTGCAGTCACCATCTGCAGTGATGTTGGAGCCCCCAAAAGTAAAGTCTGACACTGTTTCTACTGTTTCCCCATCTATTTCCCATGAAGTGATGGGACCGGATGCCATAATCTTTTTTTTCTGAATGTTGAGCTTTACGCCAACTTTTTCACTCTCCACTTTTACTTTCATCAAGAGGCTCTTTAGTTCCTCTTCACTTTCTGCCATAAGGGTGGTGTCATCTGCATATGAGGTTATTGATATTTCTCCTGGCAATCTTGATTCCAGTTTGTGTTTCTTCCAGTCCAGCGTTTCTCATGATGTACTCTGCATATAAGTTAAACTTGCAGGGTGAGAATATACAGCCTTGACATACTTCTTTTCCTATTTGGAACCAGTCTGTTGTTCCATGTCCAGTTCTAACTGTTGCTTCCTGACCTGAATATAGGTTTCTCAAGAGACAGGTCAGGTAATATGGTATTCCCATCTCTTTCAGAATTTTCCACAATTTATTGTGATCCACACAGTCAAAGGCTTTGGCATAGTCAATAAAGCAGAAATAGATGTTTTTCTGGAACTCCCTTGCTTTTTCGATGATCCAGCAGGTGTTGGCAATTTGATCTCTGGTTCCTCTGTCTTTTCTAAAACCAGCTTGAACATCTGGAAGTTCACAGTTCACGTATTGCTGAAGCCTGGCTTGGAGAATTTTAAGCATTACTTTACTAGTGTGTGAGATGAGTGCAATTGTGTGGTAGTTTGAGCCTTCTTTGACATTGCTTTTCTTTAGGATTGGAATGAAAACTGACCTTTTCTAGTCCTGTGGCCCCTGCTGAGTTTTCCAAATTTGCTGGCCTATTGAGTGCAGCGCATCACAGCATCATCTTTCAGGATTTGAAATAACTCAACTGGAATTCCATCACCTCCAAGCACTACCGTATATTAAAATCTCATTTTAGGTCATAAATTGTTTCTTCACTGTTGTACTCAAGTTAGAATCTGACATGAGATAATGAACATGAGCTTTTGAATCTGAAGGTTTTAATTCATAGTCCTTAAATGAACTTTAATTTCCCCAGGTCTATGGGTTTTGTGTTTTTTCAAATAGGAATATTTTTTCTTATTTGGCAAGTATTTCTTTCTCAAAATCTTAAAACAAAGGAAGAAAATAAAGAACTATGTATACCTTAAGAATCGAAATATTTTTATCATTATTTTAATTGTACCAAACTCCTAAGAGTCCAAAAGAATTAATACAACTTTCAAATTATCGGTTGTATCATATAGAGAGAATCTGAAAACATAACTTTTTCTTTTTGAAAGATTCTGTGACTTGTTTAAACTCATAATCCAAATTTGATAGTAAAGCATGTGAAACACTTGTTATTGCTGTTATGATTTCCACTTCTATAGCTTTTTCTGCTATAACTACTCTTACTACCATACCACTATTATTACAAATAGAAGTTTGCATATTTCCAGATGTTCTATTTTTATTTGCTATCAACTCTACAAAAGACTACCAGAAAATTTTGTTATAAAAGGTTAAGTTCTTTACATTTATTGCAGTAAAACAACATTGCCTTGACATAGTTTTGCTGCTGCTGTTTATAGTAGCTGAGTTGTGTCCAACTCTTTGCAACCCCATGGACTGTAGCCTGCCAGCCTCCTCTGTCCATGGGATGTCCCAGGCAAGAATACTGGAATGCGGATCCATTTCTTTCTCCAGGAGATCTTCCTGACCCAGGGATCGAATCCGAGTCTTCTGCTTGGCAGTTACCACTGAGCCACCTGGGAAGCCCTGACATAGTCTTACTAGTGTCTTAAAAGGGGAAAGTCAGGAGAAGATATATTGTTTTTAGCTCCGGGGTAGGTGATTTTTAAGGTATTTCTTAAAAGACTTGAAATTCATTGGAATTAGAAATTGTGATATAAAAGCTTAAGATTGATGGGCACAGTGAAGTGAGTGAGTCTCGATAAACAAGAGCAGCCGTTAGTGTTGATAAACAAGCTATTTTGCTTCTTTCAATCTTATCTTCAAGAGCAAGTAGTTAATTTTGTTTGTTTTCAGTAAATTTTAACACATGTTGGTTTAATATTCATAGCCATGAGCTTGAGAACACATTCCAGAATTTGACTACCAATTTGAAATTTTGAGAACGAAAAGATGAGAAAAATATTATGGGGAAAGTAAATGTAAATCATAATCAAAATATTTCTAGCAACCTCTCTAATAAAATTGATATGTATACACATATATAATGTGATCATATTAAGCAAATATATATACATCTGCAAGATATGAATACTCAATACTTATAATAGAAGTCAATGGCTTGAAAAGGCTTTATAATGAGATATACTAGATATTTTTCCGTATCATAAATTTAATTTCAGAGGAATATGTTATCTATTCTGAAATTTCAAAGATGAAGTCACAGAAGAGCTGCCTGAATTAGAGGTGAGGTTTCATAAAACATCTGTAAGCTTGTATCTTTTTTCACTAGTGTCTTTTGAGTTAAGACTTAGGAAGACCAAGTTTGAACATTACTTTCTATTTACTACTTATCCATATGAGGCAGAGAAACCATCAAAAAGAAAAAAAAATCTGTGGGTGATAAATAGAAACATTTCATTTTAAATATCTACATGGTATTCCTCTACCCCAGTCTTTTTTTCTCTTGTTGCTCATTTCTATTTATTTTTCCCTGTTGCACTCCTCCTTTTTATAGGGGTATAACTGACATACAAAACAGTTGTGCATGTTTCATACATGTATCTTGATGAGTCTGAAGTCAATATATACCTATGAAACTGCCAGCATAAGCAATGCTGTAAATATAACCATCCTTTTAAATAATCACACTTGCAAATATGTATTGGTATCTTCAGACATATGTCAGTAATGAAACTGGTTTGAAAGTTGTAATTTGTTTAAAAGTTTCCAAATGTCACTCTAAATACAGGAGGCTTGGGCTCAATTAAATCTGGTTTTAACTCCTGAATCTGACATTTGCCACTGTGTAACTGGATAATTTCATTTACGTAAACTACTGAAGTCTGTTTAAAGTGGAAATAATGACACCTTTTATAGGGTTAGTGTGGGGATTAAATTAAAGGCAAATGCTTAACATATAGTAAGAGTTATCACTTGAATTATATCCCCACAAAATTTCACATGATGTTCTGATCCCCAATACCTCAAAATGTCACCTTATTTGGCAATAGGATCATTAAAGATGTAAGAGTTACCATGAGAACATCAAGGTGGACATCAGTACAGTATGACTTTAAAACGGGGGAGACCTGTGCATAAGGACCTGTATGCAAGGAAAGCATCACAAGGAAAATGAAGACATGTGATGATTGGTATGATGCTTCTAATAAGCCAAGAAAGGCCGAAGATTGCCAGCAAGCCACCAGAAGAATGTCAAGAGTCCTGGAGCAGATTCTCTCTCACAGCCCTTCAGTTCAGTTCAGTTCAGTTCAGTCGTTGTGTGCGACTCTTTGCGACCCCATGAACTGCAGCACGCCAGGCCTCCCTGTCCATTACCAACTCCCGGAGTTCACTCAGACTCACATCTATCGAGTCAGTGATGCCATCCAGCCATCTCATCCTCTGACGTCCCCTTCTCCTCCTGCCCCCCAATCCCTCCCAGCATCAGAGTCTTTTCCAATGAGTCAACTCTTCACATGAGGTGGCCAAAGTACTGGAGTTTCAGCTTTAGCATCATTCTTTTCAAAGAATCCAACGGCGGATCTCCTTTAGAATGGACTGGTTGGATCTCCTTGCAGTCCAAGGNAAAGCTAGTGGAGGTGATGGAATTCCAGTTGAGCTATTTCAAATCCTGAAAGATGCTGTGAAAGTGCTGCACTCAATATGCCAGCAAATTTGGATAACACAGCAGTGGCCACAGGACTGGAAAAGGCCAGTTTTCATTTCAATCCCAAAGAAAGGCAATGCCAAAGACTGCTCACACTACTGCACAATTGCACTCATCTCACAGCCCTTAGAAGGAACCAGCCCCACTGACACCTGGATCTTGGACTTTAGCCTCCAGGGTTGTGAGGCGATACATTTCTGTTGTTTAAGCCACCCAGGCTGTGGTATTGAATACTTTGTTAGACAAACTATACAGTGAAGGGTATGGGGGTTTTCAAGGTGGCACAGTGGGAAAGAATCCACCTGCCAGTGCAGGAGATGCAAGAGACATGGGCTCGATCCTTGAGTTGGGAAGATCCCCTGGAGAAGGAAATGGCAAACCACTCCAGTACTCTTACCTGGAGAATCCCGTGGACAGAGGAGCCTGCCAGGCTGTAGTCCATTGGATTGCAGAGAGGCAGACATGACCAAGCGACTGAGCACCCACACACACAGTGAAGGGTCAGCAAATCCTCATGTCTTGGAGCTGTTCCACTACTGACCACCAGATGATTCAGACCTTCAGTTCCCTAAAATATTACATGCTGCTGCTGCTGCTAGTAAGTCGCTTCAGTCGTGTCCGACTCTGTGCGACCCCAAAGACGGCGGNGAGAGGCAGACATGACCAAGCGACTGAGCACCCACACACACAGTGAAGGGTCAGCAAATCCTCATGTCTTGGAGCTGTTCCACTACTGACCACCAGATGATTCAGACCTTCAGTTCCCTAAAATATTACATGCTGCTGCTGCTGCTAGTAAGTCGCTTCAGTCGTGTCCGACTCTGTGCGACCCCAAAGACGGCGGCCCACCAGGCTCCCCTGTCCATGGGATTCTCCAGGCAAGAACACTGGAGTGGGTTGCCATTTCCTTCTCCAATGCATGAAATTGAAAAGTGAAAGGGAAGTCGCTCAGTTGTGTCTGACTCTTCACGACCCCATGGACTGCAGCCTACCAGGCTCCTCCGAACATGGGATTTTCCAGGCAAGAGTACTGGAGTGGGGTTCCATTGCCTTCTTCGAAAATATTATATAAGAGCATCTAATTAGTTTTCAAAAAAATCACAAAAGTGAGAAATTTGTTATTAATGAACAATAAAATTTCTAGTTGCCTTATGTTTCTACATTCTTATACTATTATATCACTTATATATTATTCCTGGATAGGAAAAGATGTTCCCAGCATCATATTTATGTAAAACAGCAAAGTTTTATTATGTCCTAATGGAAGCCAAAATGATATTCTGTACTTCAACAACAACTCATTTATTTAAATGCATATTTATAACCTAAGTTACTTGAATTATTATATAAATATCTTCCAAAATATAAATTTAAATATATGTATTTTTAAAGTGATTTCTGAATAATTTCAAGAAATATTCTTTGCTTTTTTTATACACTATTTTTGGAAAAGTGTAACCTAAAAAAAATGTGCAATTTTATATCTTTTGCCAGCCTTAAGGCTATGAAAAGAAACTCTCATTTAAATTGCAGTATTGTGAAACTGGAGGGCTTCAGGCTGAAGAAGGATTCCAAAAAACATTATGGAAAATTCAAGTATTTATTGGCTATGCCAGCTGGGAAGATTTCTTGATTGAATAGTGTTTGGAAAGCAGCAGAAATGTACTGTCAAATGTATAAAAGTCAACATCTCTCTAAGAGGGAAGACAAGAATGGGATTGGTATTTTATTACATATTTTCCTATGAGGTATTTTAAAGTAGCTGCAGCATAGCATTTATATGACCTGAATGCAGGGTAAATTGGTAATTTTCAAGAGGACTCCTCATTGGAAATGACTTCTAAGAGTGAAATCATGCTAGCATCAAAGCATTTTCTGTCATTATTACTCCTTACTAGGATGGAGAGAAACACATAGCCCAGTTCCCTCAAGAGCTTATATCTAGCAAGAAATCCACTTTGCCATCATTTGAGTAAATTATGTAGTGAGAACAGGCATGTGTCAGGATAATTTGTTGTTTGGGGAGATACAAAAAGTAGCAGTAAGATAACCCTCTGTGATATCTTGATATATAATAAATATGCATTCAGTCTCGTCCCCATTTCTGGTGTGGAGCTCCTAAAACCTTTGAAATTTCTTCAGGGATAAGAGACATAATGGTATTTTTTTGTTCCTTTAATAAGGTGACTTTTAGAAAGCCCCTAACCAAGTTTTCCAGATGACTAAGTGGGTGAAGAATCCACCTGCAATGGAGGAGATATGGGTTGGATCCCTGGGTCAGGAAGATCCCCTGGGGGAAGGTATGAAAACCCACTCCAGTATTCTTTTTCCTGGAGAAACCCTTGGACAGAGGAACCTGGAGGGCTACAGTCCACTGGGGTCACAAAGAGTCAGACCTAACTGAAGCAACTGAACACAACCAGGTGGTTAGAGAGTTGGCAGCTCCAGTCTCAATCCTGCCTCCAGCCCCTAGGTATAGAGAGGAGCTGGAGGTTGAATTGATTGCCACTGACCAATGATTTAATGGTTCATGCCCATAAAGTGAAGTCTCCACAAAAACCCAAAAGGAGAGGGTGCAGAGAGCTGCCAGTTTGTGAATGCATGGAAGGTCTGAGAGAATGTCCCATCCAGAGGGCATGGGAGCTCTGCGCCCGATGATGGTTTCCAAGAAGCACTGAGTGGTATGTGAGGAAGTCCATCCTGCCCCCCAATGAAAAGCACAGATGAGTACACGATTATGGATAAAGAAAATAAAAGTGTCTGCTTCCATAAGATGCATCTGCTATGAAAGACAAGTGATAAAACATTATATAATCTACAAATTCTGGAATTCTGTAAAGGAAGCAAAGTAGGTATATTAATAGTGAATACTGAGGGCCTGAAAGAAAGGAAGGAGTTGTTTCGATTTTTGGTCAAAAGTCTCAAAGCGAAAGTGAAGTCGCTCAGTCATGTCCGACCCTTTGTGACCCCGTGGACTGTAGCCTGCCAGGCTCCTCTGTCCATGGGATTCTCCAGGCAAGAATACTGGAGTGGGTTGCCATTTCCTTTGCCAGGGGATCTTCCCAACCCAGAGATTGAACCCAGGTCTCCTGCATTGCAGGCAGATGCTTTATCCTCTAAGCCATCAGGGAAGCCTGATGTCTCAAAGGGAGAGTAATAGTGAGATTGGGACCTGACCAGTGAAGTGGCAGGACTTGAAAATAGCAGGTGAGGAGTGTTCTAAAGCTCTGAAGAAAGCATGCAGAAATCCTACGATGGGAAGGAAGTTGCTGTGTTTTCTGAGAAGAGGGCAGTAAGTTAAAGATAGAGATCCAATAGGTTACAAGGCACAGAAGTCTGCATTATAGGGCATGATAGGATTTTAACTTTAAAGTATTGAAATGAGATGGCAAGTTTTACAGCAGGAAGATTTTTTTAAAGACTATTATTTGCCTTTTTGATTTAGGTCATGTGTAGAGATTCCTTCAAACGAAGACTTGAGATTCAGTGGGAGATAGGTGAGTAGACTACCACAGAGGTGGAAGACCAGTGATAATTGTTTGAACCGGGGTGATCAGGTGAAAATACTGGAAACATTAATGTGTTCATGGAGGTGAAATAAACCAAAACATTTAGAACTGGTTTGGGGGCATGAGCACATGCCCTAGGTGTAGTCATTCAAAAATCAGGGAGAAACATTAGCCGATGGGAATACATTTTTAGCTCAAGAGTGCTTGTCCTTTACTATTAATACATGTTTAAAATACAAGAGTGTTGCAAGTGGAATCTGAGTTTTGGTAGTCTTTCTGATAATTAAAGGATTTAAGCCATTCCATTTGTTAGGCAGCCGTTATACTTAGAGCATACACCTATAGTTTTCATCTCTTCTCATTCTCACTCCAGTTCTCACCAGAGTTAACAAAGTTAGCGAATGAAAGAGTGAAGTTCTGATGATTACCATCTTCACTCTTGATAATTTACTTCTTGTAAAAATTGTTGGTTGTGTTTCTAAGATCTCTCTGTTTTTTGTTTGTTTTTGGTTTTATTTAGTTGCAGTTGAATTATGTATGACTGAGTTATCTAAGCAAATTTAGTTACTTGAAAACCAAAATTCTTTTTAAGGTGCTTTACATACCTATAAACACAGCATGGAACCAATATTCCAAGTAAGACTAATGGCAAATACTGGTATAAGGATTCTAGCAAGTACCACCAGTGCCTTCTCTCAAAGAGTGGATGGACACGGATGGCCTTTTAAATTTTGATGGAATTCAGACACCTTGACAATTATCTAGAATGGGTTTATAGAAAATATTGTGCAGAATACATACAAAGTTCAAGATGGCTAATATGACCGTCTTTTTTGAAAATATGGGGAACTATAAAGATTGAGTATTGTGGTTTGTGTTCTCACATTGATTTCCCAATGGCTTAGCTTTTAAAAATATTGGCTTCAACCAGGGTTTAGAAAATCTTTGCTTTTTATTGCTTTGTACTTTTTAAAAACTACTTTATCAGCCACAGAATCACTCCTTTTGTGTGAAGAGTGAGCTTCTGTGTTGTTACTTGGCAAATGCCTTACATTCTCCTTATATTATTAATCAGGAGATGTTAGGGTGCTGGGGAATTCATGGTAAATGAATCTTCATCAAATATTCACCGAGTACCCACTTGGTTTCAAAGTGGCACAGGATTTTTTGGGATTCTGCTCTGGGAATTACTGAAAATATGGTAAATAATGGTGTCTAATTCAGAACTATTGTGACGACTGTATGGAATAATATGTATTAGGGGACTTATTTAGCACGATCATTTGCTATTTGTAATTGTTCAACAAAGATAAACATGAAATAATTAAAAGCTACTTTGGTTATTACAATATTACACAGATTAAAAAATTCACAATCCTTTGAGTGACAAGGTAGGAAAAAAAAATCTGAAGGACTCTTGGCCAAAAGATGATCAAGTTCTTACTAAGGAAATGTTTGTGAAGCTGGACAGTAGAATCAGCAGATTGTGTGACTGCCTAGAGGGTGTGAAATGAAGAAATGGGAAGAAAGCAGGGGATCCAGAGTGTCTGGATTACCTGGTGGATGGTGCTACCCCGTCTGTGTTGGGTTGAAAATGCGAGTTTAATGAAGTTTTACTTTCAGTGACACTGCAGGTAAGTTTCAATGACAGCATCAGCAAAGACTTCATTCTTCACAGCTTTTTCTATGAAGACCCAAGGTGAGTACAAGCAATCATCTATGACTACTTGTTATTTATTGACCTTTTTAAAAGTACATATTCTAGCATTTTTTCAGGTACTAGTTTTGTGCTTGCTTGTTTTTTTTTTTTCCATGTTTACACATTAAACCTGCTTGTAATAATTGGTAATATTAAGTAATCGTTTGAAGCTTGTGATGACTGTCAATGTTTGGAGGATTGGAAAAATAATCTGTGATTTTGTTGGGGGATAGAAGAAAGGAATTAAAGAGAGGAAAAGCATTTATTGATTGTTCTATGAACTTAAATAGCTGTGTACTCTCCATGTAAAAAAATTAAATCAGACTTTTTTTCAGTTAAAGACATGAAATTGAAAAAGGTTAGCAACTTTTTAGTGAAAGCTGGTGTCTAGAGATATGCTGGGAGAAGTTGAAGGTATATTAGTGAAGAGTAATTTAATTTTCATAAATGAGTTTTCTTAGTATTGTTTCCAGATGGTTTAAGTAGATTTTAATCTTTGAAATTATCTCTAATATGACTAAGTAACTGGTGTGATTCACAGTTTAGTTTCTGCTGCAGAAAGTAGCAAAAAAAATTACTGAAATCATATATTCTCTGAACTTCTGTGAGCTCTAAATCTCTATTTCTTCTCTGTCCTTCACCATCCCTTTTTTTCTCAGTTTCTGCCTCTTCTCAAATACTGGGCCATAGTTCAGACGGTTGCATGGAGCAATATGTTTAGGGGACTTATTTGGCATGATCATTTGCTATTTGTAATCATTCAACAAAGCATAACCATAGAAAACTTAAAAGCTCCTTTGATGTTATAATATTACAAAGATTAAGAAATATCATAATCCTTTTGGTGACAAAGTAGAAAATAAAGGATATGAGAAGAGTTTGAGAGTCTTGGCCAAGAGATGATCAAGTTCTAACTAGAGAAATGCTTGTAAAGTTGGGCAATAGCATTACCAGATGGTGTGACTCTCTGGAGGGTGTGAAATAAAGAAAAGGGATGAAAATGGATCCCATAGCCTGTCTGGATTACTTGGTGGATGGTGCTGCCCCTTCTGTATTGGGTTGGAAACACGAGTTTAACCAAGTTTTACTTTCAGTGACACTGCAGGTAAGTTTCAATGACAGCATCAGCAAAGACTTCATTCCTCACACCTTTTGCTCTGGAGACCCAAGGTGAGTTCAAGTCGTCATCTATATTTCATTTATTGGCCTTTATTAAAGTGCATGTTCTATAAACTATAACATCTTTTACTTGACAGTTTTGTGTTTGCTTGTTTTGTACATATTAAATTGCTTGTAACAATTGGTAATATTAAGTGATCATATGAAGCTTCTGATGAATGTCAATGTTTAGAGGATTGGAAAATAATCTGTGATCTTATTGATGAAAAGAGAAAGAAAGAGAAGAGAGGCCTTTGTTGACTGTCCTATAGCCTTGAAACAGCTGTCTACTTTCCCTGTGAAAAAATTAAATCATGCAGTTTTTCAGTTGAAAGCCATCATATTGAAAAGAGGATTGTTAACTAGTTACTTTTTGGTGTAAGTTGATGTCTGAAGATATACTAGTAGAAGCTGAAGGTATACTAGTGAAGAGTAATTTAATTTTCCTAAATAGGTTTACTTATTGTTTCCAGATGGTACAAATAGATTTTCTCTTTGAAATTATCTCTTATATGACTGAGTAACTGGTAAGAGTCACAAATTAGGTTCTGCTGCAAAAATTAGAAATGAAATATTATTGAAATCACATCTTCTTAGAAGTTTAGTGAGTTCTAAATCCCTCTTTCTTCTCTGTCCTTTTCCATCCCCATTTCTCAGTTTGTGTCTCTTCCTCTCTCCTCAATTATTGGGCCAAAGTTCAGATAAAATAACTTAAAAGAAAATATAGCTCCTTTAATAAAGAGATGTCAAGATTACATCCATGATTCCATTCATCTGTTTGTCACAGGGATCAGTGACAAGGCCAGGTAAAAATCAGGATTGGTGATAAAAAAAAAAAAGACCACTAATCACTGGGGTTTTTTGCACACAGTTAGCACTCAGCACAAGATAGTCAAAAACAGGAAAATAAAGAAATACAAAGTAGTTTTTTTATGGTTTGTGTTCTCACATTGGTTTCCTGATGGCCTGGCTTTTAAAACTGTTGCCTTCAACCACTGTTGAGAATAGCTTTGCTTTTTGTTTCTTTCTACTTTTTAAATAATCTATTTTATGAGATAAAATTGCTTCTGTGATTCTTTATAGATATTTTAGATGAAAAGTGAACTCTCATGTTGATTGTAACTTGGCAAATGTCTTCCCTTCTCGTTATTTCATTATTCAGGAGGTGTTGGGTGCTATGGAATTCATGATAAAGACATTTGACCCTCATCAAATATTAACCAATTGCCTACTTGATTTCAAAGTGGCACAGGGTTACTTTGTGGTTCTGGCTCTCTCATTTCCTGCAAATGTGGTAGATAATGATGTCTAACTCAGAATTATTGTGAAAATTGCATGAAGTAGTATGGGCTTGGGGACTTATCTAGAATGGTCATTTGCTAGTAGTAATCATCCAACAAAGCATAACAGAAAATTTAAAAATTACTTTGGTTGTTATAGTATTACAAAGGATTGAAAAAAAAGTCACAATCCTTTTGCTGACTAGGTAGAAAATAAAGGATCTGGATCAGTCTGTCTGAATTACTTGGTGGATGGTGCTGCCCCTTCTGTGTTGGTTGAAATATGAGCTTTAACAAAGTTTACTTTCAGTGACACTGCAGGTAAGTTTTCATGGAGGCATCTGCAAAGATTTCATTCCTCACACCTTTTCCTCTGAAGACCAGAGGTGAGTACCAGCAGTTATCCATGACTATCTGTCATTTATTGGCCTTGTTCTATAAAATATAGCAACTTTTAGATACCAGTTTTGTATTTGCTTGTTTTATTCATGTTTCTGTATTAAACTTGCTGTGATAATTGGTAATATTAAGTGATCATATGAAGCTTGTGATGGTTGTCAGTGTTTGGAAGATTGGAAAAGTAAGCTGTGATTTTACTGAGGGTATAGCTATTGACTCTCCATGTGAAAAAATTAAATCATACAGTTTTTCAGCTTAAAGACATAAGATTGGAAAGGATTTTAACTAGAGTAACTTTTTTAGTGAAAGTTGGTGTCCGCAGATATTCTAGTAGAAGTTCAATGTATATTAGTCAACAGTAATCCAGTTTTCATAAATATTTTTTCTTATTGTTTCCATATGGTATAAAAAAGACTTTTTTCTTTGAAATTATTTCTTATATGACTAAGTAACTGGTAAGATTTATAGTTTAGATGATGCTGCAGAAATTAATGAAGAGATGTTATTTAAATCACATCTTAATAGAACTTCTTTGAGTTCTAAATCCCTATTTCTTCTCTATCCTTCTCTGCCTCTTTTTTCCCAGTTCCTATCTCTCCCTCTCTCTGGAAATACTGGGCCAAATTTCAGGAAAAAGAACTTAAATACAAAGAAAATGCAGCTCCTTAATAAAGAGAGGTCAAAATCACATTCATAATTCCATTGGTCTGTCATGGCCCCAGTGGCAAAGCCAGGTAAAAAAAATCACAGGATATTTCAGGTGAAAGTGAACTTCTGTGTTATTGTTACTTGGCAAATGCCTTCCCTTCTCCTTGTCTTTAGTCAGGAGGTGTTAGAGTGCTGGGATGTTCATGACAAAGACTCTGTATCTTCGTCAAATACTTACCGAGAGTCTGCTTGATTTCAAAGTGGCTCATGGCTTCTTTGGGTTCTGGCTCTGGCATTTTCTGTAAATATGGTAAATAATGATGCCTAACTCAGAATTATTATGACAATTGCATGAAATAATATGTGTTTGGGGACTTATTTAGCATGCTTATTTACTATTTTTCATTGAATAAAGCATAACATAGAAAACTTAAAAGCTACTTTGGTTGTTACAATATTATAAAATTAGAAAAATCACAATCCTTTTAGTGACAAGGTAGAAAATAATAAGTCACAGAGTTTTTGCCAGGAGATAATAAAATTCTAACTAGAGAAATGTTTGTGAAGTTGGGCAGTAGAATTATCAGACAGTCTGACTGTCTGGAGGATGTGAGATGAAGAAACAGGATCCCAGAGTACAACAGTCATCTATGACTGTCATTTATTGACTTTTATTAATTTCCATGTTCTATAAATTAAAACATCTTTTCAGTACTATTTTTCCCCTATTGTGTTTGTGTTCATATTAACCTGCCTGTAATACTTGGTAATATTAAGCAATCATATGAAGTTTGTAAAGATTGTCGATGTTTGATGGACTGAAAAAATAATATGTGATTTTGGGGGGAAATGAGAGAAAGAAAGAGAGGAGAGGCATTTATTGAGTGTCATATAACTTGAAACAACTGTCTGCTCTCCATGTATAAAATTAAATCATACAATTTTTCAGTTTAAAGACATAATGTTGAAAGGAAGGATTTTAACTAGAATTACCTTTTAGTGAAAGCTGGTGTATGCAGATACGCTAGTAAAAGTATAGTATTCAAGAATAATCTAATTTCCATAAATAGGTTTCCTGATTATTGTTTCCAGATGGTATAAATAGATTTTCTCCTTTGAAATTATCTCTTATATGACTAAGTAACTGCTAATATTCACAGTTTGTTTTCTGCTGCAGAAATTAACAAAGTAATGTTATTGAACATGTCTTAATAGAACTTCTATGAGTTCTGAATCCCTATTTCTTCTCTGTTCTCCAACTGTGTTTCTGACTTTCCCTCTCTCTGGAAATATTGAGCTAAAATTCTGATAAAACAAATGCAAAGAAAATACAGCTCTTTAATTAAGCCATGTGAAGATCATATCTATAATCCATTTGCCTATCACAGGGCCCATTTGGCAAGGCCAGGTAACATAGAATTGGCAATAAATAAAAATCAGCCTCTAATCATTAGGCTTGTTGCCCACAGTTACCATGCAACACAGTTAGATAAAGTGAGGAAAATAGGACAGGGGGTCACAAACCGCTCCAAGGAGAGGTCTTCAATGGAGGCTCCCTAGTATGTCCTGTGGTCTCTGTTTCAGCAAGGGACAAGACAAACTTAGTGGGAAGTCATCATCTGCAAGGGACAAGACAAACTTAGTGGGAAGTCATCATCTGCTTCTCGGAGCCTCTAGCAGGGTCTATCTGAACCAACCCTCTGCAGATGGAGTTGGAAACTCAGCAAAAAGCCTCTAAGTTTCTCGGCTTTTTAAGAAGTCTGTCAGTGGAGTGTAATGGTTATGCTGCAGGTACTCTTGTCTGCCAGTTGCTCCTTCTGTTCCAGCAACTCATGTTGCCAAATAAATTTCTTATCTAAAGATAAGACACTCACTCTAACACTCACAGTCCTACAGCACATGTATTAATTTATATTTAGTACTGGCTCCCTTTTGGTTATGACATGAGTTAGGTTAAATAAAATGTCTTGATCTTACTTTGTTCTTGAGGATAAGTCAGCAAAGGTTTTCTATGAAGTACTATTTCTGAAGATGGTCCACCTGTGCGTGCAAAATGCTACACAAGCATTGTGGTCTTAGAGATTCACACTGCACATGGAGTTCTAAAGGCTCTGTGAGGATAGTCAAAAACAGTTTAAAAAAAAAAAGGAAAAAGCTTTGCTTGTTCAGCTTGGTTTTTTTCAAACCTGTTTAATGATGTGCCATCTTTTTTATCTATTATCTCAGAAATACTGAGATAGATCACTGAAAATACCTTTTAGAGGTGAATGTTTATGAGGCTTTTTCCAAGTCCTCTACAGAAACAAGGCATGCTTTAGTGAAGACTCTTAACTGCAACAAACAAGAATCTAGCCCAATTAACTTAAAAAGAAAAGAAAATTCAGTAGATTACTTGAATTTGGGATGAAAATAAAGAGGAAAAATGTTGCAGGGTCTCAGGAATAAAATAAACCCTTGAATAAGCACTAGAAACCCTAAAATAAGCATTTGAATAAGAACAGGGTTCTGTCTCCATCTTATACCTCTTGTTTCTTCTGCGTGCATGTCTAAGCCTGGCATTATCTTCTTTCTTAGTCTACATGATTGAAAGCGTGATTACAACAAATTCCGACTTTACATGTTTACATTAATTCTCCTGGAGAAACCCTCCATAAATTTTTGGGGGCTCCAGCATGACATTTTTGTGAAAAGAGCTGATTGCCCAGCTTAAGTCAAGGACCCCTCCCTGAGCATATTGCCTGTTATAAGATAAATAAGGTCCTCTTATAAAAACATGTATTATAACATGTTGTCATATTATTTTTATGCTATTTTATTATTATTATATACATTATCATATTATTGTATAATATACATACATTTATTTAGTATGTTATAAAACATTATTTTGACATGTAAGCACAGCAAGGAAAAGTAAGGTGATTCCAGAAATGGGGTAGTGAACTGGACACAGACACAATACCTGTAACTATTTTGGTCAGTTCGTGGTGTTCTCACAGCAAGAATACTGAAGTGGTTTGCCATTGCATCCAGTAGTCATGTATCAGTGTGAGAGTTGGGCTATAAAGAAAGATGAGCACCAAAGAATTGATGGTTTTGAACTGTGGTGTTGGAGAAGACTCTTGAGAGTCTCTTGGACTGCAAGGAGATCCAACCAGTCCATTCTGAAGGAGCTCAGTCCTGAATATTCATTGGAAGGACTGATGCCGAAGCTGAAGCGCCAATACTTTGGGTACCTGATGTGAAGAACTGACTCATTGGAGAAGACTCTAATGCTTGGAAAGATTGAAGGCAGGAGGGGAAGGGGATGACAGAGGATGAGATGGTTGGATGGCATCACCAATTCGATGAGCATGAGTTTGAGCAAGCTCCAGCAGTTGGTGATAGGGAAGCCTGGTGTGCTGCAGTCCCTGGGGTCGCAACGAGTTGGACATNGTTTGGAGGATTGGAAAAATAATCTGTGATTTTGTTGGGGGATAGAAGAAAGGAATTAAAGAGAGGAAAAGCATTTATTGATTGTTCTATGAACTTAAATAGCTGTGTACTCTCCATGTAAAAAAATTAAATCAGACTTTTTTTCAGTTAAAGACATGAAATTGAAAAAGGTTAGCAACTTTTTAGTGAAAGCTGGTGTCTAGAGATATGCTGGGAGAAGTTGAAGGTATATTAGTGAAGAGTAATTTAATTTTCATAAATGAGTTTTCTTAGTATTGTTTCCAGATGGTTTAAGTAGATTTTAATCTTTGAAATTATCTCTAATATGACTAAGTAACTGGTGTGATTCACAGTTTAGTTTCTGCTGCAGAAAGTAGCAAAAAAAATTACTGAAATCATATATTCTCTGAACTTCTGTGAGCTCTAAATCTCTATTTCTTCTCTGTCCTTCACCATCCCTTTTTTTCTCAGTTTCTGCCTCTTCTCAAATACTGGGCCATAGTTCAGACGGTTGCATGGAGCAATATGTTTAGGGGACTTATTTGGCATGATCATTTGCTATTTGTAATCATTCAACAAAGCATAACCATAGAAAACTTAAAAGCTCCTTTGATGTTATAATATTACAAAGATTAAGAAATATCATAATCCTTTTGGTGACAAAGTAGAAAATAAAGGATATGAGAAGAGTTTGAGAGTCTTGGCCAAGAGATGATCAAGTTCTAACTAGAGAAATGCTTGTAAAGTTGGGCAATAGCATTACCAGATGGTGTGACTCTCTGGAGGGTGTGAAATAAAGAAAAGGGATGAAAATGGATCCCATAGCCTGTCTGGATTACTTGGTGGATGGTGCTGCCCCTTCTGTATTGGGTTGGAAACACGAGTTTAACCAAGTTTTACTTTCAGTGACACTGCAGGTAAGTTTCAATGACAGCATCAGCAAAGACTTCATTCCTCACACCTTTTGCTCTGGAGACCCAAGGTGAGTTCAAGTCGTCATCTATATTTCATTTATTGGCCTTTATTAAAGTGCATGTTCTATAAACTATAACATCTTTTACTTGACAGTTTTGTGTTTGCTTGTTTTGTACATATTAAATTGCTTGTAACAATTGGTAATATTAAGTGATCATATGAAGCTTCTGATGAATGTCAATGTTTAGAGGATTGGAAAATAATCTGTGATCTTATTGATGAAAAGAGAAAGAAAGAGAAGAGAGGCCTTTGTTGACTGTCCTATAGCCTTGAAACAGCTGTCTACTTTCCCTGTGAAAAAATTAAATCATGCAGTTTTTCAGTTGAAAGCCATCATATTGAAAAGAGGATTGTTAACTAGTTACTTTTTGGTGTAAGTTGATGTCTGAAGATATACTAGTAGAAGCTGAAGGTATACTAGTGAAGAGTAATTTAATTTTCCTAAATAGGTTTACTTATTGTTTCCAGATGGTACAAATAGATTTTCTCTTTGAAATTATCTCTTATATGACTGAGTAACTGGTAAGAGTCACAAATTAGGTTCTGCTGCAAAAATTAGAAATGAAATATTATTGAAATCACATCTTCTTAGAAGTTTAGTGAGTTCTAAATCCCTCTTTCTTCTCTGTCCTTTTCCATCCCCATTTCTCAGTTTGTGTCTCTTCCTCTCTCCTCAATTATTGGGCCAAAGTTCAGATAAAATAACTTAAAAGAAAATATAGCTCCTTTAATAAAGAGATGTCAAGATTACATCCATGATTCCATTCATCTGTTTGTCACAGGGATCAGTGACAAGGCCAGGTAAAAATCAGGATTGGTGATAAAAAAAAAAAAGACCACTAATCACTGGGGTTTTTTGCACACAGTTAGCACTCAGCACAAGATAGTCAAAAACAGGAAAATAAAGAAATACAAAGTAGTTTTTTTATGGTTTGTGTTCTCACATTGGTTTCCTGATGGCCTGGCTTTTAAAACTGTTGCCTTCAACCACTGTTGAGAATAGCTTTGCTTTTTGTTTCTTTCTACTTTTTAAATAATCTATTTTATGAGATAAAATTGCTTCTGTGATTCTTTATAGATATTTTAGATGAAAAGTGAACTCTCATGTTGATTGTAACTTGGCAAATGTCTTCCCTTCTCGTTATTTCATTATTCAGGAGGTGTTGGGTGCTATGGAATTCATGATAAAGACATTTGACCCTCATCAAATATTAACCAATTGCCTACTTGATTTCAAAGTGGCACAGGGTTACTTTGTGGTTCTGGCTCTCTCATTTCCTGCAAATGTGGTAGATAATGATGTCTAACTCAGAATTATTGTGAAAATTGCATGAAGTAGTATGGGCTTGGGGACTTATCTAGAATGGTCATTTGCTAGTAGTAATCATCCAACAAAGCATAACAGAAAATTTAAAAATTACTTTGGTTGTTATAGTATTACAAAGGATTGAAAAAAAAGTCACAATCCTTTTGCTGACTAGGTAGAAAATAAAGGATCTGGATCAGTCTGTCTGAATTACTTGGTGGATGGTGCTGCCCCTTCTGTGTTGGTTGAAATATGAGCTTTAACAAAGTTTACTTTCAGTGACACTGCAGGTAAGTTTTCATGGAGGCATCTGCAAAGATTTCATTCCTCACACCTTTTCCTCTGAAGACCAGAGGTGAGTACCAGCAGTTATCCATGACTATCTGTCATTTATTGGCCTTGTTCTATAAAATATAGCAACTTTTAGATACCAGTTTTATATTTGCTTGTTTTATTCATGTTTCTGTATTAAACTTGCTGTGATAATTGGTAATATTAAGTGATCATATGAAGCTTGTGATGGTTGTCAGTGTTTGGAAGATTGGAAAAATAAGCTGTGATTTTACTGAGGGTATAGCTATTGACTCTCCATGTGAAAAAATTAAATCATACAGTTTTTCAGCTTAAAGGCATAATATTGGAAAGGATTTTAACTAGAGTAACTTTTTTAGTGAAAGTTGGTGTCCGCAGATATTCTAGTAGAAGTTCAATGTATATTAGTCAACAGTAATCCAGTTTTCATAAATATTTTTTCTTGTTGTTTCCATATGGTATAAAAAAGACTTTTTTCTTTGAAATTATTTCTTATATGACTAAGTAACTGGTAAGATTTATAGTTTAGATGATGCTGCAGAAATTAATGAAGAAATGTTATTTAAATCACATCTTAATAGAACTTCTATGAGTTCTGAATCCCTATTTCTTCTCTATCCTTCTCTGCCTCTTTTTTCCCAGTTCCTGTCTCTCCCTCTCTCTGGAAATACTGGGCCAAATTTCAGGAAAAAGAACTTAAATACAAAGAAAATGCAGCTCCTTAATAAAGAGAGGTCAAAATCACATTCATAATTCCATTGGTCTGTCATGGCCCCAGTGGCAAAGCCAGGTAAAAAAAATCACAGGATATTTCAGGTGAAAGTGAACTTCTGTGTTATTGTTACTTGGCAAATGCCTTCCCTTCTCCTTGTCTTTAGTCAGGAGGTGTTAGAGTGCTGGGATGTTCATGACAAAGACTCTGTATCTTCGTCAAATACTTACCGAGAGTCTGCTTGATTTCAAAGTGGCTCATGGCTTCTTTGGGTTCTGGCTCTGGCATTTTCTGTAAATATGGTAAATAATGATGCCTAACTCAGAATTATTATGACAATTGCATGAAATAATATGTGTTTGGGGACTTATTTAGCATGCTTATTTGCTATTTGTCATTGAATAAAGCATAACATAGAAAACTTAAAAGCTACTTTGGTTGTTACAATATTATAAAATTAGAAAAATCACAATCCTTTTAGTGACAAGGTAGAAAATAATGAGTCACAGAGTTTTTGCCAGGAGATAATAAAATTCTAACTAGAGAAATGTTTGTGAAGTTGGGCAGTAGAATTATCAGACAGTCTGACTGTCTGGAGGATGTGAGATGAAGAAACAGGATCCCAGAGTACAACAGTCATCTATGACTGTCATTTATTGACTTTTATTAATTTCCATGTTCTATAAATTAAAACATCTTTTCAGTACTATTTTTCCCCTATTGTGTTTGTGTTCATATTAACCTGCCTGTAATACTTGGTAATATTAAGTACTTGCCAAGTATTAATACTTGGCAATCATATGAAGTTTGTAAAGATTGTCGATGTTTGATGGACTGAAAAAATAATATGTGATTTTTGGGGGAAATGAGAGAAAGAAAGAGAGGAGAGGCATTTATTGAGTGTCATATAACTTGAAACAACTGTCTGCTCTCCATGTATAAAATTAAATCATACAATTTTTCAGTTTAAAGACATAATGTTGAAAGGAAGGATTTTAACTAGAATTACCTTTTAGTGAAAGCTGGTGTATGCAGATACGCTAGTAAAAGTATAGTATTCAAGAATAATCTAATTTCCATAAATAGGTTTCCTGATTATTGTTTCCAGATGGTATAAATAAATTTTCTCCTTTGAAATTATCTCTTATATGACTAAGTAACTGCTAATATTCACAGTTTGTTTTCTGCTGCAGAAATTAACAAAGTAATGTTATTGAACATGTCTTAATAGAACTTCTGTGAGTTCTGAATCCCTATTTCTTCTCTGTTCTCCAACTGTGTTTCTGACTTTCCCTCTCTCTGGAAATATTGAGCTAAAATTCTGATAAAACAAATGCAAAGAAAATACAGCTCTTTAATTAAGCCATGTGAAGATCATATCTATAATCCATTTGCCTATCACAGGGCCCATTTGGCAAGGCCAGGTAACATAGAATTGGCAATAAATAAAAATCAGCCTCTAATCATTAGGCTTGTTGCCCACAGTTACCATGCAACACAGTTAGATAAAGTGAGGAAAATAGGACAGGGGGTCACAAACCGCTCCAAGGAGAGGTCTTCAATGGAGGCTCCCTAGTATGTCCTGTGGTCTCTGTTTCAGCAAGGGACAAGACAAACTTAGTGGGAAGTCATCATCTGCTTCTCGGAGCCTCTAGCAGGGTCTATCTGAACCAACCCTCTGCAGATGGAGTTGGAAACTCAGCAAAAAGCCTCTAAGTTTCTCGGCTTTTTAAGAAGTCTGTCAGTGGAGTGTAATGGTTATGCTGCAGGTACTCTTGTCTGCCAGTTGCTCCTTCTGTTCCAGCAACTCATGTTGCCAAATAAATTTCTTATCTAAAGATAAGACACTCACTCTAACACTCACAGTCCTACAGCACATGTATTAATTTATATTTAGTACTGGCTCCCTTTTGGTTATGACATGAGTTAGGTTAAATAAAATGTCTTGATCTTACTTTGTTCTTGAGGATAAGTCAGCAAAGGTTTTCTATGAAGTACTATTTCTGAAGATGGTCCACCTGTGCGTGCAAAATGCTACACAAGCATTGTGGTCTTAGAGATTCACACTGCACATGGAGTTCTAAAGGCTCTGTGAGGATAGTCAAAAACAGTTTAAAAAAAAAAAGGAAAAAGCTTTGCTTGTTCAGCTTGGTTTTTTTCAAACCTGTTTAATGATGTGCCATCTTTTTTATCTATTATCTCAGAAATACTGAGATAGATCACTGAAAATACCTTTTAGAGGTGAATGTTTATGAGGCTTTTTCCAAGTCCTCTACAGAAACAAGGCATGCTTTAGTGAAGACTCTTAACTGCAACAAACAAGAATCTAGCCCAATTAACTTAAAAAGAAAAGAAAATTCAGTAGATTACTTGAATTTGGGATGAAAATAAAGAGGAAAAATGTTGCAGGGTCTCAGGAATAAAATAAACCCTTGAATAAGCACTAGAAACCCTAAAATAAGCATTTGAATAAGAACAGGGTTCTGTCTCCATCTTATACCTCTTGTTTCTTCTGCGTGCATGTTAAAGCCTGGCATTATCTTCTTTCTTAGTCTACATGATTGAAAGCTTGATTACAACAAATTCCGACTTTACATGTTTCCATTAATTCTCCTGAAGAAACCCTCCATAAATTTTTGGGGGTTCCAGTATGACATTTTTGTGAAAAGAGCTGATTGCCCAGCTTAAGTCAAGGACCCCTCCCTGAGCATATTGCCTGTTATAAGATAAATAAGGTCCTCTTATAAAAACATGTATTATAACATGTTGTCATATTATTTTTATGCTATTTTTTTATTATTATATACATTATCATATTATTGTATAATATACATACATTTATTTAGTATGTTATAAAACATTATTTTGACATGTAAGCACAGCAAGGAAAAGTAAGGTGATTCCAGAAATGGGGTAGTGAACTGGACACAGACACAATACCTGTAACTATTTTGGTCAGTTCATGGTGTTCTCACAGCAAGAATACTGAAGTGGTTTGCCATTGCATCCAGTAGTCATGTATCAGTGTGAGAGTTGGGCTATAAAGAAAGATGAGCACCAAAGAATTGATGGTTTTGAACTGTGGTGTTGGAGAAGACTCTTGAGGGTCTCTTGGACTGCAAGGAGATCCAACCAGTCCATTCTGAAGGAGCTCAGTCCTGAATATTCATCGGAAGGACTGATGCCGAAGCTGAAGCGCCAATACTTTGGGTACCTGATGTGAAGAACTGACTCATTGGAGAAGACTCTAATGCTTGGAAAGATTGAAGGCAGGAGGGGAAGGGGATGACAGAGGATGAGATGGTTGGATGGCATCACCAATTCGATGAGCATGAGTTTGAGCAAGCTCCAGCAGTTGGTGATAGGGAAGCCTGGTGTGCTGCACTCCCTGGGGTCGCAAAGAGTTGGACATAACTGAACTGAATACACATAAACAGTGATCAGTGATATTAATTGTTTAATTTGCTATTTTTGCTATGCATGCAGTCTTCCCTTCTGGATATTCTGTGCTTCATTGCTGACCCAGTCGATTTCCTAGAAGTCTAAATCTTGTGAGATTTGTTTCTGCCTTGCTTTTGCTCAGTTCAGTTTAGTTCAGTCGCTCAGTCGTGTCCGACTCTTTGCGACCCTATGAATCGAAGCACGCCAGGCCTCCCTGTTCATCACCATCTCTCAGAGTTCACTCAGACTCATGTCCATCAAGTCCATGATGCCATCCAGTCANACTGCAGCCCACCAGGCTCCTCCGTCCATGGGATTTTCCAGGCAAGAGTACTGGAGTAGGGTGCCATTGCCTTCTCCGCCAGATGGTGCTAGTGGTAAAGAACATACTTTTGACAATGCATGAGACATGGGTTCAATCTCTGTGTCAGAAAGATCCCCTGGAGGAGAGCATGGCAATCCACTCTGGTATTCTTGCCAGGAGAATCCCATGAACAGAGGAGTCTGGCGGGTTACAGTCCATAGGGTCGCAAAGCAACACAACTGAAGTGACTTAGCCCACATGCATCCCTTTATAGATAATTGTTTGGTTACCAAGTTGATTAGTAGACAAAGATTAATAGAAGATTTCAGGTTCTGATAAAGTATTGGTAGAACTATTTTCACATTACCTTTTCGGAACAATTCCTGGGTGATATTCATAGAACTTTGGTTAACCTTGTTAACAAGAGTTTGACATTTAATTTACAGTGACATGGCATACTCTTTCATCTATACATCAAATAAAATCTTTGCTAGACCTTTGTAGTTTGAAGGTATCAAAAAAGAAGAGTTAAGTTGGAACAGTGAAGAATGCCTCTCCCCAGAGGCTTGGATAAGGGAGTCAGACTAACTCAAGACCAGAGAAAAATGAAGCAGCATTCAAGTAACCACACTGCTGTTTGATGCATTGCTATTTGGTGCAGAAAAATACAGTATCAGCACTAATTCCAGAATATTCTTGCTTATATACTTAGAAAATGATTTATCCTGACTCTTTATTTTCTAATAGTGCTTCTGCTAGCTTCTACCAATGAGAAAAACCTACTTGCAATTCTTTCAATGTTTTGCCTTTACACGTTTTGCATTTTGCATGTTTCAAAGTAACCTAAGTATTTTTCTGTACTTTTCCTGAATGCTTTTAAAGTTTGGTTTAAAAAAATATATTTCAGTTCTTCAAGCTTTTTTGAAATCTTTTTTTCAAAGTAGCAGAATAAGATCATTAGAAGAGATAAGCGGGATATAGGAGCCAACATTTTGTGAAATTTTATCTAGAGCCCCAATATTTTGAGATTTGTGTCTCTATGAAAATACCATTAATGATGGATGGACAGTACTAGGACAATACCATGATCCCAAGAAGAAAACTGCAGATTGCTGGGGAGGGAAAGTTTGGGTGAGCAAAGGGCACCATATGCTAGAGTAGTAGCAGATCTCTCCACAAGATGGCGGTCATGGTTTAATAGTAGGTTTTAATTAGGATATTCAGAATTTACAGTGTTGACACTACAAAACACAAACAGATACTTGAAGGTTACATAGATAAATATGACAACTTTCTACAGTGTTTTGTAATCTAGTATATCTTCAGCAGATATATTTCTGACAAGCCCTTGGAGAAAACATAGTCAAACACCCAGTGCATTCATTAGACACCTAGAAGGGTTATGCCATAGTAATATGTTTAAACTAGACCTAGAAAAAGGCTACTGTCAATGGGATCAAATATAATTTAGAAATTATCCTCAGAAGGAACAAACTAATTTTTAAGTGGCTTAACTAAAGGCCCAAACAGAATTCAAAACTAAGGAATATAAGACCCAAGCATTCAACAGTGTAATATTTACAATATCCAGAATTCATTTTTTAAAGTAAATAGCCAAAGAAGCAGGAAAATGTGACCCACACATCTGGTTAGAAAAAGGTCAATAGAAACTCATCATGTAGCTATAGAGGTGATGGAATTACTAGCAAAGATTTTGAAATAGCTACTATAAATATACTCAGAGACGTTAAGGAGAGAAAAAGAAGCTAATAATAAAGAACCAAACTTCTAGAGTTTAAAAATATATCCAAAATTAAAAAATTAACTGAATAGGTCTAGAGACAGATTAGACCCTGCAATAGGAAATGATTAATTAATTTAAGGACATAGGAATAGAAACTATCCACGTTGAAATACAGAGAAAAAAAATAAGATAAACATATACTAAATATCAGTCAACTGTGGGAAAGAATCAAGAGCTTCCATATTATATGCAGTTCAGTTCAGTTCAGTCACTCAGTCGTGTCCAACTCTTTGCGACCCCATGAATCGCAGCACGCCAGGCCTCCCTGTCCATCACCAACTCCCGGAGTTCACTCAGACTCACGTCCATCGAGTCCGTGATGCCATCCAGCCATCTTGTCCTCTGTTGTCCCCTTCTCCTCCTGCCCCCAATCCCTCCCAGCATCAGAGTCTTTTCCAGAGTCGACTCTTCTCATGAGGTGGC
>SJYW01011713.1:282783-316315 GCA_006410735.1 Raphicerus campestris
AGGTGGCCAAAGTACTGGAGTTTCAGCTTCAGCATCATTCCTTCCAAAGAAATCCTAGGGCTGATCTCCTTTAAAATGGACTGGTTGGATCTCCTTGCAGTCCAAGGGACTCTCAAGAGTCTTCTCCAACACCACACTTCAAAAGCACCAATTCTTTGGTGCTCAGCCTTCTTCACAGTCCAACTCTCACATCCAACCAAACATGACCACTGGAAAAACCGTAGCCTTGACTAGCCAGACCTTAGTCGGCAAAGTAATGTCTCTGCTTTTGAATATACTATCTAGGTTGGTCATAACTTTTCTTCCAAGGAGTAAGCATCTTCTAATTTCATGGCTGCAGTCACCATCCACAGTGATTTTGGAGCCCCAAAAATAAAGTCTGACACTGTTTCCACTGTTTCCCCATCTATTTCCCATGAAGTGATGGGACCCGATGCCATGATCTTCGTTTTCTGAATGTTGAGCTTTAAGCCAACTTTTTCACTCTCCTCTTTCACTTTCATCAAGAGGCTTTTCAGCTCCTCTTCACTTTCTACCATAAGGGTGGTGTCATCTGCATATCTGAGGTTACTGATATTTCTCCTGGCAATCTTGATTCCAGCTTGTGCTTCTTCCAGTCCAGCGTTTCTCATGAGGTACTCTGCATAGAAGTTAAATAAGCAGGGTGACAATATACAGCCTTGATGTACTCCTTTTCCTATTTGGAACCAGTCTGTTGTTCCATGTCCAGTTCTATATGCAGTTGTCCCAGAAAGAGAGGACAGAGTCAGGGTAGATGCAGAAAGAAATATTTCCAGAAATGATTTCAATTTTTTTTTCAAACTTGATAAAACATATAAAATCAAAGTCCCAATGATGTTGATAAACCATAAGCAAATAAGCATAACACAAATATCTAAGGACACCATAATCAAACTGGTTAAAAAAAAAAAAAAGGATAAAAGCAGCAAGAAAAAAAGATACCTGTTATGTAGGGAAACAAACAAACTGCAAAATCTTAACCAGAAATAATGAAATTCTGAAGTCAGTGGAATAACATCTTAAAAGTATACAAACACAATTCAAAACTGTGAATCTAAAATTACCTATCCAGTAAATGCTACTTTAAAAGTGAAGGAATGTATAAACTTACTTGGGGCACACACAGAGTAACAAAATTTGCTTCTAATAGACCAGTACAATCTGAAATATTAATGATATTTCTGCATGTCAGAGAGAAATGATATTGGATGAAGGATTTAAACTACAGAAGTAGTATAGAAAATGTTAAATATTTTAGTAAATATAAATATAATTTTAAAATTTATCTTTAAAATTTCTTTAAAAGATAACTGTTAAAAGTAAGTATAATAATATATTTTAAAGTTGCTAATGTAAACTTCAAATGTGTTATAAAATAAAGTCAATGTACAGGATGTCAAGAGGAAAGCATACTATTTGTAGATCTCTTACACTGTATGTTGGAGTAGGAAATGGCCACCCACTCCAATATTCTTGCCTGGAAAATTCCATGGGCAAAGGAACCTAGTGGGTTACAGTCCATGGTGTCTCAAAGAGTCAGACATGACTGAGTGACTGAGCAGTGAGCACATACATTGTATGTAAAATAGTGCAGATAATATTTATTTGAAGATATACCATAACAACCAGTGAAGTAAAAGTGATTCAGTCATGCCTGACTCTTTGCGACCCCATGGACTGTGTCCATGGGATTCTCCAGGCCAGAATACTGGAGTGGGTAGCCTTTCCTTTGTTCAGGAGATCTTCCTAACCCAGGGATCGAACCCAGGTCTCCTGATTGCAGGCAGATTCTTTACCAGCTGAGCCAAAAGGGAAGCCCAACTTAACCATATATAAACTCTAGACCAACCACTACAAAAAATAAATAAAACATAGAATAAACTATTAATAAAGATTAAATCAAGTCACAAAACAGTCCCAATTATTACCAAAAAAGAAAGAAAGAGAGTTAAAAAAGAACAAAGAGAAGATGGGCAAAACTAGAAAATAAAAGGCAAGATGATGGGGCAAAATGCAGCATATTAATACTCAGTGAAATAGAAATGATCTAAATAAATCCAATTAAAATTAAAAATTATCAGAGTGAATACAAACAACACCAATTATAGGCTATCTAAAAGAAATAGCACTTCAATATAAGTGGTAGTTAAAGAGTAAAGTAATTTACAAATTATACCATGAAAACAATAATCAAATAAGTTTGTGCTAGCTATTAATATATTAATACCAAAGCAGACTTCATAAAAGCAGTATTACCAGTGACAAACAGAACAAACATTATTATACTATTTTAAATATGTATGAATCAAATTACAGAGCTTCATGTATGAAACAAAAATGAGAAGCTGGTAAATCAACAGTGATATTTGAAGATTTCCACATTCTTTAATTTGTAACTGATAAGTAGTGTGAAAAATAGATAAGTGTATAGAATATTTGAATATTTTTATTATTCTGACATAATTGACATTTATAAAAGAGTTCATCCAGCAATGGCAGAATACACATTTTTTTCCAATTAAACCAAATAGCATACTCTGATACCAGTATAAAAAACAAGTCCACTGGTTCTTTTAAACAACACAAAAGTCCTTAAAAATATTAACAAGTTGAAAGTAGCACTATGCCAAAACATGGTGATGCAAAGAAAATGAAAACAGAAAAAATTACACTTCATCACAATTAAAACTCATCTTCATTCATATTTTATTAGAGGTTGCTAAGATTTTTGAAATATAAATACACAACTTTCAAAAATTTGAGGGACTATTTTGCCATCAGGTTTTCACATTATGTCTGTCTCATTCTCCATGTGGGAATTCAATTATACATTTGTTAGACCTTTTGATACTGTCCCATAAGTTTCTGGGCCTCTGTCCATTTTATAAAATTTTTCTGTTTTCTCCAGATCAGATAATTTCTGTTTAATTATCTTAATATGTACTGATACATTCCTCTATCATCTACATTTCAACCTTCATTTCATCTGGTACAAATTTAATTTCAGGCGTCATCATTTCTGTATTAAAATTTTCTCTATGGTTCTTTAAAAATGTTTCTGTTTTTCTCCTGACATTTTCTATGATCTCCTTTATTGTGAGAATATTTCTGTTTATGTCACAAAGCATAGCAGTAATAGTTACTCTGACTCCTTTGTCTGCTAATGCCACATTCAGATAATCTTAGGATATGCTCTTATTAATTTTCTTCTGTCTTAGACTGACATATTCATAGTTCCTTTACTTCAAGTAATTTATTATTTTATCCTGGACATCACAAATATAATATTGTGGAGATTCTAGGTTCTGGTCTATCCACCAAAATGTCTTGATGTTTTGTTTGAGGAAGCAGTCAGCTCACTTGGAGTCAAGCTGCAAATCTTATTGCTTGGACAGGACCTCAAATCTCTGTTCATTTATTTTCACTGCAGTTGCGTGATTACAGAATAATAAACTGAAGCTTGTATTGTAGTAATTGAATGATTTGCCTATAGTAACACAAGTGAAAGAACAATTTTTAAATTCATGCTTGTGCGATTTTACAATATCCCCAAATTTATAACCACTATTGTACTTTCATTTATCTGATTACTACATAAATGTTTTGAATTCTAGTATTAGAAATTTCCCAAAAATATTTTGAGAAAATATATTTTATTATTGAGGGAAATTCCAAAGAAAAAACCAGCAACTTCCAAGTTAGCTTATACTTGAGGGTAGATTAACTTTGTACATTTTTGTAATGTTATCTGTTGTTCAGTCGCTTAGTCATGTCTAACTCTTTGCGACCCCATGGACTGTAGCACACCAGGCCTCCCTATCCATAACCAACTCCCGGAGTTTGCTCAGACTCATGTTCATCGAGTCCTTGATGCCATCCAATCATCTCATCCTCTGTTGTCCCCTTCTCCTCCTGCTTTCAATCTTTTCCAACAACAGGGTCTTTTCTAGTGAGTCAGCTCTTCGCATCAGGTGGCCAAATCTTGGAGCTTCAGCTTTAATCCTTCCAATGAATATTCAGGACTGGTTTCCTTTACGATTGACTGGTTTGATCTCCTTGCATTNGTTCATCGAGTCCGTGATGCCATCCAATCATCTCATCCTCTGTTGTCCCCTTCTCCTCCTGCTTTCAATCTTTTCCAACATCAGGGTCTTTTCTAGTGAGTCAGCTCTTCGCATCAGGTGGCCAAATATTGGAGCTTCAGCTTTAATCCTTCCAATGAATATTCAGGACTGGTTTCCTTTACGATTGACTGGTTTGATCTCCTTGCATTCCAAGGGATTCTCGAGTCTTATCCAACACCACAATTCAAAAGCATCAATTCTTCAGCACTCAGCCTTCTTTACTGTTGCCATTTAAAATAGTAAAATGAACATGATAGAGGCCTCGAAAAACAATATATTAATTATAAAAATCTTAAAATTATATAATCTTCTGTAGGAACAGAATGTTTGATGAAAAGATTTGGGGATTTGATAGGTATCATTGATTAATCAAATGTAGCATTAAATAACACATAAGATTCTCACTATTTTGAGGCAGATCCGTAGATGGAATAAAACCTAAGAAGGACCAAGTGTCATGAAAGAGGTCCTAATAAATATACTTTCCAAATCTACCATAGGTGAAATTTTCCACCAAACTCCATCTCTCCTTACAATTGATACAGGAGAGAGAAATCCTAAATTAATCACTAACTGACTTATTCCCCAGTATCACTTCTGGGGCAATTTTGAGCCACTCCTCTTATAACTGCCTCTGGAGACTAAATGATAGACAGTAGCTACCTGGGCAATTGCCAGATAATGTAGCAGAAGCAGGGGTAAGAGAAGATCAGAAAGTTCAAGTTTGAAACTCAGTGGATGCTTTGTGGGGAATGCCCCCAGGATTAGAATTCATTACGCATAGAAACAGCTTTGACAATAGAAAGGAGAGAGGACTAAAAGCACACAGAAATTTAAAGTGAGAAAGAAAAACAAACAAGTGGGCACAGTGTTTACAAGGGAAAAAGTCTGTGTTTGGGGGAGGAGGAGGATTTTAATTATGCCATTCTGATAACAAGTAGATCACGTGATTTAAATACAGTTTCTATCTCCCACATGTTGTTTTTCACTTTGATACTGATCTATCTATTCACCTATAATTAACATATTTGAACACTTACAACAAATCACCACTGTTGTGTGTGTGTGTGTGACTGACTGATTCATGTCTGACTCTGTGACCCCATGGACTGTCGCCCATCAGGCTCCTCGGTCCATGGCATTTTCCAGGCAAGATTACTGGAGCGAGTTGCCATTTCCTATTCTAGGAACTCTTCCTGACCCAGGGACTGAACCCACATACTTTTTCATCTTCTGCATCGACAGGCATATCTTTACCACTGCTTCACCTGAGAACTCCACTTTTCTCTTTATCTTCCAGCTAAAATTATTACAAATTATTCCTCTTAGAAATGGCTATTATATATTTAAAAACATAAATTGAAAAAATGTGTCATTATTTCTAACAGTCTTAGGGAGGACTAGTGTAAAAGATATTCTTTCCTTTTAATTTTTCACTGATTTAGAGACTTTTAAAATCATTAGAAAATACATTTAAAATGTATAAAGTTATCCCATGGTCTAACACTATTATAGTTATTTGGGATAGATTGGTAAACTAATCATATCATATTGTCAAGCAAAATTTGCACCTATTGCCCCTCCCAGCCTTTTAAAGTTCTTGAACAATTTTACTTTATTTAGGACAATGTGTTTATTATACTGTAGATATAAATGTATTTTTTCAAGAAATTCTGAAAGAATATAATATTCTTTTCTATTAGTCNCATATCATATTGTCAAGCAAAATTTGCACCTATTGCCCCTCCCAGCCTTTTAAAGTTCTTGAACAATTTTACTTTATTTAGGACAATGTGTTTATTATACTGTAGATATAAATGTATTTTTTCAAGAAATTCTGAAAGAATATAATATTCTTTTCTATTAGTCCTTGTATGAATAACTCAAAGTCATGGGCTAAGCAAATAGTCATATTTCCCTTCATGGTTTTCTTAATATTAACATAGAAGTTTATCACATAACTATGATATTTTTAAAAAGAAAAAAAATCTGTATAGATAGTAATGAATCTTAATCTACAAAGAAAATGGTTGACCTTTGACTTATTTTAATTGATTTTATTTTTCACTGAAAGCCCTATGGTGAAAAATACATATTCTTATAGTTTATGTTTCACTTTCTCTTTTTTCTTAATATGGAAAATTTAAACACTTGATATATTAGTATTATAAGGAGCATTTTTTTCTGTATTAGATTCTTTTTTGCTAAGAATTCTATTTATATAACTACCAGGGACATTTATGTTCTGCTCTTACACTTCGGATGTATTTTTGTATTAGAAATATACCCCAAATATAAGTAATTATGAATTTGAAATAAGAGGTAGAACCTTGTGACACAGAAATGAGTAGATGAGAATTCTGAGAGAGAATATACTTCTGATTTTAAGTAAACACCAAGAAATGTCAGTGGAAATCATTACAACTACTACTACTAAGTCATTTCAGTCGTGTCTGACTCTGTGCGACCCCATAGACGGCAGCCCATCAGGTTCCCCCACCATGGGATTCTCCAGGCAGGAACACTGGAGTGGGTTGCCATTTCCTACTCCAATGCATGAAAGTGAAAAGTGAAAGGGAAGTNAAATCATTACAACAACTACTACTAAGTCATTTCAGTCGTGTCCGACTCTGTGCGACCCCATAGACGGCAGCCCATCAGGTTCCGCCCCCATGGGATTCTCCAGGCAAGAACACTGGAGTGGGTTGCCATTTCCTTCTCCAATGCATGAAAGTGAAAGTGAAGTTGCTCAGTCGCTTCTGACTCCTAGCACCCCACAGACTGCAGCCCACCAGGCTCCTCCATCCATGGGATTTTCCCGACGAGAGTACTGGAGTGGGGTGCCATTGCCTTCTCCTTACAACAACTAGATTATATTAAATTTCAAAAACCATCCTGTGGTAAACAGTATTGTAAAGGTAGTCTTATTTTGTTTCAGTAGCAGAAGTAACTATTTTAAAAACCTACTGGTGTTTTGTTGTTTTGCTGTTGTAACGGTGGTAGTAAGTTGCCTTAATAAATCTATATACACTATCATTTTTGAAAAATGACCTAAACCTAATTTCAAACTGAAAGGAACCATAAAACTCAAAACATTTAAGAAAAAATTGGAATTTTAGAAAGCATAGCTATAATTTTCTTTGAAAGCAAATGCATAAAATAAATAGATATATGTTCACTATCTTGATTATGGTGGTCATTGCACTGGTATGTAAAAATAATTAAAGTTATCAAATTGTATAGTTTAAATGTTTGACTTCAGTTCAGTTTAGTTGCTCAATCGTGTCTGGCTCTTTGCGACCCCATGAATCGCAGCATGCCAGGCCTCCCTGTCCATCACCATCTCCCAGAGTTCACTCAAACTCATATGCTAATTGTACCTCAATAGGTCATTAAAAACACAGGCACAGTAGAATCTCACTTTAATGTGAAATTGCCCGGAGGTCTTGCCCCTTGCCCTTTCAAAAATACAACAAAAACCTTACCAGTCATTCAGTTATAAAGATCCCTTGACCACTTCCCTCAGAACTGTACATTATAATACAGTAAACAGTTTTGTAATGAGGTTATAATGAATAAATATTAATGATAATTTTGGTTTATTCCTAAACAGAACATTTGTCCCCTGGGTAAGTCAGGAATTTTAAAGATTTTGTAACAAGTTCAAGCTCATTGAAATATTTTATAATCAGCTGAATAATATAAAGTCTGATTAGCAAAGTACAGATTGATAGCAGGAAAACAGTGAGGCTATTTCATTTGTGAAAAGAATTTAAATTATGAAAGTCAATGAAAATAGTTAGTAAAAGGTCTCTATCACTGGGAATTAAACAACAGTGGATGGCATATTATATCTATTACAACTTGAAAATATTCCTTAAGATAATTAGTTAATATTGGACTCAGGCAACTCTTGTTTAATTTTCTCAATTTTGCAGAGGAAGTCAAGAGTAAGGTTTAATGGACCACATTATTCCTTAGGAAGACGTTCAGCTGATATAGAATGTCCTTATGGATTTGGAGATGAAAGAAAGATGAAAGAAAAGAGCCTCAAAGAACATAATTCTATTTCATAGGTTATAAATTCCAAAATTGATGTCTTGCCTTAAAATAATATANGTGTATAAGAGACAGCTTAGGAAGACGTTCAACTGATATAGAATGTCCTTATGGATTTGGAGATGAAAGAAAGATGAAAGAAAAGAGCCTCAAAGAACATAATTCTATTTCATAGGTTATAAATTCCAAAATTGATGTCTTGCCTTAAAATAATATAATTTATACAATTTATCCCTTATATAAATATAGAAAAATAATTTCTGAGTGATTATACTAATGGGAATGATAATTTAATAATTATACTGATTTAAGAATCAATTTAAACTAATGAAATTAAATTTCATTTCTTTTGATGTGATCTTTTGAAGTGATTTCTTTTGATGTGATCTTTGTCACATCAGATTGGTTGTATATCAGTTATTTCATATTGCTCCTTGTAATATTTGAGGATAGGATTTGAGCCCTGATCTTAATGACACAGTGTGTCTGGAAAGAAAATTAATAATGAAACAGCAGATTTGAATAACACTGTAGACTAGATGAACCTAACAGACAAGTCCAAAATATCCCGTTCAACAGCAGCAGAATAAATAGTTTTCTTAAGTACACACAGAACTTCTTCCTAGATAGATCACAAACTAGTACACAAAACAGTTCTTAACAGATTTAAGAAGTTGGAAATCATTCTAAGTATCATTTATAATTAGAAAGTAATAAAGATAAAAATCAATAATAAAAGGAAAATGGGTAATGTCTCAAATGCATAATGATTAACAGATTCTTGAACAAAAAAATGGATCAAAGAAAAATCAAATAAAAATTAGAATATATCTCCTGACAAACTGCAATGAAAAAACACATATCAAAACTCAAAGGATACAGCAAAAAGAAGTATTCAGAAGGAATTTTATAGCAATAAATGCCTACATTTAAAGTGATGACAAATCTCATGTTAGTAACCAAATTTTACACCTCAAGGAATTAGAAAAGGACTAGAAAACTNTGAAAAAACACATATCAAAACTCAAAGGATACAGCAAAAAGAAGTATTCAGAAGGAATTTTATAGCAATAAATGCCTACATTTAAAGTGATGACAAATCTCATGTTAGTAACCAAATTTTACACCTCAAGGAATTAGAAAAGGACTAGAAAACTAAGTCTAAAGTTAGCAGAAGGAAGTAACAGAGATAAAAGTAGAAATTAAAGAATAGGAAAGCAATGCAAAAAGTCCACAGAAGTGAGATTTGGTTGTTTTTGTTTGTTTAATACAGAAATAAAATCATCAAACTCTTAGCTAGACTACCTGAAAGTAAAAATGAAGAGTCAAATATGTAACTACCAGAAATGAAAGAAATATATTACAGCTGATGCTATAGAAGATTTATAAGATCATTAGAAACTATTATGAACAAGTATACATCAACATATTGAATAACATAAAATAAAAGGATAAATTCCTAGAAATATACGGCCTACCAAGATTGAATTATAAAGAAATAGATAGCAGGGAATCATTACTCAAAGGGTACTAAGTTTCATCTCTGCCATATGAATAAGTCCCAGAGCACTTCTGTAGAGCATAGTGTCTGTAGTAAACAATATTCTATTGTATACTTGAAAGTTTGCCGAGAGACTCAGTCGTACTTATTGTATTCTTATTACAAAAAGAAAACCTCAGAAATAACAAATAAGGGAGGGCAGGAGCAAACCTGTGAATGTGAAGTTGCTGAGCCGTGTCCAGCTCTTTGTGACCCCATGGACTATACAGTCCACGGAATTCTCCAGGCCAGAATACTGGAGTGGGGAGTTGTTCCCTTCCCAGGGGGATCGTCCCGACTCAGGAATCAAACCTAGGTTTCCTGCATTGCAAGTGTATTCTTTACCAGCTGAGCCACCAGGGAAGCCCCAAAATATTGGGAGTGGGTAGCCTATCCCTTCTCCAGGGTATCTTCCTGACCCAGGAATCAAACCAGGGTCTTCTGCCTTGCAGACAGATTATCAGCTGTGCTACCAAAGAACCCCAAACTTTTGAAGGTGATGAAAATGTTTATGGCGCACATAACATATGTACAGCTTTTTCTTTGTCAATCATACCTTGATAAAGTGGCCTAAAAATAACATTTTCCTGAACATGAATAATGAATATTGTGAAACCTTCCATCTATCTCAAATTAACATATGGATAATACACAACCCCCTGAAACATACCTTATGAGTGCTTTTAAAAAGTTTAACAAAATAGTTCTAAAGTTGATCCACAGGAGCAAACCTGCGAGAATAACTAGGCATTTATTTGAAAAATAAAAAGCAATGAGGGAGACAGGATACCAGATGGTAAAATGTCAGAAAAGCCTCATAAAGAGACAGTGTAAGGCAATGCCAAATATCACCAATAATAAGCAAAAGAGAACAGATAGCCGTGAAATAGACTTACTGGGTGAAAATTACACTTTTTGAAATTAAGTGCCACTAAGTATATTATTTGGGCTTCTCTGGTGGCTCAATGGTAAAGAATCCTCCTGCCAGTGCAGGAGACACAGGTTTGATCCCTGGGTCAGGAAGATCCTCCGGAGAAGGAAATGGCAACCCACTCCAGTATTCTTGCCTGGGAACTTCCATGGACAGAGAGGGCTACAGTCTGTATGTTCAGAGAGAGTCAGACAATACTGAGCAAGTAAACAACAAATGTATTATTCATTCATTATGTTTGGGAAATGGCTAATTAATTTGAAATTTTTCTAAGTAATTCTTTACCTATTCCATAAAATAGTATTATCAGCCATCATTATAGAGAAAATATAATTACTGGACATGAAAAAAAGCTTATGTTTTACCTTATTGACTCTAGTAAAAATAATGAAAGATTTAAAACTTTCCTAGTGATAGATTATTACAACTCTATTGTTTAATAACCATCAGAAATAAAGAGGCAGAAATATAGTAAAGAGATATTTACTAGAATAGGTAACGGAGTTATATTATGAAACAAAAAGTAATTTCCATTAATAATCATGAAAAATAGTCATTAATACTTCCAGAACATAATTATCTTGATAGCTAACCTATGCACTCCTGGTTAGATTTGTTAAAACATCATAATTTATCTCAGTAAACACAATTAGCATCAACCCCAGTCCTACGAATGGACCTCATACCTCATAAAGCAAGGGGCTTTCTATTGGAGTGTTTTAATTAGTGATGTACTGTTTCTCCTCGTCCCTTAGTAGATATAATAGAACTACCGTAAGTTAGAGCTTTTTTTTTTTTTCATCCCCAGAGATCTTTAATATGGATTTTTGGGAAAGTTTCTCAGTTATTAAAGTTTAAGGCATGACAATTGAAAGAAATGAATTTAAGTCAAGGGTATTAGATTATCATCTCAATGAGAAGTGAAATCAGCACTTTCAAAATGCTGGAGAGTCTAAACATTTTTCCTCCCAGTGTGAGAAACAGTGAGCAAATTAACATAGTAGCTTTTGCTGTTACTTAAGATTATTAGTTTAGATAAGCAGTAGACAGCAGCAGCAGCAGCAGACATTATCATAGTGCTAAAATAATTACAGGTTTTATTCAGTTTTAACTTGTCACTAATAACAGTCTTTGATTGCATTGGTCAGTGTTGAAATGTATAAAAGATTTTTCTTTCTGCTCTCAACATTGTTAAATAAACGCACACACACACACACGTATAAAACACAGAAATTGCCAAAGATGTGTATTTCTTTCCTTCTTTATATGTTCTTGCCTTTTTTCTCCCTAATAAATATTGAAGCACACAAAGTGTGTTACTGCTGTAAAGACCCTCTGAGGAAACTGGGACAGAATTTTCTCGAATTAATCCTCCATTAATGCTGGAGTGTAGGTTCATTTGGTTCAGAAAGGTTGTTTGTTTGTTTTTTTAACTTGAGAGTTTCTATTGTAATTTTGACAGTATCTTGCTTGGAAAGTTAATAAGTTTGATTGGAAATTGTGGAGGTTTCGTCCTGAAAGTAAAATAATAGATTTTTCAAGTCTAAGTTTAACTTGGTTTTGGTGGACGGGTAGGTTAAGGGAGTATAGACCTAATCTGGGACAAGAAAACATATGCATTAACCTTGTGTATTTGCCCAAAGTCTTTTTATTCCCATACTGAAATGAAATGAAATAATAACACAAGCACATAGCCTGTGAGTTTGTATGAACTTGCTTTATCACCCGAAAGCTCTCTATATTTCCTTTGGTTTCGTATTTTAGATTAGCTGTAAGGTCTACTGGAAACTCCTGTCATCTCATTTTAATGAATTCTTCTTAAGCAATTGAATTGCTTAATTGAAGCACTCTTACAGCAAGGAATCTCACATTACTGACCACTGAAAACTAGCAAAAGTGAAAGTGAAGTCGCTCAGTCGTGTCCGACTCTTTGCGACCCCATGGACTGTCGCCTACCAGGCTCCCCCGTCCCTGGGATTTTCCAGGCAAAAGTACTGGAGTGGATTGCCATTTCCAAGTTGTAAATAGCGAAAGATTCCCTTGGTCAAAGAGAATTAGGGAACTTCTTCAAAACTGACTTTAAATTTTGGCTTGTTCTGATCCAGCCCCACCCTGGGGTCCTATGAAGACGGTATATTTGTCATCCTGTACCTTATGCTAAGCTGTTGAAATTAACTTTTANTGGTAAAGAATCCTCCTGCCAGTGCAGGAGACACAGGTTTGATCCCTGGGTCAGGAAGATCCTCCGGAGAAGGAAATGGCAACCCACTCCAGTATTCTTGCCTGGGAACTTCCATGGACAGAGTGGGCTACAGTCCGTATGTTCACAGAGAGTCAGACAATACTGAGCAACTAAACAACAAATGTATTATTCATTCATTATGTTTGGGAAATGGCTAATTAATTTGAAATTTTTCTAAGTAATTCTTTACCTATTCCATAAAATAGTATTATCAGCCATCATTATAGAGAAAATATAATTACTGGACATGAAAAAAAGCTTATGTTTTACCTTATTGACTCTAGTAAAAATAATGAAAGATTTAAAACTTTCCTAGTGATAGATTATTACAACTCTATTGTTTAATAACCATCAGAAATAAAGAGGCAGAAATATAGTAAAGAGATATTTACTAGAATAGGTAACGGAGTTATATTATGAAACAAAAAGTAATTTCCATTAATAATCATGAAAAATAGTCATTAATACTTCCAGAACATAATTATCTTGATAGCTAACCTATGCACTCCTGGTTAGATTTGTTAAAACATCATAATTTATCTCAGTAAACACAATTAGCATCAACCCCAGTCCTACGAATGGACCTCATACCTCATAAAGCAAGGGGCTTTCTATTGGAGTGTTTTAATTAGTGATGTACTGTTTCTCCTCGTCCCTTAGTAGATATAATAGAACTACCGTAAGTTAGAGCTTTTTTTTTTTTTCATCCCCAGAGATCTTTAATATGGATTTTTGGGAAAGTTTCTCAGTTATTAAAGTTTAAGGCATGACAATTGAAAGAAATGAATTTAAGTCAAGGGTATTAGATTATCATCTCAATGAGAAGTGAAATCAGCACTTTCAAAATGCTGGAGAGTCTAAACATTTTTCCTCCCAGTGTGAGAAACAGTGAGCAAATTAACATAGTAGCTTTTGCTGTTACTTAAGATTATTAGTTTAGATAAGCAGTAGACAGCAGCAGCAGCAGCAGACATTATCATAGTGCTAAAATAATTACAGGTTTTATTCAGTTTTAACTTGTCACTAATAACAGTCTTTGATTGCATTGGTCAGTGTTGAAATGTATAAAAGATTTTTCTTTCTGCTCTCAACATTGTTAAATAAACGCACACACACACACGTATAAAACACAGAAATTGCCAAATATGTGTATTTCTTTCCTTCTTTATATGTTCTTGCCTTTTTTCTCCCTAATAAATATTGAAACACACAAAGTGTGTTGCAGCTGTAAAGACCCTCTGAGGAAACTGGGACAGAATTTTCTCGAATTAATCCTCCATTAATGCTGAAGGAGTAGGTTCATTTGGTTCAGAAAGGTTGTTTGTTTGTTTTTTTTAACTTGAGAGTATCTATTGTAATTTTGACAATATCTTGCTTGGAAAGTTAATAAGTTTGATTGGGAATTGTGGAGGTTTTGTCCTGAAAGTAAAATAATAGATTTTTCAAGTCTAAGTTTAACTTGGTTTTGGTGGATGGGTAGGTTAAGGGAGTATAGACCTAACCTGGGACAAGAAAACATATGCATTAACCTTGTGTATTTGCCCAAAGTCTTTTTATTCCCATACTGAAATGAAATGAAATAATAACACAAGCACATAGCCTGTGAGTTTGTATGAACTTTGCTTTATCACCCGAAAGCTCTCTATATTTCCTTTGGTTTCGTATTTTAGATTAGCTGTAAGGTCTACTGGAAACTCCTGTCATCTCATTTTAATGAATTCTTCTTAAGCAATTGAATTGCTTAATTGAAGCACTCTTACAGCAAGGAATCTCACATTACTGACCATTGAAAACTAGCAAAAGTGAAAGTGAAGCCGCTCAGTCGTGTCCGACTCTTTGCGACCCCATGGACTGTCGCCTACCAGGCTCCCCCGTCCCTGGGATTTTCCAGGCAAAAGTACTGGAGTGGATTGCCATTTCCAAGTTGTAAATAGCGAAAGATTCCCTTGGTCAAAGAGAATTAGGGAACTTCTTCAAAACTGACTTTAAATTTTGGCTTGTTCTGATCCAGCCCCACCCTGGGGTCCTATGAAGACGGTATATTTGTCATCCTGTACCTTATGCTAAGCTGTTGAAATTAAAGTCTTATTAAATAAGAAACTTGTAATGCTTTCTGATTAAATAAAAAACATGGCCATGGCTGATAATACTTCATGTGTGTGTGAGTATAATTCACTAGATTAATTAGTAACAGAAACTAACTTTATCATTACCTGAATCTTAACAAAATTCAAACATNTATATTTGTCATCCTGTACCTTATGCTAAGCTGTTGAAATTAGCTTTTAAGTTTTATTAAATAAGAAACTTGTAATGCTTTCTGATTAAATAAAAAACATGGTCATGGCTGATAATACTTCATGTGTGTGTGAGTATAATTCACTAATTAGTAACAGAAACTAACTTTATCATTACCTGAATCTTAACAAAATTCAAACATTATATTTCCATTTTCTCCAAGTTAACTGTCTTCTAATACTGTATTGGAAATGCCAATTCACTGCCTCTCTTTTTCCCATTCAAACACTAGGTCCTATTCTTTCCTGAGAACATCATTTTCTGAATAAAGTACGTAGGAATATAACAATTCCAGTTAATATGAAAAGTCTACATAAATGCAAAAAAAAAGTGGATATTTGGGGTTATACAGACTATAGCATAGAGTAACATTTGGTCAGTGTGTTAAGGTTTTTTATGTTTCTCAGATTGGAAACTCTTTATAAATCAAGATTATATCCAAAATTTTACCAACCAACTGNTCTACATAAATGCAAAAAGAAAAGTGGATATTTGGGGTTATACAGACTATAGCATAGAGTAACATTTGGTCAGTGTGTTAAGGTTTTTTATTTTTCTCAGATTGGAAACCCTTTATAAATCAAGATTATATCCAAAATTTTACCGACCAACTGGTGCTGAGACTGAACTGATGTGGCCATAGCAGTGAAATGGTTAGACCTGTGTCTTATGTTGGCCTGCCATCATCCCAACTTATGAATTACATATACACTGGAATGAGGTGTTCATTGTTTTGTCTTTGATTTTTTTAAGTGGGCTACTACATGTCAACATCTTTCCTACTCCTGTTAATTGCAGTTAATTAAATCATTTTTTCTCCCACAGTTCTAGATTCAGTGTACACAATATGATTAAAGGAAATAGAAGTGACTTTCCTGAATTTTGACAGAAATACGTATATACAAAACTGTTTAGTAACAATGTTAAGAGACTGTTTAAGAGAGGTGTGTTGTCAGAATTCAGCCTGGGGATAGATCAGGGAGGAGATATTCTGAATTGAACACTAGATACTTGCCACTACCTTCTTCTGGAGTGCACAAATGTTAGTAAAGCATTTGAGATTGAGTGAGTGATTCTGAGAGTAAAACAATAACAACAATAATATCAACAACTGTGAACGTTTTTTTTTTTTCTTTTTATCCTCCTGGGTTTTTAAGAACAAACAAAATATAATGCAAGACAGCCACATCGGAGCCTTTCAAACAACGTGGAATATTAATAAATATATAATAACATAAAATAGCTAAGAACTTGTTTAAATACTTTTTATTACTATAGTTTTCTCTTTCCCTTCCTCCGTAAAGAGTGCATTTCTCTTTTACAGCATATGTTAGATTGGGAGTGAACGATGTGCTAAAAGAAAACAGAACTATCTGTGTAACCATAAGATGAAACAATCAAGTGATTTTTTTGCAAAGAAATATGAGTCACTCTTCAAGTGGCTAAGAGAATATGGGAACAGATGCTGAAATAATAAACATCTTGCATTATTTCATTTAGAGGAAGCTGTATAAATTCCATCATAAAATAAAGTACTTGGTACACTCTGAGAAATATGTCATCATCAAACAAATGCCTTTTTTATTACCAGCAGGAAGAACACAGATGGCTTGCTTGCTCATTTTGGTATTTATTAAAATAAAGTTGCTAAAGAGCAGGTAGATGCCTTTCTATTTTTGAGACACATTCAATGCTATAGAAATATATTGAGATCTCTTACAGAAAAACTGTTCCGGACATATGACATTGTCATGTACTATGAAGATGTTTGATGGAAAAAAATGATTTTTTTTTTCCATTCAATTGTGGTAGTCAGTGTGGTTAAAATATTCTGACATTTTCAAATTGTACCAAGATGAGAGGTACTAGGAAGAGTTTGAGAAATGAGTCATCATATCCATTCCTTTCTCAGTACAAAAAAGGCAGGAGTATGTAGCTTACAGTGTTCACAGTCACACTTCNCCACTACCTTCTTCTGGAGTGCACAAATGTTAGTAAAGCATTTGAGATTGAGTGAGTGATTCTGAGAGTAAAACAATAACAACAATAATATCAACAACTGTGAACGTTTTTTTTTTTTCTTTTTATCCTCCTGGGTTTTTAAGAACAAACAAAATATAATGCAAGACAGCCACATCAGAGCCTTTCAAACAAGGTGGAATATTAATAAATATATAATAACATAAAATAGCTAAGAACTTGTTTAAATACTTTTTATTACTATAGTTTTCTCTTTCCCTTCCTCCATAAAGACTGCATTTCTCTTTTACAGCATATGTTAGATTGGGAGTGAACGATGTGCTAAAAGAAAACAGAACTATCTGTGTAACCATAAGATGAAACAATCAAGTGATTTTTTTGCAAAGAAATATGAGTCACTCTTCAAGTGGCTAAGAGAATATGGGAACAGATGCTGAAATAATAAACATCTTGCATTATTTCATTTAGAGGAAGCTGTATAAATTCCATCATAAAATAAAGTACTTGGTACACTCTGAGAAATATGTCATCATCAAACAAATGCCTTTTTTATTACCAGCAGGAAGAACACAGATGGCTTGCTTGCTCATTTTGGTATTTATTAAAATAAAGTTGCTAAAGAGCAGGTAGATGCCTTTCTATTTTTGAGACACATTCAATGCTATAGAAATATATTGAGATCTCTTACAGAAAAACTGTTCCGGACATATGACATTGTCACGTACTATGAAGATGTTTGATGGAAAAAAATGATTTTTTTTTCCATTCAATTGTGGTAGTCAGTGTGGTTAAAATATTCTGACATTTTCAAATTGTACCAAGATGAGAGGTACTAGGAAGAGTTTGAGGAATGAGTCATCATATCCATTCCTTTCTCAGTACAAAAAAGGTAGGAGTATGTAGCTTACAGTGTTCACAGTCACACTTCACACTACTTGACTGTTAAACTGAGTTACAAGCTGAAAGAGAACTACTTTCAGTTTTTACAAGGAATTCAACACTCTGGAGAAAAGATGCTTCCCACACTTTTCTGGCTTGTCATTGTTTCAGGATGTCTCTAATGTCTTTGGTTTAAAAAATATATATCCTTTATTTCCCTTACATTTTACTCATATCTTTCTCTCCATATTATATTATATCATCATATCTTGGATTTTAATGTTGTTTTAATACACTTAAGCCCTTTTATCATATTTTTCTAAAAGTAAAATGCAATGCCTATTTTGAAATGTCAAACAAAATATGTGTTGGAATACATACAGAGTTTTAATCCACAAAGTTATCCATTTCTATTCTGGTGAAAATATAGCAATAGTTCATGAAATGCATTGTTGAATATCAGAATAGTCAAATAAATGACAAATGTAGTTTGGCTTGAAGTTTTTAGGAGTAGAATTGCCTGTATTTTCTATTTCCCTGAAATTGATGTACATAGTCAATGATAGATGCTACGTTTTATGCTCAATGGATATGAAGTACAATAGTCACTAAAAAAGAAAAAAAAAAGCAAATAGTGTGTTAGTGAACATTTGTAATAAAAGTAATTTTGTATAATTAGTTATCTTTGGTTTAGTGGTTATTTTTTTAAGCCAAGGATATATTCAGTCATTTGAATATTAATATCTAATGATGTGGTATAACTCTAACTTATTCTGGTCTATTTATGAAATGGAAAAAAATCCTTAACACCCCAAGTATATTAATAGTCAGTTATTCCCTTCATGTAATATATTTATTGAGCAAGAATGCAATTTTGAAAGAATTATATGATGGTAGAAAATGGCACTAAGTATTATTTTCTAAAAATCATAAGGATACTTGTTCACTTTCCTAACAGTTTTCACTGCTGAGATCAGAGCTCTTCCCTGTTGATAGCACTACCTGATATATATTTGATGAATGACCCATAATATCTTACCAATGGTGATAACACAGCTTTGATGATGGAGTATATATTTAAAAAACATCTGTTCTGAGGTAGAAATTATATTTTATTGAGCAGAGTTTTAATGCATTGTTAATTCAGAAGCTCCCTATATAGCCTCCAGGTTTAGAAATGCAAGCCCATGAAAGAAGATTTAGTGTGGGTTTGTATTTGTCTGCCAAGTAGTTTATACAGTTTCAGCTACAGTTGTAAAATATATACATATATATAGCTTCTAGTCAAGGCTATGGTTTTTCGAGTGGTCATTTATGAATGTGAGTTGGACTGTGAAGAAAGCTGAGCGCCGAAGAATTGATGCTTTTGAACTGTGGTGTTGGAGAAAACTCTTGAGAGCCCCTTGGACTGCAGGGAGATCCAACCAGTCCATCCTAAAGGAGACCAGTCCTGGGTGTTCATTGGAAGGACTGATGCTAAAGCTGAAACTCCAATACTTTGGCCACCTCATGCAAAGAGTTGACTCATTGGAAAAGACTCTGATGCTGGGAGGAATTAGGGGCAGGAGGAGAAGGGGACAACAGAGGATGAGATGGCTGGATGGCATCACCAACTCGATAGACATGAGTTTAAGTGAACTCCAGAAGTTGGTAATGGACAGGGAGGCCTGGAGTGCTGCGATTCATGGGGTCACAAAGAATCGGATACGACTGAGCAACTGAACTGAACTGAACAGAACTGAGCACTATTAAAAATATTTGTTTTATAAAATGCTAAATGTTATCCATTAGAGTTGAAAGTTTTGGAGAAGGAAATGGCAACCCACTCCAATATTCTTGCCTAGAGAATTCCATGGATAGAAGAGCCTGGTGGGCTACAGTCCATGGGGTCACAGAGTCAGACATGACTGAGTGACTAACATTTTCGCTTTCTTTCAGAGTTGAAAGTTTAGGCAAATTCAAAGAACTAAATAGACATTTCTCCAAAGAAGAAATACAGATGGCTAACAAGCACATGAAAAGATGGTCGACATCACTCATTATCAGAGAAATGCAAATCAAGACCACAATGAGGTACCATTTCACACCAGTCGGAATGGCTGTGATTCAAAAATCTACAAGCAATAAATGCTGGAGAGGGTGTGGAGCAAAGGGAACCCTCTTACACTGTTGGTGGGAATGCAAACTAGTACAGCCACTATGGAGAACAGTGTGGAGATTCCTTTAAAAACTGGAAATAGAACTGCCTTATGACCCAGCAATCCCACTGCTGGGCATAACACACTGAGGAAACCAGAATTGAAAGAGACACATGTACCCCAATGTTCATCGCAGCATTGTTTATAATAGCCAGGACATGGAAGCAACCTAGATGTCCATCAGCAGATGAATGGATAAGAAAGCTATGGTACATATACACAATGGAGTATTACTCAGCCATTAAAAAGAATACATTTGAGTCAGTTCTAATGAGGTGGTTGAAACTGGAGCCAATTATACAGAGTGAAGCAAGCCAGAAAGAAAAACACCAATACAGTATACTAACACATATATATGAAATTTAGAAAAATGGTAATGATGACCCTGTATGCGAGACAGCAAAAGAGACACAGATATATAGAACAGACTTTGGGACTCTGTGGGGGAGGGAGAGGGTTGGATGATTTGGGAGAATGGCATTTAAACATGTATACTATCATGTAAGAAACGAGTCACCAGTCTAGTTTCCATGCAGGATACAGGATGCTTGGGGCTGGTGCACTGGGATGACCCAGAGAGATGATATGGGGAGGGAGGTGGGAGGGAGGTTCAGGATTGGGAACTCATGTAGACCCGTTGCAGATTCATGTTGATGTATATGGCAAAACCAATACAGAATTGTAAAGTAAAATAAAGTAAAATTAAAAAAAAGTTTAGGCAAATTGAATTTAACATTTCCAATTTTCAGTTTATAAAAATGTAAGGCCCTTCTCTGGAGTACAGATGTATATATAATAAGGTGGTTTCCTTTTGAGGCCCCAAAACTTTTCTCTTTAAGGAAATCATCTTCATTGAATAAACAACCAAATGATATTTGCTTATTCATTTGCATTTTCGTGAGGGTTGGCCTAACTATTTATAGAAGAAAGCACTTTACTAGATGTATTAACCAATAAATTAGCAGATAACTAAGAATAACCACGACCAAGTAGAATTTGTTACAGAAAAGCTGTGTTGGTACAACATACAGAGATTAATTGATATAATATGCCACATTAACAGAGTGAAGATGAAAAGATTTACATGATCATCTCCACTGCAGAAAAATAAATTGGCCAAAATACAACATCTTTCATGATGAAAATACTCAGAAACCTAGAAATAGAGACTCCCTCATCATCATGATGAATATTTTTGAAATATCGCCTGCTTGATAATATCAAATAGAGAAAGAACGATGCTTTCCCCCTAAGATTAGGAGAAAGAGAAGAATGCCCTTTTATCACTTCCTTTCAACTTTGTCCTGGACATTTTAGCCAGATCAATTAGACAAGAAAAATAAAAGCTTCTAAGTTCAAAAACAGTAAGTAAAACTACCTGTATTCTCATATGATATAATCTTATATAAAGGAAATCCTAAAGAATCCATATAAACTATTAGCACTTATAAATAATAACAAAATTTCAGGATTTAAAATGAATATGTAAAATTTATTTGTATTTTTATAAACCCATAGTTAACAATCTAAAAAGGAAATTAAGAAAACAGTTCTATTTGCCTTAACATTAAAAATAACAAAAACCTGTGAAACTCTTAGAAAATATAAAATACATATTCATGATGCTGTATATGACATCAGTTCCTAGCTATAACACTGGAAGTATACAAAATAGGGGGGAAATAGATAACTTGAATTTTAAAATCAAAAAAACCCTGTAAATCAAAAAATACTATAAAGAAAGTGAAAAGAGAGTTTGCAGAGTGGGAAAGGAACATTTGCAAATCATATATCTGATAAGTGTCTAGTACCCATAATTTATGAAGAATCTTACAAATTATCAACAACAATAAATCTAGTTTTAAAATGGGAATAGGACTTGAGTAGACATTTCTCCAAAGACAATATACAGATGGTCAACAAGCGTGGGAAAGATGTTAAATAGTATTCAGGTAAATATAATTCAAAAGCACAAAGAAATACCATCTCAAACTCACTAAGATGGCTAAAACCAAAAATTAAAAAATGTAACATAACAAGTATTGGTAAGAATGTATAAAAATCAGTGACTTCATCTATTTCTAGTGGGAATATATATTTCCCCAAATAAAATGGTGGATACGCTGTGGAAAACACGTTGACGTTTCCTCATTAAGCTCACCACAGAATACCCTGTGACCTAACAATTCCAATCGTTGGCATATAAATTATGTTGAAACAAACATTTGAATGTGAATATCCTTTGAAGTATTATTGAAAATAGCCAAAAAATGGGAACCTCCTAAATGTCCCTCAGTCAATGAATGAATAAGTAAAATGTCGTCACACTTACGTAATGGAATATTATTCAGCAATTACAAGGAGTGATGTTTTTGTAAATGCATACACCATAGCTGGGGAGAGGAGCCAGGGCACCAAACAAGATTCTAAAAGTAATTTGGACAACGTGTGTATGTTTTTAATGGGGAAAATATCTTAGATTTAATGTCACTTTTGTATTTTCCTTATAAAATGAGTTAGCAGCTTTCAATATGCTCCCAGGTTTTGGAAAATATTCATAAAAGTGTATTACACTTGGGACTCACCAAACCTCATATTAACTTTTTCATGTGTGTGGCCCATAGCCATTCCTATGAAAATCAATTTTGCAGCCTTTGTGAAGGAATGCTGCCCCCAGAGTGATTTTCTCTTCACTGGTGAGCCACATTCCCCAATGGAATCACTGATGCAGGGATATTTTTCTGTTATTTTTCCAAGTATAAGAATTTCCTTACCATGGAGGTAGTGTAAATTCACATTTTATAACCACCATATCATCTTCCCAGTCCCAAACAGAGGCCAGAGCTTTGAATTATCAATAGAACTATAATATCCCCCCTACTCAGAGCCTAAAGAAAGGACAAGCTCTTTGTCATTTTACTGGCACTTTTCAGTATTTTTTGATATCCCTTTCATGGTGGAGGGAACCCCTTGAGTGCTCTGTTTTAGGTGGGAGATTATCTTATAAATCCCTGCTTTAAATTGTCCCAATAGCTTGCTTCTTCTGCACCTATAAGCACCAAAAGCAAAGCTCGTAATTATGAGGGAATATGTTCAGGTCAGGTTTCTATCAAGGTGCCTCCAACTGCTATATGTATTTAAAGCAAATTCTTTGCAATTCATACCCTCTTTGTGTCTGTTCCATAGAGATTCCACTTTTCTTTCTTTTTCTTTTTTCTTGCAAGCATAACCATGCATTTAAATGTGTTTTTGTTGTTATTGCTTAGGAGTTTGTAACAACAGAATTTATTCTTTAGTCTCTGAATCCATTTAGCTAGAACAAAATATTTCAACCCATTGTGGTGTTTATTATAGTGCGTAGCAAATTGGAAGGTATAACAGACATGAAAATTTTATATTATATAGGTATAGTTTAAAGTTACTATGATGTTAGTAAGAAATTAGAAAAAAGGTAGTTTATTAGAAGAGAATAGAGACCACCCCAATGCATGAGAATTTTATGCATAAAACGATAATAGTTCATAGATAAACTTATCTTTATCCTTAGGTAACTTTAAGTTCTCCTGTGTAACAAAACTAAAAATATACTAGTTAAAAACACTTTAATTTGTTTAGTATATTTTTGATTTTGTTACACAGGAAAACTTTAAGCTACTAAGAATAAAGACAAGTGAGAATTCTAGTCTTTTTATTGTGAATTTGTGATCTAGAAGAAAACTTAAATAAGAAAATTGAACATCAAATTTAACACCTGCTCAGATATTTGTAATGAAAAAATAATGGCCTTAGAAATCAAGGGGGTATGTTATGAGATTAATGTGATCTAGTGAACTGAAAAAATTAAAATGTTTTTGCCAATTTTCCTTAAATGACATTTTATATAAGCCAAAAAATATGGAAACTAAGGAGTATTTCAAACAGTATTGCTCCTGATGAACTAAATATTTAGCTTACTATTTTCTTTTTACTCCTTTCACTAGAAAATAGCTNTAATAACTTCTGAATAAATCAGAATTGTCCAATGGAAACATTATGCAAGCCATATATGCAATTTAAAGTTTTCAGGCGATGTGAAGTGAACGTTGCTCAGTCGTGTCCAACTCTTGTGACCCCATGGACTCTACAGTCCGTGGAATTCTCTACACTAGTATACTAGAGTGGGTAGCCTTTCTTTTCTCCAGGGGATCTTCCCAACCCAGGGATCGAACCCAGGTCTCCTGCGTTGCAGGCGGATTCTTTACCAACTGAGCCACAGATAGCTGCATTAAAAAGAAAAGCAAAGAGGTGAAATTAATTTTAATATTTTATTTAACCTANGAGTGGGTAGCCTTTCTTTTCTCCAGGGGATCTTCCCAACCCAGGGATCGAACCCAGGTCTCCTGCGTTGCAGGCGGATTCTTTACCAACTGAGCCACAGATAGCTGCATTAAAAAGAAAAGCAAAGAGGTGAAATTAATTTTAATATTTTATTTAACCTAAAAAGCAACTAAAATATCTCAACATGTAATCAACTTCATGAATATTAATGAGATATTTAATTTTCATATCATATCTTTGAATTCTGGCGTGTGTTTTTTTTTACAATTAGACTCTATCTTAGTTCAGACCTGGCCACATTTCACATGTTCAACAGTAAACAACAGGAGATTTCAAATTGGACACAAGAGCTTCAAATAATAGTTTTCTGAGGTCACTTTCTACCTTTCCCTCTTACACACGTATTCTCAATGTTTTAGCAAGAGACATTATAAAATCTATAAAACCTATAAAACAGATCCTTATATGTACATATACAATATATATGATGCTTATTTCTTTAAATACGCAGTTTCACATTTGTTATGTGTGATGGAGCTCAGGGCACTGTACCCCAAAATATGGCACCTTGCCATATTGCAAATCTTAAAGGAATTTGAGAAAATGGTAGAATTAAGAAGGTCACTCTGACCTCCCTTCACCTTGCTCTCTTCCTGGAAAATAGGAGATAAATCATCCATATGAAGGGCATCTTCAATATACCAGAAGGAAGGAATTCATTTTTATCACCAGAGATGGGGAATTTAGGGGTCAAGAAATTAGTACAAAACTTGTTAAATCAGTCCATGTCTTTCTAATTACTTCTTTACATTTAACCCTGCAGCTCAGAATTCTATCAGTTCTTCACAATGTATTTTTTGTTTGTTTGTTTGTTTATAAATTATAAAAGTTTCCTGCTCTGGTCAGGTCTTTGCAATTTCATGCTCTTGTGAAGGCACCCATACACATGTAAAAAATTAATAAAATTTGTATCTTTTTCTCCTATTAATCTGTCTTTATCAGTTTAATTTTAAGACCTAGCCAGGAAACCTAAGAAGGAATAGGAAAATGTGCTTCTCTACATAATTCACTAGTGCTCTTTAGTAAATAAAGCTATATAACTATTCCAAATATATAGATTTTAACAATTTATTGTCATTGACAGTATAGGTCATCTCTTTGAAGGGAGAAAGGCTCTAAACAATGCATAAAGCAATGTAAAACCATTTCATTGTTACAAAACAATTAAGTGAAGAATACATTAATTGGCAATTCTTTTGTCTTTCCAGTTACTTGACCTGCACCTATCCATTTCAAAAGAATCATGTAGACTTGTAGTCTTAACTTTCATAAAGTAAACAGATTTTTACTACTTGAAGAGCTTCCCAAAGGAGATTTTTATGTTCTGTAGAATGGAAAAATATAGCATAAGAATGTTTAAATAAAAATAAAGATATGAACCCAAATTTTTCTTTAAAATTTGGCTCCAGAAAAAAAAAAGAGTAAAAGGAAATTAGTATAGCACTTCGCTTTCTGAATGCTTTTCAAAGAAATGGTGGTAAATAATACAGAAAAATAATAAAACATGTATAAACTCTTCTTAGTACCACTTATTAAAATAGAAAATGAAAATTAAATTATATCAGCCCTTAAAAATACTCTAGGCAGTATAATTCTTACATCACCTACCTTCAAATTTTGATCTTTTGAATTAGGAAAAAATTATTGGTGAAACATGCCAAATGATAATTTGAGAACAATTTGCTCTCTGATTAGGTGTATTTAAATATAAAGCTTATTCCTATCAAAATACATTTCAGATTTTGCCAAATTAATGCTTTGCTTAAGTCAGTAGTTCTCATACACGTCATGTCTAAATCATCATAATTAGGTAAAATTATATCACAGTTATAGTCATTAGCCAAATATTTTTTGGAAAAGATCTATTTGTTAGTCCTGTCAGTGGGATCTATTGTTTTCCTGTTGTCATCCTGAAAGTGTCTTCTTCAATTATTGAGAATAGAAATGAGTTAGGAGGATGTAATTGTTAGACTGTGACAGGAGTTTATTTTTATGTCCTTGATAACTAGGACCTACATGATAGAGGAAAGTATTTTGGCAAAGTATGAACTAGTGCATCTGGTTTATGACCATATGTCCTATCATTATTAGTAAAGAATTGACCAGATGAAAAGTTTCTTGAAATGACGTTTTGTGGAAGTCAACTCTATCATTGAATGGTGATTCAAGAAGAAAAACAAAATGTGAAAGGATGAATCAAAATCGATTTCCTTTTTGCAAAACCACCCACCATTCTGAGATATTGTACAGTAAATCTTACATTTTTTAAGTAAATAGTTCTGAATTGAAGTCATGGCAACTGATTATTTCTAATCATATCCTTATAATGTTGTTGTTGTTGTTCAGTCGCTAAGCTGTGTCCAATCCTTGCAGCTCCATGGACTGAAGCACGCCAGGCTTCCTTGTACTTCACTATCTCCCAGACTTCTCTCAAACTCATGTCCATTGAGTCAATGATGCCGTCCAACCATCTCATCCTCTGTCATCAATCTTTCCCGGCATCTGTGTCTTTTCCAATGAGTCAGCTGTTTGCACCAGGTGGCCACATATTGGAGCTTCAGCTTCAACAACAATCCTTCCAATGATTATTCAGGGTTCATGTCCTTTAGGATTGTATGGTTTGATCTCTTTGCTGTCCAAGGGATTCTCAAAAGTCTTCTCTAGCACTACAATTGGAAAGCATCAATTCTTTATTGCTCAGCTTTCTTTATGGCCCAACTCTTTTTTTTTTTTTTGGCCCAACTCTTATATCCATACATGACTACTGGAAAAACTATAGCTTTGACTATAGAGACTTTTGTCAGCAGAGTAATTTCTCTGCTTTTTTAATACACTGTCTAGGTTTGTCATAGCTTAGGGTTTTGCTGGTGGCTCAAATGGTAAAGAATCTGCCTGCAATGCAGGAAACCCAGGTTCAATCCCTCGATTGGGAAGATTGCCCTGGAAAAGGAAATGGCAACCCAATCCAGTACTCTTGCTTGGAGAATTCCATGGACAGAGGAGCCTGGTGGGCTACAGTCCATGGATTGCAAAGAGTCAGACACCACTCACTTTCATGTTTTCTTACAAAGAGCAAGCATCTTAATTTTATGGCTGCAGTCACCATTCGTAGTGATTTTGAAGCCCAAGAAAATAAAATCTGTCACTGTTTACCCTTTCTCCCCATCTATTTGCCATGAAGTGATGGGACCAGATGCCACGATCTTAGTGTTTTGAATATTGTTTTGAGCCTAGTTTTTCACTCTCCTCTTTCACCCTCATGAAGAGGCTCTTTAGTTCCTCTTCACTTTCTGCCATTAGAGTGGTATTATCTACGTAGCTGAGTTTGTGGATATTTTTCCCAGCAGTCTTAATTCCAGCTTGTGATTCATCCAGCCTGGCATTTTGTATGATGTACTTTGCTTGTAAGGTAAATAAACAGGGTGACAATATACAGCCTTGTACTCCTTTCCCAATTTTGAACCAGTCTGTTGTTCCATGTCCAGTTCTAACTATTGCATCCTGATCTGCATCTGTGTTTCTCAGGAGACAGATGCGCTGGCTTGGTATTCCCATCTTTTTAAGAATTTTCCAGTTTGTTGTGATCCACACATTCAAAGACTTTAGTATAGTTAATGAAGCAGAAGTAGATGTTTTCCTGGAATTCTCTTGCTTTTTCTGTGATCCAGGGGATCATACCTATAATACTAATTATCAATTTCAACATCATCTGTTAACATTTTTTGAGAATTTGTCCCTTTTAAATATTGTTTTGCAACCTCTCCCAATAACCTCAATATTGTTAAATCATATATTTTTGGTTAAGTCAAGAGTTAGTGCTTACATTAATATGACCTGTAAAATTTGACTATCTTAATAGAGAGCATTTGACTTTTTATTTTATTTTTTCCTTGAAAGCTACTGCATTTTTAATATTATTTTATAGGCTTGGTTGTTTATGCATTTCTCACTGTTCATCACAAAACCACTTTCACATTAAACTAATCTAAATTTTTTTTTCATATCATAAATGTGTGTGTATGCTTAGTCNTGTTTATAAATTATAAAAGTTTCCTGCTCTGGTCAGGTCTTTGCAATTTCATGCTCTTGTGAAGGCACCCATACACATGTAAAAAATTAATAAAATTTGTATCTTTTTCTCCTATTAATCTGTCTTTATCAGTTTAATTTTAAGACCTAGCCAGGAAACCTAAGAAGGAATAGGAAAATGTGCTTCTCTACATAATTCACTAGTGCTCTTTAGTAAATAAAGCTATATAACTATTCCAAATATATAGATTTTAACAATTTATTGTCATTGACAGTATAGGTCATCTCTTTGAAGGGAGAAAGGCTCTAAACAATGCATAAAGCAATGTAAAACCATTTCATTGTTACAAAACAATTAAGTGAAGAATACATTAATTGGCAATTCTTTTGTCTTTCCAGTTACTTGACCTGCACCTATCCATTTCAAAAGAATCATGTAGACTTGTAGTCTTAACTTTCATAAAGTAAACAGATTTTTACTACTTGAAGAGCTTCCCAAAGGAGATTTTTATGTTCTGTAGAATGGAAAAATATAGCATAAGAATGTTTAAATAAAAATAAAGATATGAACCCAAATTTTTCTTTAAAATTTGGCTCCAGAAAAAAAAAAGAGTAAAAGGAAATTAGTATAGCACTTCGCTTTCTGAATGCTTTTCAAAGAAATGGTGGTAAATAATACAGAAAAATAATAAAACATGTATAAACTCTTCTTAGTACCACTTATTAAAATAGAAAATGAAAATTAAATTATATCAGCCCTTAAAAATACTCTAGGCAGTATAATTCTTACATCACCTACCTTCAAATTTTGATCTTTTGAATTAGGAAAAAATTATTGGTGAAACATGCCAAATGATAATTTGAGAACAATTTGCTCTCTGATTAGGTGTATTTAAATATAAAGCTTATTCCTATCAAAATACATTTCAGATTTTGCCAAATTAATGCTTTGCTTAAGTCAGTAGTTCTCATACACGTCATGTCTAAATCATCATAATTAGGTAAAATTATATCACAGTTATAGTCATTAGCCAAATATTTTTTGGAAAAGATCTATTTGTTAGTCCTGTCAGTGGGATCTATTGTTTTCCTGTTGTCATCCTGAAAGTGTCTTCTTCAATTATTGAGAATAGAAATGAGTTAGGAGGATGTAATTGTTAGACTGTGACAGGAGTTTATTTTTATGTCCTTGATAACTAGGACCTACATGATAGAGGAAAGTATTTTGGCAAAGTATGAACTAGTGCATCTGGTTTATGACCATATGTCCTATCATTATTAGTAAAGAATTGACCAGATGAAAAATTTCTTGAAATGACGTTTTGTGGAAGTCAACTCTATCATTGAATGGTGATTCAAGAAGAAAAACAAAATGTGAAAGGATGAATCAAAATCGATTTCCTTTTTGCAAAACCACCCACCATTCTGAGATATTGTACAGTAAATCTTACATTTTTTAAGTAAATAGTTCTGAATTGAAGTCATGGCAACTGATTATTTCTAATCATATCCTTATAATGTTGTTGTTGTTTAGTCGCTAAGCTGTGTCCAATCCTTGCAGCCCCATGGACTGAAGCATGCCAGGCTTCCCTGTACTTCACTATCTCCCAGAGTTCTCTCAAACTCATGTCCATTGAGTCAGTGATGCCATCCAACCATCTCATCCTCTGTCATCAATCTTTCCCGGCATCTGTGTCTTTTCCAATGAATCAGCTGTTTGCATCAGGTGGCCACATATTGGAGCTTCAGCTTCAACAACAATCCTTCCAATGATTATTCAGGGTTCATGTCCTTTAGGATTGTATGGTTTGATCTCTTTGCTGTCCAAGGGATTCTCAAAAGTCTTCTCTAGCACTACAATTGGAAAGCATCAATTCTTTATTGCTCAGCTTTCTTTATGGCCCAACTCTTTTTTTTTTTTTTGGCCCAACTCTTATATCCATACATGACTACTGGAAAAACTATAGCTTTGACTATAGAGACTTTTGTCAGCAGAGTAATTTCTCTGCTTTTTTAATACACTGTCTAGGTTTGTCATAGCTTAGGGCTTTGCTGGTGGCTCAAATGGTAAAGAATCTGCCTGCAGTGCAGGAGACCCAGGTTCAATCCCTCGATTGGGAAGATTGCCCTGGAAAAGGAAATGGCAACCCAATCCAGTACTCTTGCTTGGAGAATTCCATGGACAGAGGAGCCTGGTGGGCTACAGTCCATGGATTGCAAAGAGTCAGACACCACTCACTTTCATGTTTTCTTACAAAGAGCAAGCATCTTAATTTTATGGCTGCAGTCACCATTCGTAGTGATTTTGAAGCCCAAGAAAATAAAATCTGTCACTGTTTACCCTTTCTCCCCATCTATTTGCCATGAAGTGATGGGACCAGATGCCACGATCTTAGTGTTTTGAATATTGTTTTGAGCCTAGTTTTTCACTCTCCTCTTTCACCCTCATGAAGAGGCTCTTTAGTTCCTCTTCACTTTCTGCCATTAGAGTGGTATTATCTACGTAGCTGAGTTTGTGGATATTTTTCCCAGCAGTCTTAATTCCAGCTTGTGATTCATCCAGCCTGGCATTTTGTATGATGTACTTTGCTTGTAAGGTAAATAAACAGGGTGACAATATACAGCCTTGTACTCCTTTCCCAATTTTGAACCAGTCTGTTGTTCCATGTCCAGTTCTAACTATTGCATCCTGATCTGCATCTGTGTTTCTCAGGAGACAGATGCGCTGGCTTGGTATTCCCATCTTTTTAAGAATTTTCCAGTTTGTTGTGATCCACACATTCAAAGACTTTAGTATAGTTAATGAAGCAGAAGTAGATGTTTTCCTGGAATTCTCTTGCTTTTTCTGTGATCCAGGGGATCATACCTATAATACTAATTATCAATTTCAACATCATCTGTTAACATTTTTTGAGAATTTGTCCCTTTTAAATATTGTTTTGCAACCTCTCCCAATAACCTCAATATTGTTAAATCATATATTTTTGGTTAAGTCAAGAGTTAGTGCTTACATTAATATGACCTGTAAAATTTGACTATCTTAATAGAGAGCATTTGACTTTTTATTTTATTTTTTCCTTGAAAGCTACTGCATTTTTAATATTATTTTATAGGCTTGGTTGTTTATGCATTTCTCACTGTTCATCACAAAACCACTTTCACATTAAACTAATCTAAATTTTTTTTTCATATCATAAATGTGTGTGTATGCTTAGTCACTCAGTTGTATCCAGCTCTTTGTGACCCCATGGAGTAGGCCACCAGGCTCCTTTGTCCGTGGGATTCTCCAGGCAAGAATACTGGAATGGGTTGTTTTGCCCACATCTAGAGGATCTTCCCAACCCAGAGATCAAATGCAGGTCTCCCACATTACAGGCAGATTCTTTATTAGCTGAACCACCAGGGAAGCTCAAGAATACTGGGGTGGGTAGCTTATATCTTCTTCAGAAGATCTTCCTAACCCAGAAATTGAACTGGGGTCTCNGTGGGATTCTCCAGGCAAGAATACTGGAGTGGGTTGTTTTGCCCACATCTAGGGGATCTTCCCAACCCAGAGATCAAATGCAGGTCTCCCACATTACAGGCAGATTCTTTATGAGCTGAACCACCAGGGAAGCTCAAGAATACTGGGGTGGGTAGCTTATATCTTCTTCAGAAGATCCTCCCAACCCAGGAATTGAACTGGGGTCTCTTGCATTGCAGGTGGATTCTTTACTAGCTGAGCTATCAGGGAAGCCCATCGTAAATCTATCCATAAATTTTTTATTTCCTAGAGACCTACCTCCTATACCCTCTGCCCAATGTAAGACATATATGTTATTTTAGTCTTCAAGTACCTTTTTCTGTTAGTTTTAATTATTCTGAATATTTGCCACAAATAACATAGAAGTTATATGTATTTTAGCCCTAGGATTTTTGAAAATAAACTCTATCATCACATTTGCATGATAATATGGATGGTATGGGATTCTAGATTTAAAATATATTGCTCTAGGGATTTAAAGCTTGACTCCATCATTTTCTAGAATCTAATTATACTGTTGAGAATTCTTTTTTAATTAAAGTATACTTGATTTACAGTGTTGTGTTAATTAGTGCTGTACAGCAAAGTGATTCAGTTTTGCACATATGTGCATTCCTTTTTTAATATTCTCTTCGGTTATGGTTTATCATAGGATATTGACTGTAGTTCTCTGTGCTAGCCAGTAGGACGTTTTCAGTACTGATTGTGTTCTCAGAAGGCATTCTAATATGAGATAACAGAAATTCGTGCAGAGAATACAATGTTGGAGCCAGACACACTTAGATTCAAAACTCAGCTCTTTCACTTACTAAGAAAGAGAAAAATGAAAAACCTCTTCTCTAATTTGTAAAATAAGTGTAGTGATTTCTACTTGTGAAGACATATGTGGATTAAATGAAATAACAAAAATAAAATGCAGAGCATATATATGCATGGTTTAACTATATTTACAAAAAACACAAACTATCAGTGGCATAATTATGATAAGTTCATTTTTCTCTTATACAGAGTACAAATATAAGCACTCAGGGAATGGTTGTTTAAGAAGTTTCTAGATACTCACACCCCTTTCTCAGGAGCATTGCAATACTATATATGAAATTTAAAATTATTAATAATTGTTCTACCTTTTTCAAATCAATAAACATTACTTTTATCTTTCCCATAGTTCTTGAAACGGACATACTTTTAGTATCATTATCCTTAAACCTATTAAACTATTTCTGCAGTTAAGTGACAAATGAAGATTTTCTTCTGTATGGAATAATCTGTAAAACAGTATCTTCCCTTGGATTGTTTTGGTTTCAGCCCAATGTACTTTATTCCCATGT
>SJYW01011713.1:316547-354324 GCA_006410735.1 Raphicerus campestris
TTTTTTTTTTTTTGGCCCAACTCTTATATCCATACATGACTACTGGAAAAACTATAGCTTTGACTATAGAGACTTTTGTCAGCAGAGTAATTTCTCTGCTTTTTTAATACACTGTCTAGGTTTGTCATAGCTTAGGGTTTTGCTGGTGGCTCAAATGGTAAAGAATCTGCCTGCAATGCAGGAAACCCAGGTTCAATCCCTCGATTGGGAAGATTGCCCTGGAAAAGGAAATGGCAACCCAATCCAGTACTCTTGCTTGGAGAATTCCATGGACAGAGGAGCCTGGTGGGCTACAGTCCATGGATTGCAAAGAGTCAGACACCACTCACTTTCATGTTTTCTTACAAAGAGCAAGCATCTTAATTTTATGGCTGCAGTCACCATTCGTAGTGATTTTGAAGCCCAAGAAAATAAAATCTGTCACTGTTTACCCTTTCTCCCCATCTATTTGCCATGAAGTGATGGGACCAGATGCCACGATCTTAGTGTTTTGAATATTGTTTTGAGCCTAGTTTTTCACTCTCCTCTTTCACCCTCATGAAGAGGCTCTTTAGTTCCTCTTCACTTTCTGCCATTAGAGTGGTATTATCTACGTAGCTGAGTTTGTGGATATTTTTCCCAGCAGTCTTAATTCCAGCTTGTGATTCATCCAGCCTGGCATTTTGTATGATGTACTTTGCTTGTAAGGTAAATAAACAGGGTGACAATATACAGCCTTGTACTCCTTTCCCAATTTTGAACCAGTCTGTTGTTCCATGTCCAGTTCTAACTATTGCATCCTGATCTGCATCTGTGTTTCTCAGGAGACAGATGCGCTGGCTTGGTATTCCCATCTTTTTAAGAATTTTCCAGTTTGTTGTGATCCACACATTCAAAGACTTTAGTATAGTTAATGAAGCAGAAGTAGATGTTTTCCTGGAATTCTCTTGCTTTTTCTGTGATCCAGGGGATCATACCTATAATACTAATTATCAATTTCAACATCATCTGTTAACATTTTTTGAGAATTTGTCCCTTTTAAATATTGTTTTGCAACCTCTCCCAATAACCTCAATATTGTTAAATCATATATTTTTGGTTAAGTCAAGAGTTAGTGCTTACATTAATATGACCTGTAAAATTTGACTATCTTAATAGAGAGCATTTGACTTTTTATTTTATTTTTTCCTTGAAAGCTACTGCATTTTTAATATTATTTTATAGGCTTGGTTGTTTATGCATTTCTCACTGTTCATCACAAAACCACTTTCACATTAAACTAATCTAAATTTTTTTTTCATATCATAAATGTGTGTGTATGCTTAGTCACTCAGTTGTATCCAGCTCTTTGTGACCCCATGGAGTAGGCCACCAGGCTCCTTTGTCCGTGGGATTCTCCAGGCAAGAATACTGGAATGGGTTGTTTTGCCCACATCTAGAGGATCTTCCCAACCCAGAGATCAAATGCAGGTCTCCCACATTACAGGCAGATTCTTTATTAGCTGAACCACCAGGGAAGCTCAAGAATACTGGGGTGGGTAGCTTATATCTTCTTCAGAAGATCTTCCTAACCCAGAAATTGAACTGGGGTCTCTTGCATTGCAGGTGGATTCTTTACCAACTGAGCTATCAGGGAAGCCCATCGTAAATCTATCCATAAATTTTTTATTTCCTAGAGACCTACCTCCTATACCCTCTGCCCAATGTAAGACATATATGTTATTTTAGTCTTCAAGTACCTTTTTCTGTTAGTTTTAATTATTCTGAATATTTGCCACAAATAACATAGAAGTTATATGTATTTTAGCCCTAGGATTTTTGAAAATAAACTCTATCATCACATTTACATGATAATATGGATGGTATGGGATTCTAGATTTAAAATATATTGCTCTAGGGATTTAAAGCTTGACTCCATCATTTTCTAGAATCTAATTATACTGTTGAGAATTCTTTTTTAATTAAAGTATACTTGATTTACAGTGTTGTGTTAATTACTGCTGTACAGCAAAGTGATTCAGTTTTGCACATATGTGCATTCCTTTTTTAATATTCTCTTCGGTTATGGTTTATCATAGGATATTGACTGTAGTTCTCTGTGCTAGCCAGTAGGACGTTTTCAGTACTGATTGTGTTCTCAGAAGGCATTCTAATATGAGATAACAGAAATTCGTGCAGAGAATACAATGTTGGAGCCAGACACACTTAGATTCAAAACTCAGCTCTTTCACTTACTAAGAAAGAGAAAAATGAAACCTCTTCTCTAATTTGTAAAATAAGTGTAGTGATTTCTACTTGTGAAGACATATGTGGATTAAATGAAATAACAAAAATAAAATGCAGAGCATATATATGCATGGTTTAACTATATTTACAAAAAACACAAACTATCAGTGGCATAATTATGATAAGTTCATTTTTCTCTTATACAGAGTACAAATATAAGCACTCAGGGAATGGTTGTTTAAGAAGTTTCTAGATACTCACACCCCTTTCTCAGGAGCATTGCAATACTATATATGAAATTTTGTTATTAATAATTTTTCTACCTTTTTCAAATCAATAAACATTACTTTTATCTTTCCCATAGTTCTTGAAACAGACATACTTTTAGTATCATTATCCTTAAACCTATTAAACTATTTCTGCAATTAAGTGACAAATGAAGATTTTCTTCTGTATGGAATAATCTGTAAAACAGTATCTTCCCTTGGATTGTTTTGGTTTCAGCCCAATGTACTTTATTCCCATGTGTTCAGTCATAGTTATAGCTGAAGAGAGGCTATAAAACAAATGTAAATAATTACCCTTAGTTATGTGTTAAAAGGAAACATGAGGTTATTGTGAGAAATGTATTTATAAATGACATTTGTATCTGTATCTTATCAATAGAGATGGACAGAAAGATATAGACAGAGATTACCATTTACTTTAAATTATTCTAGTGGTCATTATCCTAAGGGCTACCAGCAGCACTAGAGCACTGATGCCATTTGTGTCTTTAGGCACATTCTGTCTCTGGACTTAATTAAAACAAATATAATTTATTGCTGAGCACAGTGGTACTCTCAAGTTAATATCTCTTCAAATTCACCAATCTATTAGGATGTTTCTACCTACCTCGATAGCTTAGATTGCATATCAAAATCATTGATTAGTTTCCATAGATTTGGTACCTCACTGTAATACATTTCAAAGTTATATTTTATCCAAACTTTAAAAATGTAACTCAAGGACTAGTTGAAAAAAGATGTATTCATAGTTAGAGAGTAAGTATAGTGGGGTTGCTAAGAGTTGGACATGACTGAGCGACTTCACTTTCACTTTTCACTTTCATGCATTGGAGAAGAAAATGGCAACCCACTCCAGTACGCTTGCCTGGAAAGTCCCAGGGATGGAGGAGCCTGGTGGGCTGCTGTCTCTGGGGTCACACAGAGTCAGACATGACTGAAGCAACTTAGCAGCAGCAAGCAGCATCGTCATATATGTGCTTATAGTAGGTCATAAGTAAAGTTATATACACATTAGTAATTATATATAAGTGCAATCAAAGCAAGGCAAGTGTGTTAGTCATTCAGTTGCATCCAACTTTTTGTGGCTCCTCTATGCATGGAATTCTCCAGGCAAGAATATTGGAGTGAGTAGCAATTCCCTTCTCCAGGGGATCTTACTGACCCAGGGATTGAACCTAGGTCTCCTGCATTGCAGGTAGATTCTTTACTGTCTGAGCTGCCAGGGAAGCCAATACAACTAGCATCTTCTAGAAACCTGCCTCTCTAGAATGATGGGAAAATTTCAGTTAGTAGTAGATCAAGAGCTCTCTAGTCATGACTGAGATAGTCTTCCTACGTGGTTCTGATTTTTTTGCTACAGCCTCTAAACTATACTTTGCCAAAAAAGATAGATGGTGAGATTGAAAACAGCTGAAGAGATTGTGTACATTGAACTGTGTTAAAAGAGGAGTCTGAGTACTGAAGTCGCTTTTGATGTTGAATATTTGGGATAAATTTATTTCCTTGAATCATAATGAATTACTAATTGCTAATAGTTCTGACCTCTGTCTAGAGTTCTTCAAAGCTCATCATTTAAATTATTGAGATGATCTGTGTCAGATAAACTTAATCAGCCTTATAAAAGTGCCCTATATACATGCATTCCTGTTATCACACAACGCTGTGTAGTACAGTTAGTGACAATGAGCATACAAAGAGGATATAAAAATCTTCCCACTTTCAAATATCTGTGAGTGATGTATAAGCCTTAGAAAGAAATTTTATGAAATTTTATGACTCAGAATTGAGCACAGAATATATACGAGAGATCAGTAAAAGTGTTATTGGATATGATCATATCTCAAAGAGAGTGGTAACTTGGGTTTATGGGTGTGGACAGACTGATATTCATAATTATGTGTTGTTGAGCCCNGTGACAATGAGCATACAAAGAGGATATAAAAATCTTCCCACTTTCAAATATCTGTGAGTGATGTATAAGCCTTAGAAAGAGATTTTATAAAATTTTATGACTCAGAATTGAGCACAGAATATATATGAAAGATCAGTAAAAGTATTATTGGATAGGGTCATATCTCAAAGAGAGTGGTAACTTGGGATATGGGTGTGGACAGACTGATATTCATAATTATGTGTTGTTGAGCTCACTGAGCTAATTCTGAAAGGCAATGCATGATCCTGATGGGTTTGTGCTCTGAGTCATGGAACTATTAGCCAAGACAAAAACCATTTTATTCCCAGTTTCTCAATCCAAAGAGATGGGTGTTGTTGGGTTGATTAGATCTGCTGGAAAAACATGACCCTGTACATGAAGCCAAAAAAGATAGATGGTGAGATTGAAAACAGCTGAAGAGATTGTGTACATTGAATTGTGTTAGAAGGAGTCTGAGTACTNCACTTTCATGCATTGGAGAAGAAAATGGCAACCCACTCCAGTACGCTTGCCTGGAAAATCCCAGGGATGGAGGAGCCTGGTGGGCTGCTGTCTCTGGGGTCACACAGAGTCAGACATGACTGAAGCAACTTAGCAGCAGCAGCAGCATCGTCATATATGTGCTTATAGTAGGTCATAAGTAAAGTTATATACACATTAGTAATTATATATAAGTGCGATCAAAGCAAGGCAAGTGTGTTAGTCATTCAGTTGCATGCAACTTTTTGTGGCTCCTCTATGCATGGAATTCTCCAGGCAAGAATATTGGAGTGGATAGCAATTCCCTTCTCCAGGGGATCTTACTGACCCAGGGATTGAACCTAGGTCTCCTGCATTGCAGGTAGATTCTTTACTGTCTGAGCTGCCAGGGAAGCCAATACAACTAGCATATTCTAGAAACCTGCCTCTCTATAATGATGGGAAATTTTCAGTTAGTAGTAGATCAAGAGCTCTCTAGTCATGACTGAGATAGTCTTTCTGCGTGGTTCTGATTTTTTTGCTACAGCCTCTAAACTGTACTTTGCCAAAAAAGATGGTGAGATTGAAAACAGCTGAAGAGATTGTGTACATTGAACTGTGTTAAAAGAGGAGTCTGAGTACTGAAGTCGCTTTTGATGTTGAATATTTGGGATAAATTTATTTCCTTGAATCATAATGAATTACTAATTGCTAATAGTTCTGACCTCTGTCTAGAGTTCTTCAAAGCTCATCATTTAAATTATTGAGATGATCTGTGTCAGATAAACTTAATCAGCCTTATAAAAGTGCCCTATATACATGCATTCCTGTTATCACACAACGCTGTGTAGTACAGTTAGTGACAATGAGCATACAAAGAGGATATAAAAATCTTCCCACTTTCAAATATCTGTGAGTGATGTATAAGCCTTAGAAAGAGATTTTATAAAATTTTATGACTCAGAATTGAGCACAGAATATATATGAAAGATCAGTAAAAGTATTATTGGATAGGGTCATATCTCAAAGAGAGTGGTAACTTGGGATATGGGTGTGGACAGACTGATATTCATAATTATGTGTTGTTGAGCTCACTGAGCTAATTCTGAAAGGCAATGCATGATCCTGATGGGTTTGTGCTCTGAGTCATGGAACTATTAGCCAAGACAAAAACCATTTTATTCCCAGTTTCTCAATCCAAAGAGATGGGTGTTGTTGGGTTGATTAGATCTGCTGGAAAAACATGACCCTGTACATGAAGCCAAAAAAGATAGATGGTGAGATTGAAAACAGCTGAAGAGATTGTGTACATTGAATTGTGTTAGAAGGAGTCTGAGTACTGAAGTCACATTTTATATACATTACCTACCACTTGAGGTGGAGCCGCCTGATGCGAATGGCTGACTCCTTTGGAAAGACCCTGACGCTGGGAAAGACTGAGGGCAGGAGGAGAATGGGATAACAGAAGATAGGATGGTTGGATAGCATCACTGAATCAATGGACGTGAGTCTGAGTGAACTCTGGGAGTTGGTGATGGACAGGGAGGCCTGGCGTGCTGCGGATCATGGGGTCGCAAAGAGTCAGACACTACCAGAGACTGAACTGAACTGAGGGAGAGACATAGTCTGAATATTTAAGAACATGCAGTCTTCCAAATTGAAACAGTTATAATTTCTACAATAACCTCTGATTCATTTTCCCGAGTGTTTTCTTCTGTCCTGTCTAATAGACCTTAGCATAAATACAGTACAATAGGGTATAATGTACTTATAAGACAATAGACTTGAACCACTGGCGCAAGAGTTAGCTCCATTATATGTCTGTGTGATCTGAGGTGTATTATTTAAGCTCTCTGAGCTGTAGGTTTCCCATCCTGAAAATACTGATGAAGATAGTATCTCTGACATAGGTTTGTTAAAGAAAAAAACATTTTAAAGTATTGTTTAGCAAAATGTTCAGTAAATTATAGATATGCAAAATGTTTCAGCTACACTTTTTTCATGGTGGGAAAAATAATGCAGTCTTAGCTATTTTGCAGACATCATCTTCCCCTTTTTAATTTCAAAAGGGAGAACTGAATCATCTGATTTCATGATAGTTCTTTGGTTTCAGTGTGATTATATTACAACTTTTTAAATTTTAATTTGATCAAGAGATGAGTTCAGTTTTTTACAGTCTAAGATATACAGAGTAAATGCTGTGACAGCTTTAGTTTGTTATTGCAATATCTAGAAATCTCGCATCTATTAAATATTCTGATTCTACATTTTGGATCTTTGATAAATATACCTTTGCTGTATAATCCAATCATAGAAAAATAACTTTAAACTATTTTTGTCATTAATATCATCTGCTATAGAAAAAAGTTCAAAGAGGCTTGCCATTGATTATATTTTCTTTCCATTTTATTTTGCTTCATTGTATAGTATTTAGCATCCTAAAGAATTATAAGTCTCTAACATAGATAATTTTCTTTACATTTTCCTTGCTTCGGTTGTTTTATAATTTTGCATATGCCTGCATGTATACAAATATTACCAATTAAGACACTTTTATAATCCACAATCTGGCTTACTAATGCCTTCCCAAATGCTTCTGTTACAAATACTTGTCTTGTTCATTTTTGTTATAGCTCTTGAGAACTTATTCATTCGTACAAATCTTTGTATCCAAATAAAAATGAGTCATGATAGTAAATGTTGAAAGTTGGGTAAGTAATGATATACAGTGTGCTGTATAAAACAACAGTGAACTCCAGAAGCAAGATCAAATTTGTATTGATTTTCTTCACTACTTAACACATGAGATAAGTTGTGGATTTGTGAACAAACCTTAAAGAAACCAAACCTATGTAAAATATTAGGTAATATGAAATTATTTTTGTTGAAGTTCACAAGCTCTGCAGACTGAAGCAACTATCCTTAAACCATTTATTTTAACAAGCATGGAGTGTAGTAGCTCTGTATCATAACATGATACTCCAAATTAAACTTTTGCATCTCCAGTGACCTTTAGAGCAGTTTTACAGTTCATAAATTCTCTACAATATTGCTCTGTGGAGTGGTTCTAATAAATCTTAATTCTGCTGTAAACATTAGTACACCTATTAAAAGTTGCATTTTCAGTCCAAACAAACACAAATGCAGGAATGGGTCTCCTCTGCCATATGAAGAATTTACAATAGAATTCATAAAATAGTAGATATAATTTTGGTAAAGAGAAAGCACTACAAATTACTTATCATTGACATAGGGAAAATGAAAAAATCAGGTGGTCAATCTTTACACATATTTAAAACATGTTTAAGAGTCATAAAGTTCCATGTCTACCATGGAGGGGGGGGGACTAATTTGTTAATGTGATGAAGATTTGAGATTGCATGATGGAGAAAGAAGAATTTAAGATATAAAAGCCTTAATTCCTTATAGCTTGCAAACTTTCTGTATTGAGCACATGAAAGGGTTCAGCACACTGGTTATGTTTGATTGGCGGAATCTCAGTGTATTCATTCCATGAAAATTTGANAGATTGCATGATGGAGAAAGAAGAATTTAAGATATAAAAGCCTTAATTCCTTATAGCTTGCAAACTTTCTGTATTGAGCACATGAAAGGGTTCAGCACACTGGTTATATTTGATTGGCGGAATCTCAGTGTATTCATTCCATGAAAATTTGATTCATCTGGAATTTTAAGTTTGCAATTACATTCAGAGAAAATTTATGGAAATCCCTTTGTTGACTAAGGTGAGCATACTCTTTTATATCTGAGTTCTTGAGACCAGGAGAACAGTGTTGGGTGAAGACACATGTAAATGCTGAGATTTAATTAATGATCTGTGTTACCACTGTCTTCAGTATAACATTTTACAAGACTATTTCAAAATCAGGAATATAAGTAAATATTATTTGATCCTTTCAGACTGTGCTGAAGCTGTCAACATGGAGAAAATGCTTCTAATGGACTAAAAGGGGAAAGCAAAGGACTTAAACTATATATTTCCTTCTCATTTCTTGTAGGCAGCCCCTCCCCCATGCTTCCTACTTTCTCTTCCCAACTTTCAAATAGATTGTTGGACTTCTGGATATAGCTTCCGTGTTCCTTAACTTATGACCTGTTTCCTTCACTTTTTGCCTGATATTCCTAGGAAATGCCTAAATATAATCATGTACTTGATTTATTTTCTCTTCAGAATTGTCCATTCCACTATTTACTCCATTGGTTGAGCTTTAAAAAATGAATATTTTAATTCCTTTATTAGGGGGTAGAATATCTTGTTGTATATCTATGAAGATTTGCAACACATCTATATTTTGTCTCAAGTCTCTGTTAACTCTCTTTGTTCCATTGAATATTAGTTCTGCTATGATTATCTTTTTAGTTTGGTTTTCTTCCAATATTGAGGATTTGGGGTTCTCAAACTTATATTTGAGAATTCCTATTTATCTTCCTATTACATTTCCTTAAGTCTGAAAGGCAGGACTTGACCCCTTGTGTGAGAGATCTCAGCTCTTTCAAGGATCAGGAATTACCTGGAGAATTGTGCAGAATCTCTGGTCTTGTTCTTGCATTTCTGCTATAAGCGGGAGATAATTTCATCGCTATTTGCTTTCTTAGCATGAATGTACCCGTAGGTGTCCGTATTTGTCAAATGTCCTGCTTCTCTTAATTCCTCTCCACTTAATCATGACAAATGTCTCAGGGCATGAACTGAGAAATGACTGAGAACTGAACTGAGATCTCTCACCCACTGACTCTTGACCTTAAACTTCCACACATTTTTCCTATCAATAAAAACATCTCTCCTGCACTTGTTGTGGACTTTTACTTCTTTGACTTTATTTCTCCATAGACTAGATATTGTGTTTTTCTGTCTTTCAAGGATCCCATAAATTTATTTGCTTTAATGACACTGTATCTTTTTTTCCCACTCTGCATTACATTTATCGTATAAAACATCATCTTTTCTGTCACACTATAGAATTTGAGGCCCAGGGATCTATGCCCCGTCTTAATGCAACATATTGATTATTTTGTAAACTAATTATGATGGTAATCCTGATATCACAAATTAGTATAGCAACCTTCTAACATAAAGGTTTAAAATCAGATAATGTGTCTTATTTACTCAGTGCTATGGAAACTTGAAAGAGAAAATAAAACTCTTTACTCTTTGTGAGGACTGTTTAATATGGGATCCCAGAGGATCAATCACAAAATAGGCCCTGTAGAAAAAGATTTAGACATTAATTATCATTCAGAAAACTTACTTTATTTTAGGCTTATTTTAATTATGATTCAAGTACAACCATTTGTATACTAGTCTTTAAGAAGTAGGTTTTTCTAAAAGAGAACATTACAAACAATTTTATTAGATAAAATTTTTTATTAATGTCATTTAAAAACTTCTCCTACTTAAGAGAGTATTTGACTCATGAAAATGTTACATTGATTAAAGTTTGTAAGATTTACAGTGTCAAAATTAAGGGGATCCATTAGTCTGCATTGTTAAATCATTTCAAGCACTTTTCAATAACTTAACTGTTAATCCAAGTGGCAAATTAATTCAGTATGAGTTATATCTGAAGATTGACTTTTCTCATGTAGAAATAAAAAGTTCAGTGAGCTGTGTGATGGTTTTAAGGATGACAATTTTCACTATGAGAAAAAGGTAGCCTGTTGATATATTATCCCCAAAAGATGTCAAACAGCCATAGAGAACAGACTTATGGACACAAGGAGGGGGAGGAAGGAGAGGGTGGGATGTATAGAGAGAGTAACATGGAAATATACATTACCATATGTAAAACAGAGAGCCAATGGGAATTTGCCGTATGACTCAGGGAACTCAAAGTGGAGTCTGTGACAACCTAGAGGGGTGGGATGGGGAGGGAGGTTGAAGAGGGAGGGGACAAAGGTATACCTATGGCTGATTCATGTTGATGTTTGGCAGAAACCAAGGCACTGCTGTAACGTGATTATCCTTCAATTAAAAATAAATTTAAAAGAAATGGCAAATGGCAAAGTGAAGTCAAATTATACTGAAATTGCTTCTAGTGAAGTGATTTATATTGGTACAATGTCTGACCTTCCTCCCAGACACTAGAGCTCTAGGAAGCTGCTTGAGAGCATCATGCAGAGTGTAGGCTCATACCTTCCCTGTTTATTACTTGAGGCCCTGAGTAATAGTAGATAATCAGTAACAGTATTGACACATCTTGCCTTCTCATTTCTGGACCCGTGTTCTTCCAGGAGATGAAGGTCTAAAGCATAGATCTTCTTGGCCAGTCTATCTTGTTCCAGACAAGGGAACATGCCATGTCCACATTTCTGATATCTAGTTGGAAAATTTTCTGTTTGTATGGTGGTGATAATTATGTCTGTTTCTTGACTATGATGTCTGGGTTATATGGTTCCCAAAATGCTCTTCATGATCCAAGAATGAGAGGGAGACACAGGGGCTGAGGTTTCTCAGAGAACTACTTATTAAGCAATAAAGAGGAGGGTCCTGAGAGATATTCATTCTCCCCTAATTGATAGCTTGTATCACACAAATGGACAGTACCTTGCTCTCCTGAACTCATCCAAGACTCTGTTGGTAAGTGAAGCTTACAGATAAAGCAAATTTGATTATAGTAATGATTCACAACTTTTCTGTTTNTTTGCAATTACATTCAGAGAAAATTTATGGAAATCCCTTTGTTGACTAAGGTGAGCATACTCTTTTATATCTGAGTTCTTGAGACCAGGAGAACAGTGTTGGGTGAAGACACATGTAAATGCTGAGATTTAATTAATGATCTGTGTTACCACTGTCTTCAGTATAACATTTTACAAGACTATTTCAAAATCAGGAATATAAGTAAATATTATTTGATCCTTTCAGACTGTGCTGAAGCTGTCAACATGGAGAAAATGCTTCTAATGGACTAAAAGGGGAAAGCAAAGGACTTAAACTATGTATTTCCTTCTCATTTCTTGTAGGCAGCCCCTCCCCCATGCTTCCTACTTTCTCTTCCCAACTTTCAAATAGATTGTTGGACTTCTGGATATAGCTTCCGTGTTCCTTAACTTATGACCTGTTTCCTTCACTTTTTGCCTGATATTCCTAGGAAATGCCTAAATATAATCATGTACTTGATTTATTTTCTCTTCAGAATTGTCCATTCCACTATTTACTCCATTGGTTGAGCTTTAAAAAATGAATATTTTAATTCCTTTATTAGGGGGCAGAATATCTTGTTGTATATCTATGAAGATTTGCAACACATCTATATTTTGTCTCAGGTCTCTGTTAACTCTCTTTGTTCCATTGAATATTAGTTCTGCTATGATTATCTTTTTAGTTTGGTTTTCTTCCAATATTGAGGATTTGGGGTTCTCAAACTTATATTTGAGAATTCCTATTTATCTTCCTATTACATTTCCTTAAGTCTGAAAGGCAGGACTTGACCCCTTGTGTGAGAGATCTCAGCTCTTTCAAGGATCAGGAATTACCTGGAGAATTGTGCAGAATCTCTGGTCTTGTTCTTGCATTTCTGCTATAAGCGGGAGATAATTTCATCGCTATTTGCTTTCTTAGCATGAATGTACCCGTAGGTGTCCGTATTTGTCAAATGTCCTGCTTCTCTTAATTCCTCTCCACTTAATCATGACAAATGTCTCAGGGCATGAACTGAGAAATGACTGAGAACTGAACTGAGATCTCTCACCCACTGACTCTTGACCTTAAACTTCCACACATTTTTCCTGTCAATAAAAACATCTCTCCTGCACTTGTTGTGGAATCTTACTTCTTTGACTTTATTTCTCCATAGACTAGATATTGTGTTTTTCTGTCTTTCAAGGATCCCATAAATTTATTTGCTTTAATGACACTGTATCTTTTTTTCCCACTCTGCATTACATTTATCGTATAAAACATCATCTTTTCTGTCACACTATAGAATTTGAGGCCCAGGGATCTATGCCCCGTCTTAATGCAACATATTGATTATTTTGTAAACTAATTATGATGGTAATCCTGATATCACAAATTAGTATAGCAACCTTCTAACATAAAGGTTTAAAATCAGATAATGTGTCTTATTTACTCAGTGCTATGGAAACTTGAAAGAGAAAATAAAACTCTTTACTCTTTGTGAGGACTGTTTAATATGGGATCCCAGAGGATCAATCACAAAATAGGCCCTGTAGAAAAAGATTTAGACATTAATTACCATTCAGCAAACTTACTTTATTTTAGGCTTATTTTAATTATGATTCAAGTACAATCATTTGTATACTAGTCTTTAAGAAGTAGGTTTTTCTAAAAGAGAACATTACAAACAATTTTATTAGATAAAATTTTTTATTAATGTCATTTAAAAACTTCTCCTACTTAAGAGAGTATTTGACTCATGAAAATGTTACATTGATTAAAGTTTGTAAGATTTACAGTGTCAAAATTAAGGGGCTCCATTAGTCTGCATTGTTAAATCATTTCAAGCACTTTTCAATAACTTAACTGTTAATCCAAGTGGCAAATTAATTCAGTATGAGTTATATCTGAAGATTGACTTTTCTCATGTAGAAATAAAAAGTTCAGTGAGCTGTGTGATGGTTTTAAGGATGACAATTTTCACTATGAGAAAAAGGTAGCCTGTTGATATATTATCCCCAAAAGATGTCAAACAGCCATAGAGAACAGACTTATGGACACAAGGAGGGGGAGGAAGGAGAGGGTGGGATGTATAGAGAGAGTAACATGGAAATATACATTACCATATGTAAAACAGAGAGCCAATGGGAATTTGCCGTATGACTCAGGGAACTCAAAGTGGAGTCTGTGACAACCTAGAGGGGTGGGATGGGGAGGGAGGTTGAAGAGGGAGGGGACAAAGGTATACCTATGGCTGATTCATGTTGATGTTTGGCAGAAACCAAGGCACTGCTGTAACGTGATTATCCTTCAATTAAAAATAAATTTAAAAGAAATGGCAAATGGCAAAGTGAAGTCAAATTATACTGAAATTGCTTCTAGTGAAGTGATTTATATTGGTACAATGTCTGACCTTCCTCCCAGACACTAGAGCTCTAGGAAGCTGCTTGAGAGCATCATGCAGAGTGTAGGCTCATACCTTCCCTGTTTATTACTTGAGGCCCTGAGTAATAGTAGATAATCAGTAACAGTATTGACACATCTTGCCTTCTCGTTTCTGGACCCGTGTTCTTCCAGGAGATGAAGGTCTAAAGCATAGATCTTCTTTGCCAGTCTANCTGTTTATTACTTGAGGCCCTGAGTAATAGTAGATAATCAGTAACAGTATTGACACATCTTGCCTTCTCATTTCTGGACCCGTGTTCTTCCAGGAGATGAAGGTCTAAAGCATAGATCTTCTTGGCCAGTCTATCTTGTTCCAGACAAGGGAACATGCCATGTCCACATTTCTGATATCTAGTTGGAAAATTTTCTGTTTGTATGGTGGTGATAATTATGTCTGTTTCTTGACTATGATGTCTGGGTTATATGGTTCCCAAAATGCTCTTCATGATCCAAGAATGAGAGGGAGACACAGGGGCTGAGGTTTCTCAGAGAACTACTTATTAAGCAATAAAGAGGAGGGTCCTGAGAGATATTCATTCTCCCCTAATTGATAGCTTGTATCACACAAATGGACAGTACCTTGCTCTCCTGAACTCATCCAAGACTCTGTTGGTAAGTGAAGCTTACAGATAAAGCAAATTTGATTATAGTAATGATTCACAACTTTTCTGTTTCCATCTTCAAAGTACAGAAGGTGTTCAAAGTTTCTTCATTATACTTAAAATCCAAATTAAAAAGAGAGAAATTTCTGTTCATTGTTGTAACAAGAATAAACTCATAGCTCATAGACAAGGTGAGCTAAAAGTAAAATCAAGGTTATTAAAGGTCAGTGCCTCAGATGACTGCATATTATACAAAGGAATGTTTCTAACCACACATGGAAATGAAGATCAAAAGAAAGAACAAATTGTTTCTTAACACTGCTGGTACCTGATGTCCTAAGGAAAGATAGTAAGATTATCTGAGAGTGTACCTCCATTCTCTAGAGGAAAAACCACTAGAGTGGGAGCAGCTATCGTGTGGCCACTGCTTATACCAGTGGCTTCTAAATTTGACTGCACACTGGAGTCATCTGGGATCTTCAAAAGTCACTGGTAACCCACTCCCAGTCATTCTCATTTTTTAATATAGGATGTGACTTGGGATTTGAGAATTTTAAAAGGTCCCCAGCTGATTTTACTGTGCAGCAAAGATTGAGGACTACTGGCTTACATGACTATTAACATGTGAATTTTCAGCAGTTTCATTTTCTCACTGGCCAATCGATTATTAACCCAATTCTTGCCTTGTAGAGTGATTGGAATGATTAAACAAAGATACTATGTGAAAAATACTTTGGAAATGGGTAAGGCAATACTTAAAGGTAAAAAATCACTTAGTAGCTTATAAGAGTCTCAAAGGTTTATTAAAGTTTTCCTGATGAGTTTGCAACTCTGGTGATAGTCAAATATTGAAAGGTGTAGAGTCTTTACAAATTTAGAGATCTAACTGTGCTTTGAAATGTGTTTCCATTTGTATTACACTCATATTCTGATACTGAGCTATCAAGTTGTGACTAACGCAGTGTGGAACACCAGTATGTATATAAGCTGGCAACCAGAGGTTGGTCCAGCTCCCTGATTCACTTGACATCTTGAGCATGTCATTTAACATTTCTATGCTTTACTTGTCCATAAAATGCAGAGAAATATGTGTACTAACTATTTCTAAAGTGTAGAAGAAGAATCAAATATGCTGATAGATGAAAGTCCTTTGAAAAGTAAACACTATTAACCTTCTACAAAAATAAAAATTAGCAATGATTCCAAACTGAGAAACAAGCAGCAGGGTATTGTGAATGGAATATAGACCTGGGAAATCAGTATCCTTTCTCTTTCATTTTGTTCTTAAAGACAGAGATCTGAAACAAATATGACAAAAATCTTATCACTTGTTAAACAGTCCCATAATTGGCACATAGCTGGTTTTTATATTATTACCTATATTCCACCAAGGAATATAGGTAAAGAATCTGCCTGCATTGCGAGAGACCCAGATTTGATCATTGGGTTGGGAAGATCCTCTGGAGAAGGGAATGGCTACCCACTACAGTATTTTTGCCTGGAGAATTCCATGGAGAGAGGAGCCTGGCAGGCTGCAGTCCATAAGGTCACAAAGGGTTGGACCTGACTGAGCAACTAATACTTTTAACTTTTCCTACTATTATATGTTTAAAATAACTTAGAATTAAATTAAAAATTAGAATATGACTTCCAATATTATAATTGTTTCAGCTTTCACAAGTCATATAACCTTTCTGGTCCTTTCCTTGTCATTTTATGAACGGAGAGTCTTTACTATCCCTTCTGAACTGTAACATTCAGATTCAAGTGGTAAGTTGATAACCTTATGTAGAATTTTAAATATTTATGCTGATTATAATAGAATATTTGCATGCTTTGAAAAAAATCATATTTTATCATTTGAGGCAATTGAGAAATGAATTCAGAGATGTGGTCATCCAGGAAAAATTTGCCAGATGCTGTGGTGACTCCTTAACAAGAAAGACATAAATTATAAAGGTAATGACAAGAGACATTGAATTTGGGCAAATGTAATGTGTATAAGATAAAGCTAATACCTTTGGAAAACCAAAGATTTAGTCAACAACCTCAGTCCTAAAAGGATCCCAGGAGCACACTGGAAGGCATCAGTTATAAATTAGATTTAATGGACTTCTAGTTCTGTGTGTTTATAATTAGAGGTAAAATATGGATATTAAAATAAGCATAAATATGTGTATGGGTATACAACACCGATATAAAATCATTGATATATTCAGTCCCCTTCTGTTTAGCAATATTGCACATTTATGGCCTCAGTGTAAAGCCAGATCCTCTCACACAATATATAATTGTCAACATTTATAAACCTTAGCTTGGTTTTCATGATTTTCTTCTAGGTTCAAGCCGTAGACTTTAGTTANCTCACACAATATATAATTGTCAACATTTATAAACCTTAGCTTGGTTTTCATGATTTTCTTCTAAGTTCAAGCCGTAGACTTTAGTTAATGTTTCACTATCATTGCCTCTGTTCAATATGGTGAAAGTCAGATTTTTCAATTAAGAATTTCTGGTCTCATGTGTTACTTGAATTAACAATTTAATCAATTACTTTTTCAAGTCCTAACCAGGCCAGGCCCTGATTAACTTCTGAGATCAGACAATATCCTGTGCATGATGTGGCTGTAGACATTTTTTGGTGAGGCAGAGGACATAGGGCTGAAAGACATCTCATTTACTATAATCTCCCCTTTTCAAGTACTTGTACAGAAAGTCTGACAGCTGAGTGTTCACGTACGTACACACATTCTCTCTCTCTCTCTCTCTTTCTCTCTGTCTCTGTCTCTCTCTCTCTCTCTCCTGTTTGCAATGACAGCCATGCTCCAGAGTGAAACCTGATAGGGAGGGAGGAAGATCAAGTGTGGCTCCCCTGCTTACCAATCAGATTCTCCAAACACACACCCACCTACATGCACACACACATTCATATCCCAGTCTTTGCTGTAATTTATTAATAGTCCTAAAAGTTTTTTAAATGCTTTGTGCTTCATGTAAGGACTGCATTGCTATCTCATGCTACAGTGGACATTGGCGTTCCCTGCACGCTTTTTGTGGTTTAAGATACAAAGCATTTAATTCTCACAATTTTGTGGGCGGGAATTAGAGCAGGGCTTAGCAAGCACTTCTTTGTCACATGGTTGGCAGAGGTCACTTGGGGATATTTAGCTGGTGCATAAGCCTTTCTAGAAGGTTTAGCATGGGTTTGTTCACTTGTCTGATGTCTTGGCAGAGGAGTTGGAGTGCTGGGCTCAGCAGGACTGTGAATCAAAGCATTTACATGTGACCCCTCCAGACAGCATTCCAATAAGCCAGATTTCTTACATGTCAGGTCAGGGTTCGTTGGAAAAGCATCCCAAGAGTTTTGTTTATTTGTTTTACCAATAAATCTGTATACTTTCCATATTGCTTTTATGATACATGTGTGTTTTAATCTTGCTTTTCTTTATATCTTGATCTTAAGCCTTAAGTTCAATTCTTCCGTGTCACTTCAATTATCATTTTTCTTGAATTTCTACCCCTGTTATTCTCAAACATATGCCAATGAGAAACATTTTCAAGACAAAAAGTACATTATTACTGTCACTTTAGTTTATATATGTGCTTTTGAAATGTTTAAGCAGACATGGACTTTTATAATTGCCCTTTTGCATTCAATCACCAAGATAGGCTTTCATTCAACTAGTACTTTTAGACTTCACTGTAATAAATTGTGCACTTAGCTGTATTCAAAAATGTTGGAAGAAATGGTCCGTATATTTTTGCGCTTTGTAATCTATTTCAAGTCTGATAAATATGAAAAAAGTAACAGTGGAAATTTCCAGTAGAAAAGAAAAATGAGCATTTTATGCAGGAGTGCTATAAAATATAAAACCAAATGATTAGTTTGTCAGAAATAGAGCAGGCGGGCATTTGTATTGAGACAGGACCCTGAGCCAGTTATGCCAGAATGCTGGCTGTGAGTCATCACAGACGAGGGTGTGGACTTTCTCTGAAGAGGTGAAGGGGAAGGGATGTGTCTTTGGGTTATGGCCAGATACAGTGAATAACCATAATGAGCAATGTGCCTAGATAAGTATAAGAAATTGCAGAAAGTTAAGGGGCTTATGTGGCAAAATAAAGGTCAGATTATCTAATTTTCATGTAAACTGAAGTCATTTATTACTCCTTTCATATTTGCTTGAGGAAATGAAACTACATCTATTATCTATCTTACCTTACTTATTACATGGACTCTCTTTACCTCTCGATTTCTCTATTACTTAAATGTTTTTTTCCTTGCATATACCTGAGTTAATACTATTATACCTATGTTAATTTCCTGGTTCTGATAATAACGTTCGTTATGGAAGGTATTGTAACTGGGACAAGTTGGCTGAAAGGTACTTGGGAACTGTCTGTAGTATTTTTGCTATTTATTGTGAGTCTTAAATCTTAAATTACTTTTAAAAACAAAATTTATGCTTAAAAAATTTAATGCCTTTTTCTTGAGTATGGCTGTAGGTAACCAATATACAGTGAGAAGAAAATAGGAATAAAGGTTAAATAAATAAATAATAAAGGTTATCAGATTATCTATTGTTTAGTAAAAAGTCATTCTCTTTAAAGAAAAGGTTAGTTTGTAAATATATCTTCATCCAAGCTAAATAACTAAATTCCTAAAACATTCTCTAGAAATCTGTTAGTCTTAAAAAGCAAACTACTCTGTGAGGAAAGGAAATTTAGGTCAATGCAGTTTCTTACTAACATGATAAAAAAAGATAATAATTGTACCCATCTTTATAATTATTATGAGGAGGGAATGGCAACCGACTCTAGTATTCTTGCCTAAAGAATTCCCATGGATGGACATGCTACCGTTCATTGGGTCACAAAGAGTCAGACACGACTAAACGGCTAAGCGCAGCACATAATTATTATATTCTCTTTTCTTATATTTAATATAGAAACTACNGTATTCTTGCCTAAAGAATTCCCATGGATGGACATGCTACCGTTCATTGGGTCACAAAGAGTCAGACACGACTAAATGGCTAAGCGCAGCACATAATTATATTCTCTTTTCTTATATTTAATATAGAAACTACCTCCTATGTTATTTGATACTTAAAAGTTATATCAAAGCAGTTGGAAAATGGAATGTTTTATGCTCTTGTTATTCTTTCTATAACTACATTTTGTGTTGTTATGAAGCGTGCTTATTTCTGCTTTCTCTGGCACTTTTTTGTTCACTTCCGTACTAAGTAACCAATCTTATTACATTTTAAATTTAGGAAAAAGAATTTGATTTTTAGCAAGGGTGACATGTTTATGACTTGCTTATTTGTTTCCTACCCAAGCTGGCATTTTTTAAAGTCCTAAAATAATCACTCGGACTTTAAGAGCTAAATCGAAGTACTTCTTTAAGCACTTCTTAGAATTAAACCTCTCTTGTGAATGGCCGTTAAATGCACTGTTTCTCTAAAATTCTCATCATCTTGCATCTCTTAGCAACTTTTTTCTGCAAATTTGCTGGTGTTTTAGAAGTCATTATTTCATTATCCACTGTCCCCAAAGCTTTTCTGAAGTGTTAGGCAAATATTTCTTTCTTGAATCTTTCTTCAGTTCCCAAGTGAAAAAGTTAAGACACAAAAAAGAAGTGACTTTCCTGGGACCATTCTCATTATGAAGTGTGAAGGCCCTGTTAGTCCATTCAAAAGAGAGAAGAGGGTGTATAGTGGATTTTGTTTGTCTTTTAATCGGAGACAACAGTCATGAAACAGTTTAACTGGGGAAGAATAGTACTCTGTAGGTGATCTCAGTAAGCTGACCATCCAAGAACAGTGTTTTTTATTAAAAAAAATTTTTTTTCCTTTTCTTGTTTTTGTTATTTTGGGTTCCTTTTCTAGTCTTGAGATCCAACCAGTCCATTCTAAAGAAGATCAGTCCTGGGTGTTCATTGGAAGGACTGATGCTAAAGCTGAAACTCCAATACTTCGGCCATCTCATGTGAAGAGTTGACTCATTGGAAAAGACCCTGATGCTGGGAGGGATTGGGGACAGGAGGAGAAGGGGACGACAGAGGATGAGATGGCTGGATGGAATCACCGACTTGATGGGCATGAGTTTGAGTGAACTCCGGGAGTTGGTGATGGTCAGGGAGGCCTGGCGTGCTGGGATTCATGGGGTTGCAAAGAGTCGGACATGACTGAGCGACTGAACTGAACTGATATGTAAACAACAAGGCATATTATAGCAAGAACTTGGTGAATTTATTTAATGAATATTTATATGAGTTCAAGACTCTTTTCAACCCTTGAGTTCTGCCCATCATAGTACTTGGATAAAATCTTTATTATAGTGTCTATATAGGGTGAAACATACTACTGAGAGCTCATTCATTCTGTAACCAATGTTTATAGAATGTGCATCGTGTGCCAAGCACCATGTATCAAGATTACAGCATCAGCTACTTTAGCAGTTGAGTGTGAGCTTTGGAGTCTCATGTTCTGTGCTTGATTTCTGCCTCTGCCACTTACTCATTGTGTGGGCTTTGTTCATTGTGTGTTTTTAATTTTCTTTCCCTCAACTTATCTATAAAGGGGACAGAATAATAGGATAACTTCTTCGTAAGTTTGCTGTGAGAGTTAAATTAATATAACCTATATATGTTAACAGTATGGATGTGAGAGTTGGACTATAAAGAAAGCTGAGCACCGAAGAATTGATGCTTTTGAACTGTAGTGTTGGAGAACAGTATGGATGTGAGAGTTGGACTATAAAGAAAGCTGAGCACTGAAGAATTGATGCTTTTGAACTGTGGTGTTGGAGAAAACTCTTGAGAGTCCCTTTGACTGCAAGGAGATCCAACTAGTCCATTCTAGAGGATATCAGTCCTGGGTGTTCATTGGAAGGACTGATTCTGAAGCTGAAACTCCAATGCTTTGGCCACCAGATGCACAGAGCTGACTCATTTGAAAAGACTCTGATGCTGGGAAAGATTGAGGGCAGGAGGAGAAGGGGACGACAGAGGATGAGATGGTTGGATGGCATCACTGACTCGATGAACATGGGTTTGGGTAGACTCCAGGAGTTGGTGATAGACAGGGAGGCCTGGTGTGCTGTGGTTCATAGGGTCGCATAGGGTCGCAAAGAGTTGGACATGACTGAGCGACTGAAATGAACTGAACTAAAGTGTTACTAAGTATTACTAAGACATAACTTCACTCTGAAAGATAACAGCGCCAATATGGAGATGGAGAAAAATCTCTACTGGGATCTTGTTGCACAGAGGATATAATACAAGATGAAAAGGTTGAATTAAGTATGTGCTGCAGAACAGAGACATCTTTGAGTAGATTTGATACTGGAGCTGATTTGAAGCAAGGTAAGAGATAGATGAGACGGTTGGAGAACAAGTACAAGTGAATGCCAGGGTCAGTATGTGTGAACACACAGAAATACAGTCATACCAAATTGCAGAGTTGCAGGAAACTTCATTCTACTGGAGAAAGCATATAGCATATATCTATGGAGGGGGTGAAAAAGACAGCTCTTGGAAGTTATGACCAAACTGAGGCTGCCTTTGGGAAGCAGGAAGTTCACAAAGCAGAAAATTGGCTGATACAGATTACATATTAATTTTAAAAAAAATCAGCCTGTCAGCTGTAGGGAGGATGGCAAGGCAGTACCACACTGGACATGGGAAAGCTGGTCAGCGGCTTTAGGCAATTGTTTAAGGCAAGGGTTAAGTAATGGTAATGTAGGAAACAAAAGAACTTTCTGAAAGCTGTTAATATAGGTGGAATGTGTGGAGTTGAATATGAGGTGATGAAGTCAAGCAAGGACTTGAAATACTGAATCTGAGAAACTTGCTAGATTTGCAAGTGAAGATGGACTGAGGACACTGGAATATGGGGAGGGGTTTAGAGTNTTTTTTTTCCTTTTCTTGTTTTTGTTATTTTGGGTTCCTTTTCTAGTCTTGAGATCCAACCAGTCCATTCTAAAGAAGATCAGTCCTGGGTGTTCATTGGAAGGACTGATGCTAAAGCTGAAACTCCAATACTTCGGCCATCTCATGTGAAGAGTTGACTCATTGGAAAAGACCCTGATGCTGGGAGGGATTGGGGACAGGAGGAGAAGGGGACGACAGAGGATGAGATGGCTGGATGGAATCACCGACTTGATGGGCATGAGTTTGAGTGAACTCCGGGAGTTGGTGATGGTCAGGGAGGCCTGGCGTGCTGGGATTCATGGGGTTGCAAAGAGTCGGACATGACTGAGCGACTGAACTGAACTGATATGTAAACAACAAGGCATATTATAGCAAGAACTTGGTGAATTTATTTAATGAATATTTATATGAGTTCAAGACTCTTTTCAACCCTTGAGTTCTGCCCATCATAGTACTTGGATAAAATCTTTATTATAGTGTCTATATAGGGTGAAACATACTACTGAGAGCTCATTCATTCTGTAACCAATGTTTATAGAATGTGCATCGTGTGCCAAGCACCATGTATCAAGATTACAGCATCAGCTACTTTAGCAGTTGAGTGTGAGCTTTGGAGTCTCATGTTCTGTGCTTGATTTCTGCCTCTGCCACTTACTCATTGTGTGGGCTTTGTTCATTGTGTGTTTTTAATTTTCTTTCCCTCAACTTATCTATAAAGGGGACAGAATAATAGGATAACTTCTTCGTAAGTTTGCTGTGAGAGTTAAATTAATATAACCTATATATGTTAACAGTATGGATGTGAGAGTTGGACTATAAAGAAAGCTGAGCACCGAAGAATTGATGCTTTTGAACTGTAGTGTTGGAGAACAGTATGGATGTGAGAGTTGGACTATAAAGAAAGCTGAGCACTGAAGAATTGATGCTTTTGAACTGTGGTGTTGGAGAAAACTCTTGAGAGTCCCTTTGACTGCAAGGAGATCCAACTAGTCCATTCTAGAGGATATCAGTCCTGGGTGTTCATTGGAAGGACTGATTCTGAAGCTGAAACTCCAATGCTTTGGCCACCAGATGCACAGAGCTGACTCATTTGAAAAGACTCTGATGCTGGGAAAGATTGAGGGCAGGAGGAGAAGGGGACGACAGAGGATGAGATGGTTGGATGGCATCACTGACTCGATGAACATGGGTTTGGGTAGACTCCAGGAGTTGGTGATAGACAGGGAGGCCTGGTGTGCTGTGGTTCATAGGGTCGCATAGGGTCGCAAAGAGTTGGACATGACTGAGCGACTGAAATGAACTGAACTAAAGTGTTACTAAGTATTACTAAGACATAACTTCACTCTGAAAGATAACAGCGCCAATATGGAGATGGAGAAAAATCTCTACTGGGATCTTGTTGCACAGAGGATATAATACAAGATGAAAAGGTTGAATTAAGTATGTGCTGCAGAACAGAGACATCTTTGAGTAGATTTGATACTGGAGCTGATTTGAAGCAAGGTAAGAGATAGATGAGACGGTTGGAGAACAAGTACAAGTGAATGCCAGGGTCAGTATGTGTGAACACACAGAAATACAGTCATACCAAATTGCAGAGTTGCAGGAAACTTCATTCTACTGGAGAAAGCATATAGCATATATCTATGGAGGGGGTGAAAAAGACAGCTCTTGGAAGTTATGACCAAACTGAGGCTGCCTTTGGGAAGCAGGAAGTTCACAAAGCAGAAAATTGGCTGATACAGATTACATATTAATTTTAAAAAAAATCAGCCTGTCAGCTGTAGGGAGGATGGCAAGGCAGTACCACACTGGACATGGGAAAGCTGGTCAGCGGCTTTAGGCAATTGTTTAAGGCAAGGGTTAAGTAATGGTAATGTAGGAAACAAAAGAACTTTCTGAAAGCTGTTAATATAGGTGGAATGTGTGGAGTTGAATATGAGGTGATGAAGTCAAGCAAGGACTTGAAATACTGAATCTGAGAAACTTGCTAGATTTGCAAGTGAAGATGGACTGAGGACACTGGAATATGGGGAGGGGTTTAGAGTTTAGAAGCATATTCTAGGCTAGAGGTATAGATCTGGGAATCTTAACCAGTTAAGTGATTGTTGAGGCCAAGTAAAAGTTTCAGAAGGCTAAAGAAAGAGCTCTAGTGAACATTATTATTTAAAGAGTCAATAAGATCAATAATATAGGAAGGGCAGAAAATATCAGTATAAGGTAGCTTGAAAGACATGATACTAGCCACTGGGGTTCCCTGGTGGCTCAGTGGTTAAAGAATCCACCTGCCAATTTTTGCCTATGCAGGAGACAGGGGTTCAATCCCTGGGTTGGGAAGATCCTCTGGAGAAGGAAATGGCAACCCACTCTAGTATTCTTGCCTGGGAAATCTCATGGACAGAGGAACCCGATTGGCTACAGGCCATGGGGTCACAAAGACTCAGACAATTTAGTGACTAAACAGCAACAAACTAGTCATCAGTATTAAATGATTCCAGGAAGGTATGTGTTCTCTGGATTTACCAATTTGGATGTGACTAAACACTTTATTCAAGGAGAAGGCAATGGCAGCCCACTCCAATACTCTTGCCTGGAAAATCCCATGGACAGAGGAGCCTGGAGGGCTGCAATCCATGGGGTTGCTAAGAGTCGGAGACGACTGAGCGACTTCCCTTTCACTTTTCACTTTCATGCATTGGAGAAGGAAATGGCAACCCACTCCAGTGTTCTTGCTTGGAAAATCCCAGGGATGGTGGAGCCTGGTGGGCTGCCATCTATGGGGTCGCACAGAGTCAGACATGACTGAAGTGACTTAGCAGCAGCAAACACTATTCAAAGCAGGTCCCCTCTTATGAGATGGTAACTAGCACATATATTTTCTTTCCATGCATCAGTTATAAAGTTAAATATTTGTTTAAAGTTTTTAAACATGCATTTACCCTTCTTCACTGTGGTGTTTTCTAAAAAAATATATTCAACTATTTCTCACTCCCTGGTGTGAAATAAAAGTTTTTTTACAGTCTGAACTTTGATTTATCACTGACTACCAATGGTTGCAAAGAAAGTAGAACCTCTTAGAATAAAGTAGGACTGAAAGAAACTATATAAATAGAATTTATCTGGAAACTGTGACAATAAGCATTTGGTCTTGGTTAGTTTGCATAAGCTACCCGTTTTTTTTTTCCAGAATCTAGACTACAATTTCAGGCTTCCTTCACCTCACCCAAACAAAGTGACAAAATTGTGAGATTTATTTCATCTTCATGGAGTTGAAGACTATGCCACATTCCTAGTTCTACCCAGGACATCCATTCAAGCTTGAATTGTTACTGTTCATTAGAATAGTTTTCAAATTTCTTCCTCAAAATATTCCTCAAATGGAGAAACCACCAAAAAGCTTTTACTCAACTCAAAATGTATAAAAACAACTCTTCTTCACATGTAGTGCAATGATACTCAAAGAATACAATAGAAAATAATTCCATAAGATTCCCTATCATGTAAAATCTAAGGATTTTTTCTTAGCTAGTGAAATTTCACTAGCTAATAATCACTACGGCTGATTATTTTCAAAGAATGCTGTTGCAGTTTTATACATACAAACATTAAGTAAAGATTTTTAAAAATAAAATGCTGGGAAAATGTTGCTCTTAGTAGCTTAAAAAAAGAAAAAGATGTGCTTTGAAGAAGACAAACACTTCTTAACTCTAGGGGAGTCAAAAGATAACCAACCTTTGATCTGAGTGCCTGTATTTCAGGGGTGAGAACAAGAAGTTAATGGAAATGTTTTCATGCATTGGAGATGCATTTTGAAGCTGGGGTGAGGAACAGACAATGGGTAACTCTTTTTATGATACCTTGTGAGACTTAAGCATATGCCAAGCTACTTTGGTGCCTAACCATTCTCTAACTGACCCCAAGTCAGAAGTTTAGAGAGGCTGTTTGGTATTTCACAAAGGGCATCCTAAGTGAAGTTTCTGCTATGAGTTTCACGGTTAATTGTAGCAACAAAGAAATGATTGAAAGTAAAATAATACATTTGATCCAAATCAGAACATATCATACAGTGGGGAAGAAAATCCAGGTATTCATGTTTCAATTCCCTGAAATTATGCTGGCATGATTCTGTCTATGAAGGCTGAACTACAGCTAGTGTGACCTGGACCCCTACTCCCATCCCCCTGCTCCCATCCCCCTGCTCCCATCCCCTTGCTCCCATCCCCCTGCTCCCATCCCCCTGCTCCCATACCCCTACTCCCATACCCCTGCAGAGAACCCCATTTCCACACCAGCACACTGACTCATCTCCAAGTTAGCCAACCAGTCTTACCTCTTTCAATTAATTGCAAGCTTATTTGAAGGTCTTCTTGGTCTTTTTCTTCCATAGTGACAGGACAGGGCCCTCTGTTTAATTCACAGTAAGGATCTCATATTTCTTTTCTAGGCAAGCAGGACTGGGGCTCTCTGACAAGTCTGTGGGATTCCTTATATCAACCAGTTTACTTCTACTCGGCAAATGTGTGTAGCTAGTTTAGATATACAGTTGTTAGGATGTTGTTAAACCCTTCATCCAGAGTACTTCTGTTTTGTGTAACCAAGAGGATCATTGCATTGTTGACACTATTTTAAAAGCAAACAAACACCAACAAAACCCTAAAATACCATTGAGCTCTTCCTGGAAATCAAATAGATGAAGCCAGATTAATCAAATTTCATTTGTTCTATATAAAAACTGGTGAATTACTCTGAGGACACATAAAACGTAGCAGTTTTTACACATGTTTACAAAATCCAAAAAAAATTTTTTTTTGAAGTTTGAAAGAGATTTGTTTTATTTATTTTTCCACCTTTCTTTATATTGCTAGATATTAAAAATAGAGTAAATTTCAGCTGCACTGCTTTAGAACAAATAATCACCAGTTTTTCAAAAAACATGAAGAGATTTGAAGTGAGAGAAAAGTTCACTACAGGACTTTGGATAAAAGTCCTGCCTTGCAAAAGCTGCTCTCCCTAAGCAGTAGCCTGTGGGATATTAGGGTGACCAAAATTTTCCTGAAAAGTATCCTATTATCAGATATTCCCCAAGTTTTGAAAATTAGTCTTTTTTAATTTAAAGCAATCTACAGGAGAAGGCAATGGCAACCCACTCCAGTACTCTTGCCTGGAAAATCCAATGGATGGAGGAGCCTGGTAGGCTGCAGTCCATGGGATCGCTAAGAGTCGGGCACGAGTGAGCAACTTCACTTTCACTTTTCACTTTCATGCATTGGAGAAGGAAATGGCAACCCACTCCAGTGTTCTTGCCTGGAGAATCCCAGAGACAGAGGAGCCTAGTGGGCTGCCGTCTATGGGGTCACACAGAGTCGGACACGACTGAAGCGACTTAGCAGTAGCAGCAGCAGTATAGCATAAAGAAGGAGGGAGAAAAAAAAAAAAACATAAAGTACTGGAATATTAGCTTTTTAATTGTCCATTGAGATTGTTTAGTAGAAATGCACCAGCTCATTTTTGAAGTTATTTAAGATGTTGCATTAGTAGTGATATGTAGCAAATGTTTCATCCAACAAATTCTAAATAACTGTGAAAAGATTTAATGAAGTGCCAAATGGATATCAGAGTGCTCTGTGGGTTATTTTGTTTCCAATTTGTTATTCTTGTTTCAAAATAGTATTTAGTTCTCCCTACAGGTAAATACAATGCATGAATAATTGCCTCTATATAATTGCAATTAATAGCTTTAAGCAAAGCCAAATTTACTAAAAATGTGGTAAAACTCAGTATGTATATTGAACCAGAACTCAGAGACTAAAAGTGAAATAATATTTTTAGAGAGATCCTTTCCTCTATGAAAATTTTGCTGTATCAGTTCTCAAAACCAAGCTGTGCATATATTTTTTCCTAAAGCATAATAAAGAACAATTATTTCCAGCAAATATCAAGAGAGCATAAATACTAAAATTGAATGCATTTAATTTTTATATGTTCCTTATTCCTTGTATAAAGAGAAAATTACCAAATTCTCCTTTTGGTGGAAATACTTATTGCTTTCCTGCTAATAGTCTCTCTTATATGACAGTGGTGATTGCTGCATATTCTCTTGAATATTTGCACCAAGGTATTCCTAGTTACCTCTTTAATGTTCAGTAGATATAACTGTCTATATTATCCTCTGCTTGCTCAGTTTAGCTGTATCAATTCTAGACTCAAAATAAGTTTATAGTCATCAACCATGTCTATAGAATTTCAAGGTATTCAGCTGAATTCATACCATGTGTCTTCACAAATTATAGCCTTCACCATAAACATTTTTCTATTTCTCTTTATTTTCTGGCATAAACAGATTTTTTTGTATTATGTAAAGTAATAAAATTAGTATTTTATGTCTTACAAAACATTAATTTCTAGTTACACAGTGGGTCTATTTTTCTGATTTATTGTTCAGTCCCTGAGTTGTGTCTGAACTGTTTGTGACCCCCTAGCCTGCAGCACACCAGGCTTCCCTGTCCTTCATTATCTCCCAAAGTTTGCTCAGACTCATGTCCATTGAGCCAGTGATGCCGTCCAACCATCTCATCCTCTATCATCCCTTTCTCCTGCCTTCAGTCTTTCCCAGCATCAGAGTTTTCCAATGAGTTAGCTCTTTGCATTAGGTGGCCAAAGTATTGGAGTTTCAGCTTCAGCATCAGTTCTTTCAAAGAATATTTAGGGTTGATTTCCTTTAGAATTGATTGATTTGATCTCCTTGTTGACCAGGGAACTCTCAAGACGCTTCTCCAGCACCACAATTCAAAAGCATCGATTCTTCGGAGCTCAGCTTTCTTTATGGTCTAACTCACATACTGTTCATGGGCTTCTAAGGAGACGACAGAGGATGTGATGGTTGGATGGCATCACCGACTCAATGGACATGAGTTTGAGCAAGCTCTGGGAGTTGGTGATGACAAGGAAGCCTGGCATGCTACAGTCCATAGGGTCGCAAAGAGTCGGACATGACTGAGAGACTGAACTGATCTGAACTCTCACATATGTACATTAGTACTGGAAAACCCATAGCTTTGACTGTATAGACCTTTGTTGGCAAAGTATTGTCTCTGCTTTTTAATACATTGTCTAGGTTTGTCAGAGCTATTCTCCCAAGGACAAGCATCTTTTAATTTCATAGCTGCAGTATCACTATTTCTGGTGATATTTTATTCGTTCAGGACACTTTTATCAACCACCTACTTGAAATAAAATACTAAGTGCATGTCAGGAAATGGGTGAAAAAGACAACCTATGTCCTTATGGAACTTACTAATCATGGTAGATAAAAATGTACTACTATCTTTATAGTTTTGTAACAAATTCCATTAACGAGATATGTACTGTTGAACATACTGAGTAAAGAAAACACCCTAGTTTTTTTTTTAAGAGAAAGTATTTTTAGAATCAGTAATAACTTCTAAATACTTAACCAGAAATTCAAGCATACTTTGTTCCTTTATCGTCAGCTATCTTATTGTACTATCTAGTAATCCTTTAAAAAGCTTGGCTGAAAAAAAAAAAAATCCCATTATGTGTCTATTGAGAATATTCCTGATTACATCAATGCTAGTTCTGGGAGAATTGTCTCATTAAATTACAGCAGGTTAAGTAAGAGTTGATCCATAAAATGTTTAAATTATATTTTCTAAGTCAGGATGTAAAAGATGTTATCTCTGTTTCCAGAGGCCCCCCCCAACCCAAGAATCCTTTGCCCACTTAAAGTATATTGGAAGAAATTGTATAAAGTATAGCAGAAAAGAACACAATTGTTGAATTGATAGTAAATACCAACACATAAATGCCAGACCCATTCATTCCTTATGATGTTTTAATAAACAAATTCTATTACCCAGATGATATGAATTATTACTTTATTATCACAGATCAAATCATAAAAGAATAACTCTGAGAAGCACTGTGGGATTAAAGCCTTCCATGCCTCTCCCCACACCTATCCCACACCTATCCATCCACACGTTATTCATGACCTCAGGCTGAGTATTCATATAGGTTGAAACACTACCCACACACCAAACAAGTTCATTAAGCCATCCTTTTTTTTTCCTTTTATCACTGTTCATGTTAAACCAACTCCAGCAAACAGTAAGATTTATTGTAAATGTATATCACTTACAATAATACATATTTTATTTGTAAATGAAATGTCCTAAACTTGAAATACTTTTCATGTTATTATTTAATAATGTGCAGCAGTAATTGTACTTGAAGTCTGAATTGTGATAAACATCGTCAATTTTATAATACATTAAAGGAGAGTTCTCTTGGGTTTCAAAAACTCAGCATAATCTTATACAGTTACCAGTAAACCTTTTCAATTGGAAGAGCAGTGAAATCACATTTAATGCTAAATCTGCATTTCACATTGATAAGAGTTCACTTAAAAATAATCTCAATTCCTTCCTTACTAGAGAAATAAGAGGGAACTTATATACAGGAAGACAAACAGAGAATGTTTAGACTAAAAATGATCATAGCTCAGGCCGACTGAAATAGCTGAAATGTTCTGAAAGCAGAATAGGAGGCCAGAAGACAGTTCTTTGGTTACCAGGATATGAAACTGTTTTTTATCTTGAAGATAAAAGATGATTTAAAAATCTTCCGGTATCCTAGGCATTCAAAGTAGAGGCATAATACATATATTTAAACCTGTTTTAGATTATTCAGTTTATTATCAAAGGAACTTCAGGNGTTTTTTTTTTTAAGAGAAAGTATTTTTAGAATCAGTAATAACTTCTAAATACTTAACCAGAAATTCAAGCATACTTTGTTCCTTTATCGTCAGCTATCTTATTGTACTATCTAGTAATCCTTTAAAAAGCTTGGCTGAAAAAAAAAAAAATCCCATTATGTGTCTATTGAGAATATTCCTGATTACATCAATGCTAGTTCTGGGAGAATTGTCTCATTAAATTACAGCAGGTTAAGTAAGAGTTGATCCATAAAATGTTTAAATTATATTTTCTAAGTCAGGATGTAAAAGATGTTATCTCTGTTTCCAGAGGCCCCCCCCAACCCAAGAATCCTTTGCCCACTTAAAGTATATTGGAAGAAATTGTATAAAGTATAGCAGAAAAGAACACAATTGTTGAATTGATAGTAAATACCAACACATAAATGCCAGACCCATTCATTCCTTATGATGTTTTAATAAACAAATTCTATTACCCAGATGATATGAATTATTACTTTATTATCACAGATCAAATCATAAAAGAATAACTCTGAGAAGCACTGTGGGATTAAAGCCTTCCATGCCTCTCCCCACACCTATCCATCCACACGTTATTCATGACCTCAGGCTGAGTATTCATATAGGTTGAAACACTACCCACACACCAAACAAGTTCATTAAGCCATCCTTTTTTTTTTCCTTTTATCACTGTTCATGTTAAACCAACTCCAGCAAACAGTAAGATTTATTGTAAATGTATATCACTTACAATAATACATATTTTATTTGTAAATGAAATGTCCTAAACTTGAAATACTTTTCATGTTATTATTTAATAATGTGCAGCAGTAATTGTACTTGAAGTCTGAATTGTGATAAACATCGTCAATTTTATAATACATTAAAGGAGAGTTCTCTTGGGTTTCAAAAACTCAGCATAATCTTATACAGTTACCAGTAAACCTTTTCAATTGGAAGAGCAGTGAAATCACATTTAATGCTAAATCTGCATTTCACATTGATAAGAGTTCACTTAAAAATAATCTCAATTCCTTCCTTACTAGAGAAATAAGAGGGAACTTATATACAGGAAGACAAACAGAGAATGTTTAGACTAAAAATGATCATAGCTCAGGCCGACTGAAATAGCTGAAATGTTCTGAAAGCAGAATGGGAGGCCAGAAGACAGTTCTTTGGTTACCAGGATATGAAACTATTTTTTATCTTGAAGATAAAAGATGATTTAAAAATCTTCCGGTATCCTAGGCATTCAAAGTAGAGACATAATACATATATTTAAACCTGTTTTAGATTATTCAGTTTATTATCAAAGGAACTTCAGGAATTAGGTCAGAAGTAGAAAAATACAGGCATATGACTGCATCTAAGGAAAAAGTGCACAGGAAAATAATCTGTTTCTCATTCTTTTCCCCTGGAGATGTTGACTTACAAAATTTCCATTTATGCTTACTTTGGATTTGGTATATATGTGTGTGCACACATGTAAATGCAACTAATTCATAGTAGATAAATTTTAAAAAGTAGCAAAAAACTTTTATATCAGCAGAGTCTAACTGCAAAGCAATGGAAGTCCTCTTTTATGCCTCTTCGTTAATATCCTTTTAGGAAGACAAACTTATTTGGGCATGAGGAGCAGTCAGCAATATACCCATTCAACCAACACTTGAGTGACGATTGTGTGCCTCTTATGCCTGCTCAAGTAATTGACAGCCGTCNACTTTTATATCAGCAGAGTCTAACTGCAAAGCAATGGAAGTCCTCTTTTATGCCTCTTCATTAATATCCTTTTAGGAAGACAAACTTATTTGGGCATGAGGAGGAGTCAGCAATATACCCATTCAACCAACACTTGAGTGACGATTGTATGCCTCTTATGCCTGCTCAAGTAATTGACAGCCATCCATATAATCACCATCGGGGAGTTAGGAAACTCTTCAGCTCCAGTGAACTCTTGTCATGAACAAAAACTGTACAACTTCTATAATACTGTAAGTTCAGTTCAGTCGCTCAGTTGTGTCCGACTCCACAACCCCGTGGACTGTAGCTCACCAGGCCTCCTTGTCCATCACCAACTCCTGCAGCCTACTCAAACACATGTCCATCATGTTAGTGATGCCATCCAACCATCTCATCCTCTGTCATCCCCTTCTCCCACCTTCAATCTTTCTCAGCATCAGGGTCTTTTCCAATGAGTTGGTTTTTCACACCAGTTACCAAAGTATTGGAGTTTCAGCTTCATCATCAGTCCTTCCAATGAACATTCAGGAATGATTTCCTTTAGGATGGACTAGCTGAATCTCCTTGTGGTCCAAGGGACTCTCAAGAGTCCTTTCCAACACCACAGTTCAAAGGCATCAATTCTTTAGCACTCAGCTTTCTTTATAGTCCAACTGTCACATCCATACATAACCACTGGAAAAACATAGCTTTGACTAGATGGACCTTTGTCGGTAAAGTAATGTCTCTGCTTTTTAATATGCTGTCTAGGTTGGTCATAGCTTTCCTTCCAAGTGGCAAGCATCTTTTAATTTCATGGCTGCACTCACCATCTGCACTGATTTTAGAGTCCCCAAAATGAAGTCTCTCACTGTTTCCATTGTTTCCTCATCTATTTGCCATGAAGTGATGGGACTGGATGCCATGATCATTTTCTGAATGTTGAGTTTTAAGCCATCTTTTTCACTCTTGTCTTTCACTTTCCTCAGGAGGCTCTTTAGTTCTTCACTTTCTGCCATAAGGGTAGTGTCATCTGCATCTCTGAGGTTATTGATATTTCTCTGGCAGNCTGAACTAACATTAATCAGACAAAAACTTATCTAAAGAGTGACTGTGTCTGTGTATGCACACTGGCAAGCTAGCTGACTAGATTTCCTCAGAGGCATGTGCACTTCACTCTAATTGTAGAACTTTGTTTTAGCTTAAGTTTAAATCAGAAAGAAAACATAATGGCAAGTTTAAATCAGAAAGAAAAAAAAAAAAAGACTTGCTCCTTTAACCCTCCATTTCCTTATGTGCACTACTCATGTTAAGACACATAAGATGCTATTGGCTATATTTAAAGAAATCTGGTGATAATGTAACTGAAGTTGTTCTTTTAAAATTTGTATTGATGAATCTTTATTGCTGAAACATAATGCGAAAATGTCAGGCTCAGGAGAGATTTAGTCATAACGGGGATACCAACTTTTACTGTGTTCTGATTAATTTCACAAATAGAATTTCAAGAATCCAAAGTTTAATAAATTTTGGCCATAATTCCCTCCTGAGTAGATCTGGTGGAGCTGTTTCTACTTCTCCAAGGCTCAGCTTAATGTCCTTTGGCAAATAGCCTACTCTTGTTGCTATGCCAGCTGGAACATGAGAGTGGGGCCCGTTATCCTTTTTTGCTAACATGTTATTATATCATTTGACATAAGTCCCAGGCACAACACACACTGCGGTTCACCCACTCAGGATCAGTGAGACCATCTTCTACAAAATCAAGTCATGGACGATGTATCTGTATGTTCAATATGCTATGCTGTTCCTTTCAGACTTGTACTTCAGAGTATCTTAGACACTGACATGTGCCAGATCAAGTTAAAGATACCACTCCTGTTCACAGCATATGCCACTTACACGTCTTTACTTCCTAGTTTCAAGTAGAAGCTACTAGTAGCTTCAAAGACTGTCAGTCCCGAAACAGCATTCATATGCCTCAAAGGATCTATTGTTTATTTTTTTTAATAAAGAGGCAGGGAAATAGCATTCAATGAATCCCGTCAAGTCTGACACTAACCTAGCTATCTAGAAGGGATGCTGGTTTCTTAAGAAATATTATGGTATAGTATGGTGGTAAGAATGTGGTTGAGAAGATTATGGAACTAGATTCCCAAGTTTGAATTCTGGTCCCAGTACTTGATTGATGCTTAATTATGGATCCATCACCTAAATTCTTTCCTTAACTGTGAAATGGAACTAGTGCTATTGCCAGCATCAAAGGATTATGAAAGGAATTACACAAATTTGAGAATAAAATGCTCAAAGCAGGGCTTGCCACAGGGGAAGTACACAATAAATGTTAGATGCTACTGTTGCTATTTATACCATTGTTATGTCATCATGATTATTTAAGGTAAAGTGACTTTTATTGCACAGATTCATGCAGTTTCATTTAAGTGTCTTCGAGTTGTATGGTCACTCCCAAAACTGCATTCTCAAAAGAAGATGAAGTTCTGAGAAGGTGGGAAAAACTGAGGGAGTAACTTTGACGTATATACACCAGCATATGCAAAACAGACAGCTAGTGGGAAGCTGCTGCACAGACAGGGAGCTCAGCTCAGGGGTCTGCAATGACCGAGAGGTGTGGAACTGGGGTAGGAGGTGGGAGGGAGGCTGAAGATGGAGGGATATGTGTACACTTATAGCTGATTCTCGTTATCAGAAACTAACACAGCACTGTAAAGCCATTATCCTTCAATTAAAAAATTTTAAAAATAAGACATTCTCCCCCCAAGTCCTGATTTTAGCGTTGATTTCATGGTTATATTCTCAGACTCACAACGGCCCCTATCTCTTTGAATGTTATTACTTATAACATATTCCAAAGAATTGGATGGTCATGGTTGAAGTACATTCTTGGCGGGATATAAAAGCAAAGCTTTTATTCTGAGGTGAAGCTGAATGAATACTCCAGCTTAAGTCTCAAATCTTATATATGTGCCCCTCCCAATGGAATCTTAATAAAATGAGCATCTTACATGAACCAAACTTTGCAAATAGTCTATAAAGCAGCATAGTCCAATCAGCAAAAATTTGTTTTAAAAGGCTTTCCAATACTTAAGTGGTGCTTCTAGGAAAAGGTCAGTAAAACACACAGCAACATTTGTTAAAAATACTTTTTTTTTCTTCCTATTGCTCTTCCCAGTTCTTATTCTCTTATCCTTCGCTTTCCCCTTCCTTTCTAATGTAGATTGATTTAAATTCTCACATTAAGGAACCACATTGATCAAAACATAATTCTTTCAGTCAGCGAGTGCATGCGTGCGTGTGTGCGTGCATGTGCTGGGAGGAGAGGAGATGGGTATTTACACATGTTAATAAATTTGGTCCTGAAATAAACTTGGCAAATCATCAAAGGTAACATAAAACCAAGGGAATTTATTGTAAATATCCATAAAACAGCTATTTTGAAACATAAGAAAGAGTCAGTTATTCAAGATATTTTGAGCAGTTACTATATGTTAGAAATCAGGAATATTTTTTTTTTCAAGTAGGTTAGTGGGAGAAACACACAAGCGAAGCGACATCAATTTAATGATAGAATTATGTACCAGGTGATATCAAAGTGTGAGTCCAACGCCAGGTAGAGGAAGGGGTCTGTTTCCTTCAGGTAGCATGGCAGTCGGGAGAAAAGTCTTTCTTGAGAAGATGATACTGAAAGTAACCATCTTTGTTATTTATTTCAGGTTGCTATTATCTCATCTTCTTAGAGATACTGTTACTTTTATTTGGTATGGGTTGTAATGTTCTGTTACACTTTTTTGTTTTGTTTTTTGACCTTTTAACTCTGTCACAGTATATTGTTTGCTCATATTATTATTTTAATTTCTTAAAACATTTTCTAAAAGGAGTTTCTTTTTCATAAGCAGGATTTATATATGGTTGTCTAAACATATGATGCTGTAACACAATATTACCCTCAAAAACACATTATAGATTAAGTGAGGCTCCCTGGGTAGACAAACACATTTAGTCATCACGTATGACATTGTTTCTAAAGGAAAACTTACTATGAATTCAAGAGGACTCAAGCCTACGTGTAGAATGTCATCTTAATGTCACGTTCTCTCTTTGCATAATGCTAATTACCCTGTACAAAGAGCCTGTGTTTGGTTTACTTTCTATGATGTTTATAACCTGCTGGTTTTTATCCAAAATACATACTTGCATATTTTCTTATATTTTCTATTTAATGTGCTTGAATTAAAACTATTAGTTAAGACTGCTGGTTATTAGTTAGAGGTCATATTTATTTTGTCCTCTATGCCCTAGTCATCTCTTAAGCTGGTTTCAGGTTTATTTTCTTACTTTGAACTGTGAATGGTGAGGGAAATGAATTGGTGCAGATGAAATCTAATCACAGATAATATAACTGCTGTTAATTAAATGGTCACGTTAGCCTCAAGCAAAATGAGAGACTACTTCCAGCAAAAATGGAACTTTAAAACATGCTGACATTAATAGGAAAAAAGGGATATACATTCATTTAAAAGTACAGCAAAGAAAACTCTAATATTGGTACTAGAGTGGGTAGCAATTAGCTTCTCTGAGGGATCTTCCTGACCCAGGAATGGAACCCTGGTCTCCCACATTACAGGCAGATTCTTTACCATCTGAGCCACTGGGAAATCCCAAATGTTTTCTAACAAGCTCAAAATGGATAGAAGCAAATCTTTCAAGCTTTACAGTGCTATTCTTTCAAAAATTACCAACTGCACTTGCCAAACACATCAGTTCAGTTCAGTTCAGTCGCTCAGTCGTATCCGACTCTTTGC
>SJYW01011713.1:357011-374834 GCA_006410735.1 Raphicerus campestris
CTCCATTTCCTTATGTGCACTACTCATGTTAAGACACATAAGATGCTATTGGCTATATTTAAAGAAATCTGGTGATAATATAACTGAAGTTGTTCTTTTTAAATTTGTATTGATGAATCTTTATTGCTGAAACATAATGCGAAAATGTCAGGCTCAGGAGAGATTTAGTCATAACGGGGATACCAACTTTTACTGTGTTCTGATTAATTTCACAAATAGAATTTCAAGAATCCAAAGTTTAATAAATTTTGGCCATAATTCCCTCCTGAGTAGATCTGGTGGAGCTGTTTCTACTTCTCCAAGGCTCAGCTTAATGTCCTTTGGCAAATAGCCTACTCTTGTTGCTATGCCAGCTGGAACATGAGAGTGGGGCCCGTTATCCTTTTTTGCTAACATGTTGTTATATCATTTGACATAAGTCCCAGGCACAACACACACTGCGGTTCACCCACTCAGGATCAGTGAGACCATCTTCTACAAAATCAAGTCATGGACGATGTATCTGTATGTTCAATATGCTATGCTGTTCCTTTCAGACTTGTACTTCAGAGTATCTTAGACACTGACATGTGCCAGATCAAGTTAAAGATACCACTCCTGTTCACAGCATATGCCACTTACACGTCTTTACTTCCTAGTTTCAAGTAGAAGCTGCTAGTAGCTTCAAAGACTGTCAGTCCTGAAACAGCATTCATATGCCTCAAAGGATCTATTGTTTATTTTTTTTAATAAAGAGGCAGGGAAATAGCATTCAATGAGTCCCGTCAAGTCTGACATTAACCTAGCTATCTAGAAGGGATGCTGGTTTCTTAAGAAATATTATGGTATAGTATGGTGGTAAAAATGTGGTTGAGAAGATTATGGAACTAGATTCCCAAGTTTGAATTCTGGTCCCAGTACTTGATTGATGCTTAACTATGGATCCATCACCTAAATTCTTTCCTTAACTGTGAAATTGAACTAGTGCTATTGCCAGCATCAAAGGATTATGAAAGGAATTACACAAATTTGAGAATAAAATGCTCAAAGCAGGGCTTGCCACAGGGGAAGTACACAATAAATGTTAGATGCTACTGTTGCTATTTATACCATTGTTATGTCATCATGATTATTTAAGGTAAAGTGACTTTTATTGCACAGATTCATGCAGTTTCATTTAAGTGTCTTCGAGTTGTATGGTCACTCCCAAAACTGCATTCTCAAAAGAAGATGAAGTTCTGAGAAGGTGGGGAAAACTGAGGGAGTAACTTTGACTTATATACACCAGCATATGCAAAACAGACAGCTAGTGGGAAGCTGCTGCACAGACAGGGAGCTCAGCTCAGGGGTCTGCAATGACCGAGAGGTGTGGAACTGGGGTAGGAGGTGGGAGGGAGGCTGAAGATGGAGGGATATGTGTACACTTATAGCTGATTCTCGTTATCAGAAACTAACACAGCACTGTAAAGCCATTATCCTTCAATTAAAAAATTTTAAAAATAAGACATTCTCCCCCCAAGTCCTGATTTTAGCGTTGATTTCATGGTTATATTCTCAGACTCACAACGGCCCCTATCTCTTTGAATGTTATTACTTATAACATATTCCAAAGAATTGGATGGTCATGGTTGAAGTACATTCTTGGCGGGATATAAAAGCAAAGCTTTTATTCTGAGGTGAAGCTGAATGAATACTCCAGCTTAAGTCTCAAATCTTATATATGTGCCCCTCCCAATGGAATCTTAATAAAATGAGCATCTTACATGAACCAAACTTTGCAAATAGTCTATAAAGCAGCATAGTCCAATCAGCAAAAATTTGTTTTAAAAGGCTTTCCAATACTTAAGTGGTGCTTCTAGGAAAAGGTCAGTAAAACACACAGCAACATTTGTTAAAAATACTTTTTTTTTCTTCCTATTGCTCTTCCCAGTTCTTATTCTCTTATCCTTCGCTTTCCCCTTCCTTTCTAATGTAGATTGATTTAAATTCTCACATTAAGGAACCACATTGATCAAAACATAATTCTTTCAGTCAGCGAGTGCATGCGTGCGTGTGTGCGTGCATGTGCTGGGAGGAGAGGAGATGGGTATTTACACATGTTAATAAATTTGGTCCTGAAATAAACTTGGCAAATCATCAAAGGTAACATAAAACCAAGGGAATTTATTGTAAATATCCATAAAACAGCTATTTTGAAACATAAGAAAGAGTCAGTTATTCAAGATATTTTGAGCAGTTACTATATGTTAGAAATCAGGAATATTTTTTTTTTCAAGTAGGTTAGTGGGAGAAACACACAAGCGAAGCGACATCAATTTAATGATAGAATTATGTACCAGGTGATATCAAAGTGTGAGTCCAACGCCAGGTAGAGGAAGGGGTCTGTTTCCTTCAGGTAGCATGGCAGTCGGGAGAAAAGTCTTTCTTGAGAAGATGATACTGAAAGTAACCATCTTTGTTATTTATTTCAGGTTGCTATTATCTCATCTTCTTAGAGATACTGTTACTTTTATTTGATATGGGTTGTAATGTTCTGTTACACTTTTTTGTTTTGTTTTTTGACCTTTTAACTCTGTCACAGTATATTGTTTGCTCATATTATTATTTTAATTTCTTAAAACATTTTCTAAAAGGAGTTTCTTTTTCATAAGCAGGATTTATATATGGTTGTCTAAACATATGATGCTGTAACACAATATTACCCTCAAAAACACATTATAGATTAAGTGAGGCTCCCTGGGTAGACAAACACATTTAGTCATCACGTATGACATTGTTTCTAAAGGAAAACTTACTGTGAATTCAAGAAGACTCAAGCCTACGTGTAGAATGTCATCTTAATGTCACGTTCTCGCTTTGCATAATGCTAATTACCCTGTACAAAGAGCCTGTGTTTGGTTTACTTTCTATGATGTTTATAACCTGCTGGTTTTTATCCAAAATACATACTTGCATATTTTCTTATATTTTCTATTTAATGTGCTTGAATTAAAACTATTAGTTAAGACTGCTGGTTATTAGTTAGAGGTCATATTTATTTTGTCCTCTATGCCCTAGTCATCTCTTAAGCTGGTTTCAGGTTTATTTTCTTACTTTGAACTGTGAATGGTGAGGGAAATGAATTGGTGCAGATGAAATCTAATCACAGATAATATAACTGCTGTTAATTAAATGGTCACGTTAGCCTCAAGCAAAATGAGAGACTACTTCCAGCAAAAATGGAACTTTAAAACATGCTGACATTAATAGGAAAAAAGGGATATACATTCATTTAAAAGTACAGCAAAGAAAACTCTAATATTGGTACTAGAGTGTGTAGCAATTAGCTTCTCTGAGGGATCTTCCTGACCCAGGAATGGAACCCTGGTCTCCCACATTACAGGCAGATNGATATACATTCATTTAAAAGTACAGCAAAGAAAACTCTAATATTGGTACTAGAGTGTGTAGCAATTAGCTTCTCTGAGGGATCTTCCTGACCCAGGAATGGAACCCTGGTCTCCCACATTACAGGCAGATTCTTTACCATCTGAGCCACTGGGAAATCCCAAATGTTTTCTAACAAGCTCAAAATGGATAGAAGCAAATCTTTCAAGCTTTACAGTGCTATTCTTTCAAAAATTACCAACTGCACTTGCCAAACACATCAGTTCAGTTCAGTTCAGTCGCTCAGTCGTATCCGACTCTTTGCGACCCAATGAATCACAGCACGCCAGGCCTCCCCGACCATGACCAACTCCGGGTGTTCACTCAGACTCACGTCCATTGAGTCTATGATGCCATCCAGCCATCTCATCCTCTGTCATCCCCTTCTCCTCCTGTCCCCAATCTGTTCCAGCATCAGAGTCTTTTCCAATGAGTCAACTCTTCGCATGAGTGGGCCGAAGTACTGGAGTTTCAGCTTTAGCATCATTCCTTCCAAAGAACACCCAGGGCTGATTTCCTTCAGAATGGACTGCTTGGATCTCTTTGCAGTCCAAGGGACTCTCAAGAGTCTTCTCCAGCACCACAGTTCAAAAGCATCAATTCTTTGGTGCTCAGCTTTCTTCACAGTCCAACTCTCACATCCATACATGACCACAGGAAAAACCGTAGCCTTGACTAGATGGACCTTTGTTGGCAAAGTAATGTCTCTGCTNGTGAGTCAGCTCTTTGCATCAGGTGGCCAAAGTATTGGAGTTCCATTTATAAAGGCACTAATCCCATCCATGAGGGTGGGATCTTTCTTAATACCTACCCCTCCTCAGGGAGCTGAGATTTCAGCATATGAATACTGAAGAGACAGACGTCTTCAGAGACTAGCAGCAGCTCACTAGGGTACCACAGCTGGTGATGGGCTAAGCTGCGACCAGCACCAGCCATTCTGACAGAGTGTAAAAGTCAGGGTCGCTTTCAGAACCCTAAAGATTTTTCCTCAGTCTGGATTATTTTCCCCAATGTCAACCAAATTTCTCATTCAAAAAGAGATTTTTCACCTTTCAAAAAATTTTAATAGCTGACACAGCCAAGAATATAGTATTTAGGGAAAGAGAAAGCTCTTTGAGTTTTGAAAATTCATTGTAGAACATGTCTATTGATATTCAGATCCATTATATTAACATCATTTTTATGTAGTGCTGAATTATTACTGATAATATTGAATTGACACTAAATGAATCCAAACATTTTTGATTTTTCCAGTATCTGTAACTTTTCAGATTGCATGACTGTTTTTCATGAATTTTTGTTCTCCTACTACTTTCAGAATACTGTCACTTTTTTTGTCATATATATGTATAAAATATCTTACATAAAAAAATGTATATATTATACAGTCCATATACTATACAGTCCATGGAATTCTCCAGGCCAGGATACTGGAGTGGGTAACCTTTCCCTTCTCCTGGGGATCTTTTCAACCCAGGGATTGAATCCAGGTCTCCCGTATTGCTAGCAGATTCTTTACCAGCTGAGGCACCAGGGAAGCCCAAGAATACTGGAATGGGTAGCCTATCCTTTCTCCAGTGGATCTTCCTGACCCAGGAATCAAACTGAGGTCTCCTCATTGCAGGCAAATTCTTTACCAACTGAGCTATCAGGGAAGCCCTGAGAAGATTCAGAATTATGAGCGATCAAACCACTTAGAAGACAGTTGCACCAACACAGAAACAGCATACTGAAGTGGGTTGCCATGCCCTCCTCCAGGGGATCTTCCCAATCCTGGGAGGAGCCCAGGTCTCCCGCGTTGCAGGCAGATTCTCTACCAGTGGAGCCACAAGGGAAGCCCAAGAATACCGGAGTCGGTAGCCTATCCCTTTTCCAGCGTATCTTCCTGACCCAGAAATCAAATTGGGGTCTCCTTCATTGCAGGCAGATTCTTTACCAACTGAGCTATCAAGGAAGCCCCTTGTCATATATATGTATATATATATATATGTATGTAAAATGCCATTTATGTATAAAATGTTATATGTGTATATGCTATGTGATTTAAAAAGCCAATCTAGCTAAATGAATACAATTTATCTTCAGCTTGTGGAATTTGTCAATATATTATTTTTCTATAAATTTAACAAGCTACAGTTTAGGATACATTTATTTCAGAGTTTTTTATTTAGTTAAAATAACGTGATCTAGATTTCAGTGTAGTCTAAGGTAAGTTCATGAGAGACACACATTTTTGTTCTTCAAAAATCAAATTATTCTCTATTAATTGAAGGCAGTTTATTTTCTACAATTTACAATTTTGGTAGATAATTAAGAAATTATGAAGTTTGAACCTGCTACATAGTTAGAAGTTCTTTAACCTATCTGTGCTTTTAGAAAGAAATTTTAAGTAACCTTATTAGCTCATTTATTTGGACTTTTACCAATACTCTAGAGAGAGATAAATAGCTTTTTATGAAATTCATTTTGTCCTTTGCAATTTAAGGAATTTAGCAGTTAATGGAATTTAAAAATAATGCAGAGCCTGAGGGAAAACAGAGATTTTTAGGTTAACCTTATTAATAAAATTTTGATATAAGATACTGTTTTCCAAATTACTGTTTCTTGTAATCATAATGTTAATAGATGACTTTGTTTATTGAACCATAGTCATAGCATATGATAATTTCTGAGTATATATTAATTNGGAAAACAGAGATTTTTAGGTTAACCTTGTTAATAAAATTTTGATTAAGATACTGTTTTCCAAATTACTGTTTCTTGTAATCATAATGTTAATAGATGACTTTGTTTATTGAACCATAGTCATAGCACATGATAATTTCTGAGTATATATTAATTACATATGTATATATAAAATCATTTGTAGATAGAGATTTAAATCTTATTTTCAGTTATAAAATGCTTAGGCTATATTTAAAGACTGAGAAAATTACTTGTGTAAATCATTCATTTTTTAATATTTTGTAAGATAAAATTTCTTTACAGAGTAGTTCATTTTTTCACACATATTTACATTTCAGGAAAAACAAGCAATTAAAGTTTTATCTATTACAATAATGAATATTTTAGTAAGCAAAAATGTTTTTCCTATATGTTACTGTCATTCTTAAATCGATCCTAGTCTTAATGATATTAAATGAATGTCCCCAATGAGATTAAGATATCAACACTAGCTTCTCACTAGTTCTGTTTCCATAATATAATTTTTTTATCTGTGTTTTTCAAAATTTACTGCCATGTACATTACAGTTTTACTTTCATGCTTTCATAATTACAGTGATATATCAAAGCAACTAGATGTCTGTCAGCTAAAATGAGTTTATACTTACAGGATACACTTAGAAAGTTGCATGAAATCTTTTGGCGTAAATTTAAATGACAAATGTGCAACTCGCTGTTTTTTAAAATCTGTTTTCCTTTTGTGCTTCAGTTGTGATGATAATTTGGAGGAGTTGAGGGTGCATTCTAAATTGCAGGGCACACATTTCTCATGTTTTTATTTTATATCATGAAGTGTTGACCTATTCAACCAACTTGATTGAACTTTTTCTATGCAAAGTTGCCATATAAAAAGAGCAACAATCCTGCTTAGTGTCTAAGCAGTACTAATTTAGATGTGTACGGAAGTAATCACGTATTTCAAGAAATAACTTACCAGGAAGGAATTGCTTAAAAACAAATGATGATGTAAAATGACGTTATATAACCAAAAATGTACCCCATTTTAACATACACAGTTTACATGGTTAAAAAAAGGAACAGTTCTCTAAATAGCAAAGTTAACTTTTAACATTTTTGGAACAAAGCTCAGTGTTCCATCTCTTTTTAATGCATTTAGCTAAATTTCATTTATCATTGTCTATTATAGGTATACATGGTACCATGTAAGTCAGAGTACTCACATGATATGAGGATATATGAGCTCAGTTCCTGAACACGGCATATTGATTTCTAACATCTATAGACGCTAAGTCAGTGATGACGGCTTCTGAATTGCCAGCCTCAGTCAACCTACAGATCTGCTGTTAATACTGTGAAAAGTACAAAGGGACTTTATTGCCAAGCTGACCCTTTTCTGACTCCATTCACCTGATCCCAGTTTCATATTGTTTCATTTGCTCCTCGTGCTTCTCTGAGGTAGAGAAGAGCAGTCTGCTTTTTAGAAGGTACATTTTTGACATAATCAAGTGTTCAAGTTTTTCTCCATTGAGCAACATAAAAAGGTACTTAAAGGGCTAATATACTCTTGGCCAAGCCTCACTGAAAGGTAATTTATCTTAAAGGGTAAAATTTTTAAGTTACATAAACCTAATCAGTTGTTTTAAAAAAAACAAAACAAAAAAAAACCAATAGCCATGCTGGTACGTCTCAGCATTTTGTTCCAGACCACTGCGATAAAAGGAATATAATAATAAAACAAGTAAAACACCTTTTTTGATTTACTGGTGCATACAAAAGTTATGTTTACACTCTACTGCCATCTATTATGACTACGATAACATTATGTCTTAAAAAAAATGCACATACCTTAATTTAAAAATACTTTATCACTGGAAATGCTAACCATCTTCTGACAATGCAGGGTTTCCGAAAATCTTCAATTTGTAAAAAACTCATTACTGTGCAATAAAACAAAGTGAAGTCGCTCAGTCGTGTCTGACTCTGCGATCCCATGAACTGCAGCCTACCAGGCTCCTCGGTCCATGGAATTTTCCAGGCAAGAGTACTGGAGTGGGTTGCCATTTCCTTCTCCAGTAAAACAAGGTCTACCTATATTTGCTTGAAAGTTGGCATATTGCTTGCTCAGTTATCTGGGACATTTTACGATTTGCCAAGAAAAATATTTTCCAAATACTTATTAGCCATATTAAAAGACTTAAATGTCAGAATTGGCTATTTTTCCACAATAGTAATAATTCTTTATCCAACAGATATTTTGTTAAAGACTGTTTTCTCCCCCTATTTTAAACCATGCTACAAGGACACAAAAACCTGGTCGTTTAGTTCACTCTTATCAGAAGCAAATATTAAGAAGGCTAAGACTTGTAACTTATTGGGAAGGAGGAGACGGCCAGTGATTATAAAGGACGAGGGAACTGGCCAAGAGCCTGAGGGTCAAGAAGTAGGCCTAGCACTTAGGAAAGGGAAGAGAGGAGCAGTGCTACCGAGGAACTGCTTCCGACTGCAGAGCATTTCTAAACCTCTCAACCTGAACACGTGTTCCTCTCCTCCACTAAAAATGGCCCACTGGAGAGCGAGCAGTAGCAGCCCGCCCCGAAGTCGTGCCCGCGCTGTGTTAGTTGCTCACAGGAATAACCCGGGGAAAGCACGGCCTCTGCGTGAGCGCAGCGAGGAACCCAGAGAGGAAGAAGCCCAGAGGCTGTCAGTCAGCCGTGCTCCCTCCTGCGGGTACTCTTGGAGGAGATTGGAGAGGCTTACTTCCACCCTGCCATCCCTGGGAACCTTATCAATAAGATGTTGCTTTGTGAAGCAGTGACCGTAAGAATGAGCCAGAGTAGTTCACACACACACACATATATATATATATATTTTAATTTGGGACCAGTGTGTCAAAACATTATGAAAATCTCTTTTATTATTTTTCCATTAAACATTCCTATAAATGCTAAGCTATGTGTGTATATATATATATATATATACACAGAGAGAGAGAACCAGATTCTAAAGAGCTGAGAGCCTGGATGCCAGAAAAATAAGACAAAGCTCGATGTCACAGCTGTAAGCGGAAGGGTGGTGCTGATGACCACGGTACACCCTTGTCCATGGGAAGCCAGATCAGCTATAGACCAGAGTGATGAGACTGAACTCTGAACAGCACAAGAATTAGGTCTGTTCTAGTACTGTATGAGCACAAGGCTAGACATTTCCCCATAATAATGATTAGTTCTTTGAATGTATCATCCCCCTTATGGCTTCTGTTCTTTGCGATGAGAAGTCAGATGTTAGTTTTACTGGGATTCCTTTATGTCTGGCAGGTCATGCTACTCTTGCTATTTTCAAGAACTGCCTTTGTCTTTCAACATTTTTCCACGAATTGTCAGGGTGTAGATATAATTTTACCCTCCGTGGAGTTCACTGACCTCTGTGGTTGTGTAGATGAATGTTTTCCATCAACCTGGGAATTGCCAGTCATGATTTCTTTGAATAATTTTTTCAGTCCTTTCTCTCTCTCCTGGCTTTCTGCTACTCATGTTACACACATGTTGGTGAGTTTGTGTCCCGCATTTCTCTGAGTGTCTGTTTATTTTTCTTCTTTCTTCTTTTCTCTCGACAGATTGCACAGCCTCTGTCAATCAACTGTTCAGCTGATTCTTCAGCCAGTTCCAAGTGTACTGTTGAATCCCTCTAGTAAATTTTTCATTTCAGTCATACTTTTCAAGCTCAGAGTTTTTGTGTGGTTCTTTTGTATTTTTAAATAATTTCTCTTTATTTATATCCACTGCCTGATGAAGCACTGTTGACATTCCTTTACTTCTTAAGCACCGTTTGCTTTAGTTTTTTTCAATGTATTTATAAAGGTTGCTTTGAAGCCTTTGTCTATTAAATCGAACATCTGGGCTCCCTGACAGGCAGTTCCTGTCACCTGCTCTGTCTCCCTCTGTGTGTCACACATTCCAATGTATGTCACCTGTTTTTGTTGTCACTGTTGAAAACTGAACATTTTAGATAATATGTTGTACTAGCTCTGGATGCTGAACCCTATCATCAAAGCTTTTTAATGCTGCTATTTGTGTATTTGTTTATCCACTTGGCTAGGCTGTTTTAGGGAAGTCTGGTCAACCCCCTGCTGTAGATCCTCTGAAAGCACAGCCTTTGGCAATGTGCACAGGCACGGAAGGATGAGTGCCATCGGTAGGACTCTTTTTGCCTGCTTCTTTCCCTCTCTCTGTGTTTCTCTCTGCCTTTGTGTGTATAACACCCAACTCTTAGGCTCTGCTAATTTCGGATTCATTGCTCTGTCATTTTCAACAATATCTTGGAGCATAAATAGTTTCACAAACTGATTCAAATAAATGTGGGCCTCATTGTTGCGGTACTTTTTGAGTTCAACTTTTGAGGTCTGTTTTGACCCAGAAGAGCTCTTTTTTAGCAGTCTCTTTCCATGATGCTCTCCAGGAAACTAGGTGATCTCTGGTTTAGCTTTGTGCTCTCATGGATGTCACCAGCTTTCTCTTAATCATTCACAGCTAAGATCTCCATTATATTCTCTNTCCAATGTATGTCACCTGTTTTTGTTGTCACTGTTGAAAACTGAACATTTTAGATAATATGTTGTACTAGCTCTGGATGCTGAACCCTATCATCAAAGTTTTTTAATGCTGCTATTTGTGTATTTGTTTATCCACTTGGCTAGGCTGTTTTAGGGAAGTCTGGTCAACCCCCTGCTGTAGATCCTCTGAAAGCACAGCCTTTGGCAATGTGCACAGGCACGGAAGGATGAGTGCCATCGGTAGGACTCTTTTTGCCTGCTTCTTTCCCTCTCTCTGTGTTTCTCTCTGCCTTTGTGTGTATAACACCCAACTCTTAGGCTCTGCTAATTTCGGATTCATTGCTCTGTCATGTTCAACAATATCTTGGAGCATAAATAGTTTCACAAACTGATTCAAATAAATGTGGGCCTCATTGTTGCGGTACTTTTTGAGTTCAACTTTTGAGGTCTGTTTTGACCCAGAAGAGCTCTTTTTTAGCAGTCTCTTTCCATGATGCTCTCCAGGAAACTAGGTGATCTCTGGTTTAGCTTTGTGCTCTCATGGATGTCACCAGCTTTCTCTTAATCATTCACAGCTAAGATCTCCATTATATTCTCCATCATCCTTAAACTTGAACTTACTGCGCTCTGTTCAAATAAAGTCCATTTCTTCAAGGAGCACACCAAAACTCTCTGTTCTCAAGGCTGCCTCTTTGTGCAGGATCCCTGGCTCACTGTCCTGGAACTGGGATCAGGGTCGTGATCTGTTCCTCTTGGACTAACATGCGTACTTTTCCACTGGAGGCAATAGTCTCTGATCTCTTAAGCTTGACTCTAAAATTCAAGTTAAAATTCTATCCTATAAAAGATCTGGGGTAGTGCACTTGTGGCCTTAGAGTTCTTGATCTGCCAGTCCTGGGGATATGTTCTCCATCCTATGATTTCAAGCAAATGCTTGCCTCAGTTGTTTGACCATGTTTTTTTGTTTTAATTTTATTTTTACTTTATTCTACTTTACAATACTGTATTGGTTTTGCCATACATTGACATGAATCAGCCACATGTGTACACAAGCTCCCAAGCCTGAAACCCCCTCCCACCTCCCACCCCATATCATCTCTCTGGATCATCCCTGTGCACCAGCCCCAAGCATCCTGTATCCTGTATCGAACATAAACTGGCGCTTCGTTTCTTATATGATAGTATACATGTTTCAGTGCCATTCTCCCAAATCATCCCCCCCCTCCCTCTCCCTCAGAGTTCAAAAGTCCATTCTATACATCTGTCTCTTTTGTTGTCTCACATACAGGGTCATCATTACTATCTTTCTAAATTCCATATATATGTGTCAGTATACTGTATTGGTGTTTTTCTTTCTGGCTTACTTCACTCTGTATAATCGGCTCCAGTTTCATCCATCTCATTAGAACTGAGTCAAATTTATTCTTTTCAAAGGCTGAGTAATACTCCATTGTGTAATTGTACCACAGCTTCCTTATCCATTCATCTACTGATGGACATCTAGGTCGTTTCCATGTCCTGGCGATTATAAACAATGCTGCAATGAACATTGGAGTACATGTGTCTCTTTCAGTTCGGGTTTCCTCAGTGTGTATGCCCAGCAGTGGGATTGCTGGGTCATAAGGCAAATCTATTTGTAATTTTTTAAGGAATCTCCACACTGTTTTCCATAGTGGCTGTACTAGTTTGCATTCCCACCAACAGTGTAAGAGGGTTCCCTTTTCTCCACATCCTCTCCAGCACTTATTGCTTGTAGANTATTTGTAATTTTTTAAGGAATCTCCACACTGTTTTCCATAGTGGCTGTACTAGTTTGCATTCCCACCAACAGTGTAAGAGGGTTTTCTTCTCTCCACATCCTCTCCAGCATTTAATAAAAGCAAAAATAAACAAATGGGATCTAATTAAAATCAAAAGCTTCTGCACAACAAAGGAAACTATAAGTAAGGTGAAAAGACAGCCTTCTGAGTGGGAGAAGACAATAGCAAATGAAGCAACTGACAAACAACTAATCTCAAAAATATACAAGCAACTTATGCAGCTCAACACCAGAAAAATAAACAATCCAGTCAAAAAATGGGCCAAAGAACTAAACAGGCATTTCTCCAAAGAAGACATACAGATGGCTAACAAACACATGAAAAGATGCTCAACATCACTCATTATCAGAGAAATGCAAATCAAGACCACAATGAGGTATCATTTCACACTAGTCAAAATGGCTGTGATCCAAAAGTTGACCATGTTTTTATACTTTCTTCCAGAGATAGAGTGTGATCTGTTTTTGGCTACACCTGGGGAAAAAGTGAATTGTCCCAGGTAATCAGGCAATTCCACAAGTCTAGACTGAAAATTTTCACCACATACTGAGAAATTCTGCCAAAGGCCATTGGAAACATGTGATATTTGAGAATCTGTCAAATAAACATTTTAATTAACCTTTTCTTCAGATTCCCTGAGGTCTATTCTTGTATGAAGCCATCATGAACCAAAATACTTGGACTATATTATCTCAGGTGCTCACAAAGTACTGCTTTTGCTGAGTTAAGATTTAGCGTAGCACCCAACACAAAAATATTAGTGGAAGTGGCCAAAAGAAATGGTTATTTGAACCATTTATTTTTAAGTCTACGACTTGTCAAGATTGTTTATTTTTTTCCCCAATATTTCAAATGTAAGTGCCTTCTTTACAATAAATTCCTCTTTGAAAAAAAGAAAAAAAACATAAGTAAATTCCTCTTTGAATTCTGTGGTCATATAAAATGTTCATTTCTTAAAATGAATTTATATGCCTTCTCTCTTGCCCTTCTCAACTTGTTTGCCTTTGCGTTGTAAGTTCCAGAAAAACAGGACCTAATGTCAGTACCTGAAGTTTTCAACTCAATGCAGATCTCCTAGTAACAATCATTTTCCTGCTCTGTTTCTTTCTATTTTCTTCATCATCCTGTTTTCAAAATATCAAGGTATACACTGAAAGAAGTCCCAGTTGCCCTGAGACTTTAAAAGAAACATATGACATACCTTTCACTAAAAATTAATGGCAGACCTACTGTTACATCTCTATAATACAATTCTAGAAAAGTTTTGTTTCCATCCTTCTGTAATGTCTGCTCTGGTAGCCCAAGGCATATCTCTCCACAGTGTAGTTATAATGTTGTCTCACTGCAGGCTGAAATTTTTTCTCTCATTCATGCTATCATTACATGATTTCACCTCATCTCTTGAAAATTCCTTTTTCGCCTGATTTTAATTTCTCCCATTTCTTATCACATGCCTCTTGATTCTCAAATGGCAAGGTTATGACTTCAAACGCTTGGCAAATAATTCCCCTCAGGTGAATGATCTTAGCATATACTTCCCTAAAGGTAGCAGAGAAATATTCCTTCATCTTTCCACTCCAGACAGACAGACTTACCTACATTGGGCATCGTATTTCCTGCCTTTCCTTTTAGCTAATAAAAGAATGCTGGTTTCAGAAGCTAGTTTCTCCCTCTTATTCCCATCTCATCATCTTCTGTAAGTGTGATTTATCCTCTATGTGTCCGTGTAGTTTGGTGCACATTTGAGCATTTCTGTAGAATATAAAATAGGGAAAAAAAAATTCAGATCAAAGGCTAGGTGCATGTTTAATTTGAGTACATCCTAACAGTTTTCCATGGTGTCAAAGTGGTTTTGCTAATATAAGGTCCTGCCAATAATGGATGAGTCCAAATACTTGCCAATATTTCTTAGTATTACCAGGCTCATTTTTTTCCCCATTCTGATTAAGGCTAGTCATATATCAGCTTTGGATTTAATTTTCATTTCCCTAACTTCTGATATTATTTTGCCACTTTTCATGTTTTTGTTGGCCTTTATAGAGAATTTTCTGTTGTCGAGTCTCCTATTTAAGCCTTTTCTCTCCATTTTTTCTATTGTGTTCTTTAAAAACAACTTATGAGTCTGTTATATGTCATGAATTTGAATTCTTTGTCAGAAATATAAACTATTACTCTTTTTCTACCTCTGGTTTACTTTTGATGCTCTTAATGGTACCTTGTGATAGAAAGAATGTTATTAATTTAACAAGTCTATTTTTTCAGTGTTGTCTGATGGGTATATGTNCCTTTTAGCTAATAAAAGAATGCTGGTTTCAGAAGCTAGTTTCTCCCTCTTATTCCCATCTCATCATCTTCTGTAAGTGTGATTTATCCTCTATGTGTCCGTGTAGTTTGGTGCACATTTGAGCATTTCTGTAGAATATAAAATAGGAAAAAAAAAAATTCAGATCAAAGGCTAGGTGCATGTTTAATTTGGGTACATCCTAACAGTTTTCCATGGTGTCAAAGTGGTTTTGCTAATATAAGGTCCTGCCAATAATGGATGAGAGTCCAAATACTTGCCAATATTTCTTAGTATTACCAGGCTCATTTTTTTCCCCATTCTGATTAAGGCTAGTCATATATCAGCTTTGGATTTAATTTTCATTTCCCTAACTTCTGATATTATTTTGCCACTTTTCATGTTTTTGTTGGCCTTTATAGAGAATTTTCTGTTGTCGAGTCTCCTATTTAAGCCTTTTCTCTCCATTTTTTCTATTGTGTTCTTTAAAAACAACTTATGAGTCTGTTATATGTCATGAATTTGAATTCTTTGTCAGAAATATAAACTATTACTTTTTTTTCTACCTCTGGTTTACTTTTGATGCTCTTAATGGTACCTTGTGATAGAAAGAATGTTATTAATTTAACAAGTCTATTTTTTCAGTGTTGTCTGATGGGTATATGTGTTTTGTGAGGTGTTTATGGAATTTTGCTACTTCAAGATCATAAATGTATTCTTCTCTGTTATACTCTAGTTTTATTACCATAGACATTTAAATCTGTAGCCCATCTGGAATGGATTGTTATGTATGGTATGAAGTAGGGGTTGAAGATCACTCCCCCTGTTGGAATATCCAGTGATTCACAGATGACGATTTAAAAGATCACGCGTCCTTCTGTGTTATAACAATACCTTTGCTATCAATCAGGTGACCGTGTGTATGTGGTTCTGGCTCTTTAATTTTTTCCATTATTTTATCTTTTATTTTGCCATACAACACTTTGTTCAATAATGTAGCTTTTGAATTAGTGAAAGTATTACTTGCTCAGTCATGTCTGTCTCTTTGCGATCTCATGGACTATAGCCCACCAACATCCTCTGTCTATGGAATTCTCCAGACAGTGGGTTGCCATTCCCTTCTCCAGGGAATCTTCCTGACCCAGGGATTGATCTCTGGTCTCCCACATTGAAGGCAGATTTTTTACCATCTGAGCTACCAGGGAAGCCCTTTAGAATAATATGATTTCTTCTAATTTTTATCTTTTTGAAGTATTTTTCAGCTCTTATTGACCATTTACTTCATAAACACTTACAACATCTTGTTCATTTCCATAAACTTTTTATTTTCATTTGAAATTAATTGAACATATAGAATAATTTAAAAATTGACATTTTTATATTATTAAGCCTTCAAACCTATATAAGATATTTTTTAAAGCTTTTAAAAATAATGTACAGGTATATTGGACTTTTAAAATATGTATTTAAATTGTTCTGAGTCATTTTTATGGACACTATTACTTTATATATTTTCAAACTTAGAGAAAAGTTGATTTAATAGTAAGGAACTGCCATATACCCTAATTCAGATTTGCCAGTTTCTTTTAGTATTTCACTGTTTGCATTATTCTCGTTCTCTCTCTTGATTGTTTTTCTGAATCTTCTCCTCTACATTCAAATTTCATCAATTGGTCCAATAATGTATTTTACAGTAAATTTTTACTAGTTCAACATCTAATTGAATAATGCATTGCATTCATGTAATGTCTCTTTTTTCCTCCTCTAATTTGAAGCAGCCCTTTAGCCTTTCTCTTCTTTAACCTTGGCATTTTTGAGAAATAAAGGGCAGTGATTTCAGTTATTTTGTAGAATTTTCTTCAATTTTGGTTTTCTACGGTTTCCCCATTATTTGTTTTAGCTTCCACGTTTTTAAGGAGGAGTAGGGTTGGGATGGTAAGTTCGGAAACGCCAAACAAACAATGCGCCCTCAGTGAATCATAAAGAAGGCACATGTCAGTTTATCTCTGTTTTAGTCATGTTAACTTTGGTCACGAGTTTCAGATGGTGTCTGGCAGTTTCTTCGCTAGATCATCTTTTTTTTTTTTACTTTCTGATTAATAAGAAATTTATGTGATGATACCAAGTAAACATTCAGTCGCTCATCAAACTTTCACCTATGTTCACATACATTGATAATTTCCAAAATCCTTCCCTTCTTCTCTGTTTGTTAGTTGGTATTCTTCTGTAAGAAACACCTTACCCACCTTTGCAATTATTCATTCATTTATTTATTTATATCAGCAGGAAGTTTTATATTCATTTTTTAAATTGGTTATATTATTATTCATTTTAATATTTAAATTGTCTCCGATTCAGTTTGAGACAGTCTTTAATCTGTGTACTTTTGACAGGGCTCTGTTATTTTTTGAAAACTTCCTAAACTTCCTTACATTCTAGAAGCATAGACTGTCGCTGACTCATCCTATACTGTTCTTGCCCCAGTCCTGGAATCAGCCATTTCTTCAGGGAGCCCAGATTTCTCTTCATGAACAATATTATTTATAAATAAAGATTTGGGCAATAGGAAGGTCATGTGTCTCAGCCTTCTGAGGAGAGAGGACCAGGAAATATATTTATATATATAATCTCTGTTATTATAGTTATCAAATATCTATCCACCTATGTATGTACATATATGTGTGTGTCTATACACAAAATTCATTCATATTTGCTATGTGTTTATATACAAATTGTGTAAATTTGAGTCACCATCTTCATATTTACAAGTCCACTTCCTTGACAGTGAGAAATCTGATTCCCATTATACACAGTGAGTGGATTCATTTCACAAGCCTGAGCATAGAAAGTAGTTTCAGAGTTGTTAATAAAGACCATCACCAAAAGCAAGCCTACTAACAAGAATCAATATTTGTTTAGGATTTTTTCTTCTTTTTTCAGTAAAATATACCTATAGTGAAAAATAAAATTCATAAATTGTAAGTGTGTAATTCAATGAGTTTCAGCAAATAGATATCATATCCCTAAGAAATAGAACTTTCTATCTCCCAGAAAATTCTCTCCTGCCCTATCCCAGGCAATTT
>SJYW01011713.1:400505-420465 GCA_006410735.1 Raphicerus campestris
TGGAGGCTCACCATGTCTACTTACTTGTCTTGGCTTCTAAGATCTGTAAGAGAGAGAGCCCAAGGCGGGGCACTCTCCGATATTCAAACGGGCGCCAGCAGCCGAACGTAGATGGTGCAAGTTCCTTGTCTGGAACTTTATTGGTTTTCCACATAAACCAAGTTATTCAGCATTTCTCAACTTAGTTTTCCTATTACACTATTTCTTCCTAATCTAATCTTATATTAATAAATAAGTTTTCCTCGCCTATGCCATCCACACTTCAAATTTCCCTGGATCCACCCGGGCTGGACCCCGGCATTTGTGTGTGTGTGTGTATATATATATCACATTCTTCTGAAGTAATGTAAATGATAGAATAGAATTAGTAAGACATCATGGACAGAAATTTAACTATTGAGTGTTTTTATTAAAAAAAGATCAAAGCTAGGTGTCTGTGGAAAGGCATTTTTGTCTTTTTACTACCTCATTTATTGTTAATGAATGACTGTGCCACTCTTTGTAGAGTTACATGTGCCAAAGCTGGTTGGATTTTGAGCTTGCATTTTCCCTGGCAAGTTTCAGAAATGCTTCAGGCCTGAGCCCTGGTGTTTGAGGAAGAAATGTCAGTAACTCCTCATGATACGTGGTCTCCTAATAAGCTATTTCAGTCCTGTGTTCTGAATTCTAACACTCTTGCTAACAGTTGGTCTCAGCTTATAAGAAAAATTCATATTCTTTGTAGCTCAATGGAATTATACACAGAACATATGAATAAGTCATGAAGGAATTTCTACCAGTAAAGAGCGAGGTGTCATGTATGGATTCTTATTTCAGTGAATTTCACTAGAATCAATTTTTATATCTAATGCACAGAACAGTACAGTAGAAAAGATGCTAGATTTGGAGTTAAAATTTGAGGTTAGATTCTGAGTAAACATTTAGTATATACAGTTTCAGATAAATCACATCTTCTCTGTGCCTTAATTTTCTAATCTTAATGAGAACATAGAACTGCAGAATTTGTGAGCTTCTTCTAAAATTATTGATTCTACAAGTCAAATATTGTAGATAATTTTCTTCTTTGAAAAACATTTTGTTGAAATCAATGCAAGCCAGTTTTTAATATTCCAATTTCAGCATATATGACCGAAATTCTGAAATTGGCATTGTCACTGTTGAAATGTGTTATTATTTAGGTAACCTCCTAAACTGAAATATGACTCTTTAATTATAATATGTCATGCCAAAAAAAAATATATGAAAGGCTCTATGCCACACAATTAGCACAGGTGTTGCTATAAGCATCTTAGAGGAAAAGAGAATATATATGTTTTGGTTTCATGGAAAAAAATGTATTTTACAGCTTGGCTTAAATACTTAATTATTATGCTGAGCATGTAGCTTAAAAATTTTACTATCCAGATCAGTAAATGCTAAACATGTACAGAGAATTTAATAATCTGTAATTTCAGCATTTTGGAATGAATATGTATATACATTTTAAATAAAAACAACTTTACAATATATGAATATTCCCAATTTTTTCACCTTCCATTAAATCAAATCATTAGATTGTTTGGTTGACACCTTGGAAATTAATTCTGATTTTTATTAGTGGGAGGAGAAGGGGACGACAGAGGAAGAGATGGTTGGATGGCATCACCGACTCACTGGAGATGAGTTTGGGTAAACTCCAGGAGTTTGTGATGGATAGGGAGGCCCGGCGTGCTGCAGTCCTTGGGGTCGCAAAGAGTCGGGCATGACTGAGCGACTGAACTGAACTGATTTTCATTAGCATCATCAGTCTTTACATCTATCATATAATCTAAAGCTTTTGTGGTCTTTCAGGATCCCTTGCCCTACTTACCCACCTCTACCCGCTCTTTGGGTCAGTCTTGTCTTTTCCTTTCTTTGTCTGTTTCTTTCCTATTTCCCACTTCTGTGTCTCTGTCAAGAATGTTTTCCTCCTGCCTAAAATTACCTCCCATCTTCTCTATTCTCATACAAACCACACATCTTTTTTCAATCACTTTGTTGTTTTTTTAAAAAATCATACATGCCCATTACAAAATTCAGGTAATATATAAACATTAGGAAAGCAACACATTATTCCAGATTTTACCACTCACAAGTAGTAAGTGTTGACATTCAGTGAATGTAACTTGAGATATCTCATTATGCAGGTATATGAATATAACCGCTGGACTAAAATGTCCTAAATATTCTAGCAAAGTTTAAAAAATTATTAACCCGATTTAAAATACACACTCATACCCAATTAAGAGGAAGAAACACAAGCTACAGACTGGGAGAGAAACTATTTGCAAACTACTGTTGCATCAAAATAATTATAACTATGAATAGAATATGTAAAGAATTCTAAAAACTGAACAGAAAGAGAATAGTAAATGGGCAGCATGAGGGAGATTTGGGCTGATGGAGCTGTCCTCTGTATTGACTGTGGTAGTGGGTACACAACTCTGCATTTCACACACACGTACACATGCAAATGAGTGCATATAAAACTAGTGAGATCTGAGTAAGCTCTGTGCATTGTCCAGTGTCAGTTCCCTGGTTTGGCTGTCATTCTATAGTCATACAAGATGTTACTATCAGGCAAAGGGTACATGAGACCTCCCTCTTCATTTTTTGTAACTTCCTGTGAATGTATAATTATTTCAAGATAAAAAGTTGGAAAACAATAAAAATTTTAAAAGACACACATTATTTTTTTCAGCCACGTATTTCCATTTTATATATTATGAATTGCCCCAGTATCTTTTAAGTAGCATGGGTGGTACACTTGCTCCAGCCTTCTTCTCTTTGAACTCTCATTGCTCTAAGACAATGTCTGAGTTTAGAACTTGCTGCATTCCCATCTTTTTGTATGTTTTTGTGATTAAAATCAACCTGGATTTTAGTTTTCTGAAAGATAAGGGCTCTGTTTTATTTCTTTGTATTTCTCTCCGTCTCTGCCTTGCCCGTGTCTCCAAGTCATTAGAGACTCAGTAAACATTGGCACCCCACTCCAGTCCTCTCGCCTGGAAACTCCCATGGATAGAGGAGCCTGGTGGGCTGAAGTCCATGGCATCGCTAAGAGTCAGACACAACTGAGCGACTTCACTTTCACTTTTTACTTTCATGCATTGGAGAAGGAAATGGCAACCCAGTCCAGTGTTCTTGCCTGGAGCATCCCAGGGACGGGGAGGGGAGCTTAGTGGGCTGCCATCTATGGGGTCGCACAGAGTCGGACATGACTGAAGCAGCTTAGCAGCAGCAGCAAACATTTGTTTGCAGAGTAATTAATAGAATTAAAGAGTATATGTAAGTTCTGTAATTAAATGTCAATTTTTTGTCTTCTCTGCATCCCTTCTACCCCTGTCCTTTGAATAACAGCCATCAGAGCCATTGATGGCCTAATTCCTCGCTATAACACAACTCCTTGGGCCCAATATTTGGTTCCAGAGTGCATGTATGAAGTCAGTTGTTCCAATCAGACTAATGCTTAGGGTTTTCCTTTGACGATTAAGGAAAAGGAAGCTTTTTCTTCTGAATGCTTTGGTGTATGGGGATTGGATTTAAAATGCCACCAGTGGTATACATGACATTGACAGTTATGATTTATTCTAATAAAATTATTTTTCTTGAGAAGCTGGTAATCTAATTCTAAGGAATAAAACTTTTTTGAGGTTGGTTATTAAAATGATACTCTTAAAATGGTTGTTTAAGGAATCAACAAACTGGATGAGTAAGTATAAAATGAGTCTTTTGAATATAATATTGTATTTATTTTGCAAATACAATTTTCTCACTTTTAAACTCCTGCTGTCTGCAAAAGAACAATAGTTTTAAATATGATTTAAACTCAGGAATTACTAAGAAGTGGTCTTTTTTCTGTCTCTTGAAAGTGAGCTTTCAGTCCCAGGCAAAACGCTTTAGATTTTTAGGAATATTCAAGCTACTTCGGGCTTCCCTGGTGGCTCAGACGGTAAAGTGATTGTTTGCAATGTGAGAGACCCAGGTTTGATCCCTGGGTTAGGAAGATCCCCTGGAGAAGGAAATGGCAGCCCACTCTAGTACTCTTTCCTGAAGAATCCCATGGATGGAGGAGCCTGATAGGCTGTAGTCCACGGGGTCGCAAAGAGTCAGACACAACTGAGCGACTTCAGCTCAGCTCAGCTCAAGCTACTTTGTAAGTTAAGGGTGATAGAGTTAGCGTCCAGGGAGAAAAAAGAAAAGAAGAGATCCATTCCAAAGGTGGTTAACTGCTGCTGCAGTCTTCTACTAAAGATTAGCATGTTATGCACACTATGCAGCAGTGAGAGGAACAAATGTTGTTGTAGTCTCTAAGTCTTGTCTGACTCTTTGCGACCCTGTGGACTGTTGCCCATCAGGCTTCTCTGTCCATGGAATTCTCCAGGTAAGAATACTGGAGTGGGTTGCCATTTCCTTCTCCAGGGGATCTTCCTGACCCAGGGATCGAACCTGGATCTCCCACAGTGCAGGCAGACTCTTTACCCTCTAAGCCACCAGAGATGCCTGTGTTACTTAGAAAGTTTGTCTTTTTGCAGGTTTTGAAATTCACAGCAGATGGTTTCAAATTCTTTTTCTTTCTCCCATCCCTCTTCCCCTCCTCCCTCTCCGACCCTCCTCCTCCTTCTCCTTTTATAGTAAATATATTTTAAATATATTCATTTAGCTGAGCCTTAAAAGAAATACAACTTTATTTTGTTCTATAACACTGGCAAAGTCTGCAACGTTGATTTTTTTTCTCCTGTACTTATTTTTGGGGCGGTGGAGGTTGGGGGGGGATTGAGTTATGCAGAACCAGTATTAGCCAACTGCTCACATCTGGTACCATGTTCATGGCTCACTTGATCTTCTGGATTCAGCACCTTAGATCTAGACCCAAGTTCAGAATGCTAAATAGATCTTTTCCTGCTTCATTCTTGACGTCCATCAAGAATCTCCTGGATCACGGATATTTTTTTTGCTCTGAATACTGGATTCTCTGATACTGGCTTATTTTGCATGTTCCATTGCAAAAGACTAATTGTGCATAATTCAGAATTATTCCATAGTTGAGCCCTATCAAAGCCATACTTCATGGAAATTTCCTTAAAATCAAGATAGAATTCTACTACTCTTTTTAGAACTATTGTTATACTTTTGTTGGTGAATATCTTCCTCAAATTTTCTTTATGTGCTATGTGCTTATTTTAAAATCATACTTTGAATTTTAAATATTCATTAAGTGTTTATAATATGTTTTTAAAGTTCAACAACAACTTTAGTTTATAAATAATATAGTATAATGTGGCAGTGGTTCAGTTGCTAAGTCATGTCCAACTCTCAACCCCATGTCCTGTAGTCCATGGAAATCCTCTGTCCATGGGATTTTTTAGGCAAGAATACTGGAGTGGGCTGCCATTTCCTTCTCCAGGGGATCTTTCCAACCCATGGATAGAACCTGGTCTCCTGCATTGCAGGCAAATTCTTTTACCCACTGAGCCTCCAGGGAAGCCTGTGTAGTATACTATGGGTCCCTGAAATACTGCCTGTTGACCATGCTAACCCAGGAGCTGCTCCAATAACTTCTAACCAGAAAACCTATAGGTTTCTTATTTCCTATGCACTAGAAGTGACTTAGCAGCAGCATGACTAAAATGTAAAAGTCCAAAACCTAAAAGTTTGTGAGCATGCAGAGCCACAGTAACTCTCACATCTTCCTGGTTAAAGTTTCACATGGTATAATGCCTCCTAAGAACTGGCTGTGTCATACACAGCTACGTCTGTATCTACTCTATGATCCATTTCTAGATACTGACCCTCAGTTAAAACACAGGCCACAAAGAGACATATTCAAGATGGTTTGTTGCATCTATATTCATAAAATGTAAAAAAAAATGGAAGTGAACTAATACCCCCAAAACAGGAGAATGATTTCTTAAAAATGATATTTTCATATACTGAGATATTATTTAGGAATACTGAAAAATGGCACAATAAGAGTGACTTTTAAAAATTACAGTGTTAAATTCTTAATACTACTTGAATAAAGAGAGAAATAAACAAAACAAGTATGTGATGACAGAAACCAAAACAGTGGTTGCCCTTGTGCCTTGGAAATTGAAGAGACAGATGCGAAGGATGTTCTGAGGTGATGAATCTGCTCTATGTCTTGATTGGGATGGGGGTTTCATGAGTTTATATAATTACCAAAACTCACTGAAATGCACACTCAAGATCTATGCACACAAAATAAGTATATTTTACCTTAATAAAAAAAAGATTTAAAATGCTAACCTCTAAATCCTAGGTTAACTCTTTTTCCTAAAATGTATATGTACCAGCAAAATTAAAACACTAGTAAAGTTTAGGGGCTTCCCTGGGGGCTCAAATGGTAAAGAATCTGCCTGCCATGCAGGAGACCCAGGTTCAATCCCTAGGTCAGGAAGATCCCCTGGAGGAGGGCATAGCAACGTACTCCAATATTCTTGCCCCCGGAGAATCCCATGGACAGAGAAGCCTGGCAGGCTACAGTCCATGGGGTCACAAAGAGTTGAACACAACTGATTGACTAAGCACAACACAGTAAAGTTTAGAAATAAAAATATTCATTTTCATTAATTCAGTTTGTTTTGTTCTTTAAAATAACATCCTTAAAGATCAATTTGCCATTTTATTGTATTTCACTGGATTTCACTATTTTTCTCAAAAGTAGTATTTTCACTATCAAAATAGTCTCATTTTTAATAGAGGCTTTTATAAGTATAAAAGGGTAAACAGTCATTAAAGTATAATTATGAATAATTGCATAAATATTTAAAAGGTCATTAAAACAACATTACCTGTTGATTTTTTATTTAAATTACAACATTAATTTTAATATATATATTTTATTGAAGTATAGTTGACTTGCAATGTTTCAGGTACATAGCAAGGTAATTCAGTTATACATACGCTGTTGCAAAGTCACTTCAGTCGTGTCTGACTGTGCAACCCCATAGATGGCAGCCCACCAGGCTCCCCATCCCTGGGATTTTCCAGGCAAGAACACTGGAGTGGGTTGCCATTTCCTACTCCAATGCATGAAAGTGAAAAGTGAAAGTGAAGTCGCTCAGTCATGTCTGACTCTTAGTGACCCCATGGACTGTAGCCTACCAGGCTCCTCTGTCCATGGGATTTTCCTAATTTTTGAAATGATTTTCCATTATAGGTTATTAAAAGATATATAACATTAATTTTTGAAAAAAAGCATTACACATTATCATATTTATGTCTCTATGGTTTAAAAATATGATTTTAAATAATATATCCCATAAACACATCCCCTTTATGTAGCAGTGTAATTATCTGTCCAGTTCTACTTAAAACCATCCATGACCACAGTTTAATTCTCATTATAATTTTGACTAATATTTGAAATTTCAAGATAGGCTATTGGGACCAAAGACATTGTCTCCTAAACTTCTAAAATAAATTATTCTTAGCAAAATCAAAAGGAATCATTTCTCTTTACCAGCACCATGCTGTGATGTATACTGTGCCATTGGCTGAAAACAAAATTTGGTTGATGGAAACATATGTTCTAGATATGGATTAGATTTTAGTAAACACAGTATTATATTGTAAAATGTTATTTTGGCAATAAATAGACATAATCCTTAAATAAATGTTTTTATAATATGAGAAAAGAAGAGCTGCTTTGGAATTATTTTGAAGGCTAATGATAATACAATTATAATATTATTTTTTATAAAAGTTATTTCATATATCATTAATTACTCGAGTAATTTCAATTGTACATTTCTAAGTTCTTAGTAAAAATAAAATCATCTGGAAAGAATGAAAAGAAAATGAATAAACATAGTATGTAAAAGAGAAGCTATATAGAATGAAGCAAGACCTGATCAAATAAATAAGCAAGTTTTTTTCAAATGCAGATGATTTTATAATATTTAAATCTATATAAATGGCAAGTAAATTGTTATGAGAAATAACAATTTCTCATAACAATAACCCTCAAAAGAGAATAACCCTCAAAAGCAGGTCATGATAGCAATTGCATTCTTCAAAAATTTAATATGAATCCTATGCCCTATTATATTATGATTATTCCAAACTTCTTGGTCTTTAAAGAGCATATTATGCATTCTGTCTGTCATAATTTCAAATATATTAATTGCCATACTCAGGGAAATAATCCTGTCAACTGAAAGTAATGGATTTTGTCACTTGTTAAGAAAATCCTCTTTAGCTTTAATACTGATACTACTCCCCATCTTCCTTACTGAAAAGATTTCAAAATTGATAGATTTTTAAAAGTCTACAGGCAGATGTTTGGCTGCTTTTAGCAATTGCCATATCTGGTGTATTTTCTTTAAACTAAGTGACATGTTTTTCATAAGGTCTGCATTGCTGGACAGGACCAAAGTATGTGTCTGATTTACATTTAAATTGCATACATACATTTGATTTCCTACAGTTCTAGCAACCATTATCATCTATTAGGCCAGAGGACTTTCATCTTGTTGGAAACTGATATTTTCAGTGAACAATTTTATCTAATAATTTTATTTAGTTTCTCATGCTTTACCAGGAAATAGTCCCATTGCAAGAAGTAATATTTTTACTTTTTTAGGGACCTTTATGAACTGTGCATTATAAATATCTTTCCATTTTAAGCTCACATCAAGGAATATAAGAAGGAAAGAAAACTGAAAGTAAGATATTTGGTATGAAAGTCACTTTTCTTGATAAATTTTTAACAGCTTCTTAATCTCAATGTGATAAAAAAGATACACGATTTTCATTGTACATATTGTATTACCATTGGAGTGCAGTGTATTCCTGGTAAATATTTAAAAGCATTAACAGGAACTTAGATCAGTAGCTGAGCTGGCTTTTTCAATGAATACAAGTTGGCCAAAGCTCAATTACAAATCTCATACAAAAAACAGCTTTGCTGGTCAGGGACCTATCCTCAACACTGATTATCTGTTAAAGATTTTCCAAACATTGCATTCAAGGTGATATCTTTAATGATGCTGTGATATGCCATACCAATAATAATAATAAATGTGCCTTTTCAAATATCAGTGAGAGTCTTATTTAATAATTTTTATTTTACTTCTGTGCCTAATATAGGACATGCTGGGAACAAAAGATGAGAGCATTCAATTTAGTCTATCCCTCAAGTCTCTCTAAAGGAAATCAGTCCTGAATATTCATTTGGAAGGACTGATGCTGAAGCTGAAACTCCAATACTTTGGCGACCTGATATGAAGAATTGACTCATTTGAAAAAACCCTGATGCTGGGAAAGATTGAAGGCAGGAGGAGAAGGGCATGACAGAGGATGAGATGGTAGGATGGCATCACTGACTCGATGGACATGAGTTTAAGCAACCTCTGGGAGTTGGTGATGGACAGGGAGGCTTGGCATGCTGCAGTCCATGGGGTTGCAAAAGTCGAGCACGACGGAGTGACTGAGCTGAACTGAACTAAACAAGTCTCTCCTGGAAAATTAAAAGGATGGTGTCATACTAGCAGACATTTGAATTTGACATAAATTATTTCTCTAAAGATATTAGTAAAAAACATGGTGTTTTTATTTTTCAGTACTTTGGGGAAAATTATAATTGTTCAACAGCTCAATTATAGTGTACCCTTTAGTGTAATTGTGGATGAATTAGCAAAAGATTTGTAAGTAATTTTAATATGTTGGACTGGCAAAAGATTCAGTTCAGTTCAGTCACTCAGTCATATCCAACTCTCTGCAACTCCATGGACTGCAGCATGCCAGGCCTCCCTGTCTATCACCAACTCTCAGAGTTTACTCAAACTCATGTCGTTTGGGTTGGTGATNACTGAAAAATGGCACAATAAGAGTGACTTTTAAAAATTACAGTGTTAAATTCTTAATACTACTTGAATAAAGAGAGAAATAAACAAAACAAGTATGTGATGACAGAAACCAAAACAGTGGTTGCCCTTGTGCCTTGGAAATTGAAGAGACAGATGCGAAGGATGTTCTGAGGTGATGAATCTGCTCTATGTCTTGATTGGGACGGGGGTTTCATGAGTTTATATAATTACCAAAACTCACTGAAATGCACACTCAAGATCTATGCACACAAAATAAGTATATTTTACCTTAATAAAAAAAAGATTTAAAATGCTAACCTCTAAATCCTAGGTTAACTCTTTTTCCTAAAATGTATATGTACCAGCAAAATTAAAACACTAGTAAAGTTTAGGGGCTTCCCTGGGGGCTCAAATGGTAAAGAATCTGCCTGCCATGCAGGAGACCCAGGTTCAATCCCTAGGTCAGGAAGATCCCCTGGAGGAGGGCATAGCAACGTACTACAATATTCTTGCCCCCGGAGAATCCCATGGACAGAGAAGCCTGGCAGGCTACAGTCCATGGGGTCACAAAGAGTTGAACACAACTGATTGACTAAGCACAACACAGTAAAGTTTAGAAATAAAAATATTCATTTTCATTAATTCAGTTTGTTTTGTTCTTTAAAATAACATCCTTAAAGATCAATTTGCCATTTTATTGTATTTCACTGGATTTCACTATTTTTCTCAAAAGTAGTATTTTCACTATCAAAATAGTCTCATTTTTAATAGAGGCTTTTATAAGTATAAAAGGGTAAACAGTCATTAAAGTATAATTATGAATAACTGCATAAATATTTAAAAGGTCATTAAAACAACATTACCTGTTGATTTTTTATTTAAATTACAACATTAATTTTAATATATATATTTTATTGAAGTATAGTTGACTTGCAATGTTTCAGGTACATAGCAAGGTAATTCAGTTATACATACGCTGTTGCAAAGTCACTTCAGTCGTGTCTGACTGTGCAACCCCACAGATGGCAGCCCACCAGGCTCCCCATCCCTGGGATTTTCCAGGCAAGAACACTGGAGTGGGTTGCCATTTCCTACTCCAATGCATGAAAGTGAAAAGTGAAAGTGAAGTCGCTCAGTCATGTCTGACTCTTAGTGACCCCATGGACTGTAGCCTACCAGGCTCCTCTGTCCATGGGATTTTCCTAATTTTTGAAATGATTTTCCATTATAGGTTATTAAAAGATATATAACATTAATTTTTGAAAAAAAGCATTACACATTATCATATTTATGTCTCTATGGTTTAAAAATATGATTTTAAATAATATATCCCATAAACACATCCCCTTTATGTAGCAGTGTAATTATCTGTCCAGTTCCTGTCTCTTATACACATCTTGTGTTGTTGGAANTATATAACATTAATTTTTGAAAAAAAGCATTACACATTATCATATTTATGTCTCTATGGTTTAAAAATATGATTTTAAATAATATATCCCATAAACACATCCCCTTTATGTAGCAGTGTAATTATCTGTCCAGTTCTACTTAAAACCATCCATGACCACAGTTTAATTCTCATTATAATTTTGACTAATATTTGAAATTTCAAGATAGGCTATTGGGACCAAAGACATTGTCTCCTAAACTTCTAAAATAAATTATTCTTAGCAAAATCAAAAGGAATCATTTCTCTTTACCAGCACCATGCTGTGATGTATACTGTGCCATTGGCTGAAAACAAAATTTGGTTGATGGAAACATATGTTCTAGATATGGATTAGATTTTAGTAAACACAGTATTATATTGTAAAATGTTATTTTGGCAATAAATAGACATAATCCTTAAATAAATGTTTTTATAATATGAGAAAAGAAGAGCTGCTTTGGAATTATTTTGAAGGCTAATGATAATACAATTATAATATTATTTTTTATAAAAGTTATTTCATATATCATTAATTACTCGAGTAATTTCAATTGTACATTTCTAAGTTCTTAGTAAAAATAAATGCATCTGGAAAGAATGAAAAGAAAATGAATAAACATAGTATGTAAAAGAGAAGCTATATAGAATGAAGCAAGACCTGATCAAATAAATAAGCAAGTTTTTTTCAAATGCAGATGATTTTATAATATTTAAATCTATATAAATGGCAAGTAAATTGTTATGAGAAATAACAATTTCTCATAACAATAACCCTCAAAAGAGAATAACCCTCAAAAGCAGGTCATGATAGCAATTGCATTCTTCAAAAATTTAATATGAATCCTATGCCCTATTATATTATGATTATTCCAAACTTCTTGGTCTTTAAAGAGCATATTATGCATTCTGTCTGTCATAATTTCAAATATATTAATTGCCATACTCAGGGAAATAATCCTGTCAACTGAAAGTAATGGATTTTGTCACTTGTTAAGAAAATCCTCTTTAGCTTTAATACTGATACTACTCCCCATCTTCCTTACTGAAAAGATTTCAAAATTGATAGATTTTTAAAAGTCTACAGGCAGATGTTTGGCTGCTTTTAGCAATTGCCATATCTGGTGTATTTTCTTTAAACTAAGTGACATGTTTTTCATAAGGTCTGCATTGCTGGACAGGACCAAAGTATGTGTCTGATTTACATTTAAATTGCATACATACATTTGATTTCCTACAGTTCTAGCAACCATTATCATCTATTAGGCCAGAGGACTTTCATCTTGTTGGAAACTGATATTTTCAGTGAACAATTTTATCTAATAATTTTATTTAGTTTCTCATGCTTAACCAGGAAATAGTCCCATTGCAAGAAGTAATATTTTTACTTTTTTAGGGACCTTTATGAACTGTGCATTATAAATATCTTTCCATTTTAAGCTCACATCAAGGAATATAAGAAGGAAAGAAAACTGAAAGTAAGATATTTGGTATGAAAGTCACTTTTCTTGATAAATTTTTAACAGCTTCTTAATCTCAATGTGATAAAAAAGATACACGATTTTCATTGTACATATTGTATTACCATTGGAGTGCAGTGTATTCCTGGTAAATATTTAAAAGCATTAACAGGAACTTAGATCAGTAGCTGAGCTGGCTTTTTCAATGAATACAAGTTGGCCAAAGCTCAATTACAAATCTCATACAAAAAACAGCTTTGCTGGTCAGGGACCTATCCTCAACACTGATTATCTGTTAAAGATTTCCCAAACATTGCATTCAAGGTGATATCTTTAATGTTGCTGTGATATGCCATACCAATAATAATAATAAATGTGCCTTTTCAAATATCAGTGAGAGTCTTATTTAATAATTTTTATTTTACTTCTGTGCCTAATATAGGACATGCTGGGAACAAAAGATGAGAGCATTCAATTTAGTCTATCCCTCAAGTCTCTCTAAAGGAAATCAGTCCTGAATATTCATTTGGAAGGACTGATGCTGAAGCTGAAACTCCAATACTTTGGCGACCTGATATGAAGAACTGACTCATTTGAAAAAACCCTGATGCTGGGAAAGATTGAAGGCAGGAGGAGAAGGGCATGACAGAGGATGAGATGGTAGGATGGCATCACTGACTCGATGGACATGAGTTTAAGCAACCTCTGGGAGTTGGTGATGGACAGGGAGGCTTGGCATGCTGCAGTCCATGGGGTTGCAAAAGTCGAGCACGACGGAGTGACTGAGCTGAACTGAACTAAACAAGTCTCTCCTGGAAAATTAAAAGGATGGTCTCATACTAGCAGACATTTGAATTTGACATAAATTATTTCTCTAAAGATATTAGTAAAAAACATGGTGTTTTTATTTTTCAGTACTTTGGGGAAAATTATAATTGTTCAACAGCTCAATTATAGTGTACCCTTTAGTGTAATTGTGGATGAATTAGCAAAAGATTTGTAAGTAATTTTAATATGTTGGACTGGCAAAAGATTCAGTTCAGTTCAGTCACTCAGTCATATCCAACTCTCTGCAACTCCATGGACTGCAGCATGCCAGGCCTCCCTGTCTATNACTGTGGATGAATTAGCAAAAGATTTGTAAGTAATTTTAATATGTTGGACTGGCAAAAGATTCAGTTCAGTTCAGTCACTCAGTCATATCCAACTCTCTGCAACTCCATGGACTGCAGCATGCCAGGCCTCCCTGTCTATCACCAACTCTCAGAGTTTACTCAAACTCATGTCGTTTGGGTTGGTGATGCCATCCAACCATCTCATTCTCTGTCATCTCCTTCTCCTCCCACCTTCAGTCTTTCTGAGCATCAGGGTCTTTTCAAATGAGTCAGTTCTTCACATCAGGTGGCTAAAGTGCTGGAGTTTCGCCTTCAACATTGGTCCTTCCAACACTCAGGACTGATTTCCTTTAGGATGGGCTGGTTGGATCTTGTTGCACTCCAAGGGACTCTTAAGAGTCTTCTCCAGTACCATAGTTCAAAAGCATCCATTCTTCAGTGCTCAGCTTTCTTTATAGTCCAACTCTCACATCCATACATGACTACTGGAAAAACCATAGCCTTAACTAGATGGACCTTTTTTGGCAAAGTAATGTTTCTGCTTTTTAATATGCTCTCTAGGTTGNTTGTAACAAATGTCTGGGATTCAAACTTCCCAAGTAAGGTTACCCCTTCATCTTTGCCTCTCCATCTTTATAAATCCAAATTTATAGAGTGACACCCGGAGACAAAAATTTCTAACATTTGCTCACTTGTTTCCAAACGATTTGGCTTCCTGAGAAGCTGCTCTATCAACAATAGTCTTATTTGAGTTTATGCTTTTGCTTAATTATTTACCATTTAAGAAGTCCTACAGAAGTTTCTGAGATCTGGGAATGCATATAATGTTCAAAGTTGTTGTCAGCTGCTGACATCTTTGACACATTTGCTAAGGAGGGCAGATCTGGCTCACAGGAGAAAGATGTAGAGAAGACATTGAAGTTAGTGTCAAGTTCAATTCACTGAAGATATTTTTGAAAATGAAATGGAAAGGACACTCAAGAACAACCTTTTCAAAATGTTATCAGATTCTAGAATTCTAAACCCTACTCCAGTGAAGTTGCCAAGTGGAACGTACAGTTATTTCTACAGGGCTGGGGAAGGAGTTGGAGGTGAAGATGCCTCCTGCTCGTAGCAGTGGTGCAAAGGACCTAGGGAGGAGTCAAAAAAGTCATGCACCAAGTGAACTGTGGGTCAAAATATGAACAAAAAGGAAGCAAGGATGTCTTAAGTGAAATGAAGCAAGCCAAGGGACAATGCTTGGTAATGTTGGAAATAGGGAATAGGGCTTAATAAAGAAGGGTAGGTCAAAAGAGATAAAGTGAGAAACAGCACTGGCAAGTTTTGTAAATGTTGAGCTGATATCTCTATGCAATTTTATATACACCTCTCATANTGAAAATGAAATGGAAAGGACACTCAAGAACAACCTTTTCAAAATGTTATCAGATTCTAGAATTCTAAACCCTACTCCAGTGAAGTTGCCAAGTGGAACGTACAGTTATTTCTACAGGGCTGGGGAAGGAGTTGGAGGTGAAGATGCCTCCTGCTCGTAGCAGTGGTGCAAAGGACCTAGGGAGGAGTCAAAAAAGTCATGCACCAAGTGAACTGTGGGTCAAAATATGAACAAAAAGGAAGCAAGGATGTCTTAAGTGAAATGAAGCAAGCCAAGGGACAATGCTTGGTAATGTTGGAAATAGGGAATAGGGCTTAATAAAGAAGGGTAGGTCAAAAGAGATAAAGTGAGAAACAGCACTGGCAAGTTTTGTAAATGTTGAGCTGATATCTCTATGCAATTTTATATACACCTCTCATATTTTAATACATGTACTGGGCCCAGAGACAGTGTCGACCAACAGATAGAAGCTTCCTGTGAGTGGGGATCAATTCCCTTAGAGGCATTCTATTTCATCTTTATAGCATTTCTCAAGTGATGTGGATTAAATACCCTCATCAGCAAAATTCTTCTATAAATTTGAACCTCTTTCTTAACATCCTTTTTATAAACGAGAATCCAAAATTAACTTGCTCTAGGAATTCTCTATCCAATATGTTACAGATCAATGATCTTAACTCATCTCTAATGGATTTATATTTCTAATAAATTGCAACAAGTATTGGGCATTTTGGCACTACTTCACAACCTAGTACTCATATTGAATCTCTTGTCAATTCTGTTCCTTACCTTTTTCACTTCTTCTAAGCTACATGCCCTTAGTTAGTAGGCATAATCATGATGCTATTTTTAAGTTCTGTTTTCTTTGTTTTAATTTTGCATGCTCATTTCCTACCGAGTGAACAATTTTACAAAAGAGGGGCAAAAATGTGGGTTCACGGTCAGAAAACATAAAGTAAAAAATATTTTTGTACTTTAAATTTAACAGTATCTTTAATTCGTACTCTCTGAAAGCCAATGTATTACTCTCTGAAATTCAAATGTATTGAATATGGAAACCTGTGCTATTATTGATAGAACATCCAGCTGGACAAGTATTTTCAGGAAGTATTCTGAGAAGTTCTGTTCTATTAAGTATGATTTGAACTTGGATTATATCTTCAGCATCTTTACAATCCACTCCAAGTTTGTGGCAGTGACACACAAACTTAAGTTTTCTATGCCTCTGGAATGCCCTCTGGACTCAGCAAACCTTGAAGCACTTTACTGCTAACCTACTCGATTGTACTAGTATCCATCTCATGTCTTTTTCACAGGGTCACGAGGTTGTGTGGATCATTCTAGTATTCCTATCAAGGGAAGAGATATCCCTGGTTTCATAAAATTAGTTTCAGAATTATTCTAGGAGGTTGAAACTAACTTCATAATTTTTACTCATTGAACTTACGTCCCACCTGTTTTCTGGAAATTCTCTGAAGTTGAAGCCAATTTTAAACTGTAAGTATTCAATTAATTAATCTGATGATCTCTGAGGATGGTGTGTCATGGATTCTTTTTGAAGGGCCACCCACTCATTGACATTCTTCCCATTGAGAGCTGGGAGTCTACATTCCCTGCCCTTGAATCTGAGTGGGCCAGCCACTGCTTCAACCAATATAACACAGCCAAAGTCACATTAGGTGAACTCTGAAGCTGCTTTTAAAAGCCAAGCCATTTCCTCCTGCTTCCCTGGGAAAGCTCACTGTGAGGAAAATCAGGTGTTGTGTATGTAGCATGTCCAACTGCCCTGAGATCATAGGCAAGAGAGAGCATGTGTATGTATTCCAGTTGAAAATCTCCCTCTGGGCTCAGTACTCCAACTATCTACCAAGATGTTTGAGTGAAGCTGTCTTGAACCCTCTAGACCATCCTATCCACCAGCTAAGTCCCACCATGTGGTCTCAGACGAGGCCATCAGCAAAAAGAATCACCCCAATCTGAATGATATTATAAAACTGCTTGTTGTGTTAAGCTTCTTAATCTTGGGGTAATTTGGTATGCAGTAATAGTGATTAGAAGATAGAATATGTCACTTTCCCCTTGTTTTAAATTAATGACCTTGTGGCACTGGTCAATTTGGAGTCAGAATATAAGTACTATTAACCAAGTGCTCAGTTGCAGCTGACTCTTTGTGACCCCGTGGACTGCAGCCTGCCAAGCTTCTCCATCCATGGGATTATCCAGGCAAGAACAGTGGAGCAGGTTGCCATTTCCTTCTCCAGGGAATCTTCCCAACCCAGGGATCAAACCCATGTCATTTGTGTCTCCTGCATTGGCCAAGTGGATTCTTTACTACTGTGCCACCAGGAAGCTGGTAAATGCTTTCCTTCCATCAAAATTCTTACCTTTTTATGTGATATCATTGTAGCAATTCTTTGTTTTTATTTGGATATGTATTTAAAAAGTTAAAAATGTAATCAAACTGAATTTTGTAATTTTGAATACATTACAAAGCATTATATCAAGAAACATAATGCTCTCAATTTTACAGATTTAAGGGATCAAATATTAATACCTTCTAGCATGGATCAGTTCAGTTCAGTTACTCAGTTGTGTCTGACTCTTTGCAACCCCATGGACTTCAGCACACCAGGCTTCCTTGTCCATAACCAACTCCAAAGCTTGCTCAGACTCATGTCCATTGAGTCAGTGATGCCATCCAACCATCTCATCATCTGTCATCTGATTTTCCTCCTGCCTTCAATCTTTCCCAGCATTAGGATCTTTTCCAGTGAGTCATTTCTTCACATTAGATGGACAAAGTATTGGAGCTTCAGTTCAGCATCAGTCCTTCCAATGAATATTCAGGACTGATTTCCTTTAGGATAGACTGGTTTGATCTCCTTGCAGTCCAAGGGACTCTCAACAGTCTTTTCTAACACCATAGTTCAAAAGCATCAATTCTTCAGTGCTCAGCTTTCTTTATAGTCCAACTCTCACATCCATACATGACTATTGGCAAAACCATAGCTTTGAACAGACAGACCTTTGTTGGCAAAGTAATGTCTCTGCTTTTAAATCTAGCATGGGTATCCTATGTGAAATGAATTAAGTGTTAACTATGATGTTACAGATATAAACAAATATTTTAACTGATGGTATTTATCAATCTTACGGAGTTTATCAAATTGAGATTTCAGAATTTGTTTTTTTCTTTTTGTCAAAAAATAGGAACTTCGAAAATATTCCTAGATTGGGTGAGTCACCTTGAAATTTAATTGCATCACATAGTCAAATATGCCAAGCTACTAACCTGGCAAAGAAGATACTTGCAACAAATACATATAATCTGACAGGTTGATAATTCTTTTTTTTTTATTTTTCTTGTATGTAAATTTATAAACTTCACAGATCATTGGGATATCAGAGCTGTAACCATCTCAGCTAGAAATTCAATGTAAAGCAAATACATTTAGGTAAATAGGAATTTGTAATTTGTGAAAAGTCTAGTTTTCCCTCCTCCATAGTTCAATTCCTGACCAGAAAGAAGTAGAACAGCTCTGCATATTAGAATTTGGAACCCAGAATATCGAATGTAATTTTATCTAAACCAACTTTTCCACTTATCTGTTAGATTCCTGAATTCTCACCTACTCAAAACTTACTCCAGTAAGTGTTCCTTCTCCTAAAATTGAATCTTTTTCCTCTCTCCTGAATCCTTCTGTATCAGCAAGTAAGACAAATTCTTCCATTATAAAGGCAAACATTTTCCCTTCATTCCATGTTTTCCTTTAGCTATTTTCCATTCCTCTGCTACCTTTAAAGCCCAGCTCTCTGTCTGAAATCCCTTTCCTTTTATTCTCTCTGAAGCCCATGATCAGCTGAATATGCTCTTCGCTCCACCAAACTGTCATCAAGATCAGCAGTAACTGTCCCATTGCTACAGTCAATGATCAGTTTTCAGTCATCTTACTTATCAGCAGGATTTTATGCAACTGATTGCTTTCTTGTGTTGCAACTTTTTTAAAAACTTGCCTTCATAAAATCCACATCTTTTTGTTTTCCTCCATCCTGTTTGGTTATTTATTTTCAGTCTTCCTTTTTGGCTTGTCCAAACATCTAACTGCTCTACTTCTCTCCTCCAATATCTTCCCTTTTCTGTTGGTACTCACTATGTGATGATCTCATGGCTGCCAATATGACTTCTGTACTGATGAATTCCAAATTTTATGCCTTCAAACTGTGCCTCCCTTACAAACTCCAGAGTTGGATAGTTAGTTGTTTACTAAACATTTTAACTGGCTATCCCAAAGAAGCCTCAATCTTAGCATATCTAAAACTTAACTCTTGACTTTTTCTCTCTCCTCATTCAAATTTTGCATAACTTGCATTTTATTGAAGAAAGTTTATCTCAGAGTGCTGTTTGTGGATTTGGAAATTTGCAATGACTTGCATTTTATTGTAGAAAGTAACTTACATTTTATTGTAGAAAGTTTATCTCAGAGTGCTGTTNCTTCTTCCTCTTTTTCTTCTTCTCCTCACCTTCTTCTTCTTCTTCTTCATCTTCACATCTTCTTCTTCTTCTCAACTTCTTCTTCTCCTTCCCACCTTCTTCTTGTTCTTCCTTTTCTTCTTCTTCCCACCTTCTTCTTCTTCTTCTCACCATCTAATTCTTCTTCTCACCTTCTTCTTCTTTTTTTCACTTTCTTCTTCTTCGTCTTCTTCTTCTCCTCAGCCTCTTCTTCTTCTCA
>SJYW01011713.1:427054-439685 GCA_006410735.1 Raphicerus campestris
GTGGACTGCAGCCTGCCAAGCTTCTCCATCCATGGGATTATCCAGGCAAGAACAGTGGAGCAGGTTGCCATTTCCTTCTCCAGGGAATCTTCCCAACCCAGGGATCAAACCCATGTCATTTGTGTCTCCTGCATTGGCCAAGTGGATTCTTTACTACTGTGCCACCAGGAAGCTGGTAAATGCTTTCCTTCCATCAAAATTCTTACCTTTTTATGTGATATCATTGTAGCAATTCTTTGTTTTTATTTGGATATGTATTTAAAAAGTTAAAAATGTAATCAAACTGAATTTTGTAATTTTGAATACATTACAAAGCATTATATCAAGAAACATAATGCTCTCAATTTTACAGATTTAAGGGATCAAATATTAATACCTTCTAGCATGGATCAGTTCAGTTCAGTTACTCAGTTGTGTCTGACTCTTTGCAACCCCATGGACTTCAGCACACCAGGCTTCCTTGTCCATAACCAACTCCAAAGCTTGCTCAGACTCATGTCCATTGAGTCAGTGATGCCATCCAACCATCTCATCATCTGTCATCTGATTTTCCTCCTGCCTTCAATCTTTCCCAGCATTAGGATCTTTTCCAGTGAGTCATTTCTTCACATTAGATGGACAAAGTATTGGAGCTTCAGTTCAGCATCAGTCCTTCCAATGAATATTCAGGACTGATTTCCTTTAGGATAGACTGGTTTGATCTCCTTGCAGTCCAAGGGACTCTCAACAGTCTTTTCTAACACCATAGTTCAAAAGCATCAATTCTTCAGTGCTCAGCTTTCTTTATAGTCCAACTCTCACATCCATACATGACTATTGGCAAAACCATAGCTTTGAACAGACAGACCTTTGTTGGCAAAGTAATGTCTCTGCTTTTAAATCTAGCATGGGTATCCTATGTGAAATGAATTAAGTGTTAACTATGATGTTACAGATATAAACAAATATTTTAACTGATGGTATTTATCAATCTTACAGAGTTTATCAAATTGAGATTTCAGAATTTGTTTTTTTCTTTTTGTCAAAAAATAGGAACTTCGAAAATATTCCTAGATTGGGTGAGTCACCTTGAAATTTAATTGCATCACATAGTCAAATATGCCAAGCTACTAACCTGGCAAAGAAGATACTTGCAACAAATACATATAATCTGACAGGTTGATATTCTTTTTTTTTATTTTTCTTGTATGTAAATTTATAAACTTCACAGATCATTGGGATATCAGAGCTGTAACCATCTCAGCTAGAAATTCAATGTAAAGCAAATACATTTAGGTAAATAGGAATTTGTAATTTGTGAAAAGTCTAGTTTTCCCTCCTCCATAGTTCAATTCCTGACCAGAAAGAAGTAGAACAGCTCTGCATATTAGAATTTGGAACCCAGAATATCGAATGTAATTTTATCTAAACCAACTTTTCCACTTATCTGTTAGATTCCTGAATTCTCACCTACTCAAAACTTACTCCAGTAAGTGTTCCTTCTCCTAAAATTGAATCTTTTTCCTCTCTCCTGAATCCTTCTGTATCAGCAAGTAAGACAAATTCTTCCATTATAAAGGCAAACATTTTCCCTTCATTCCATGTTTTCCTTTAGCTATTTTCCATTCCTCTGCTACCTTTAAAGCCCAGCTCTCTGTCTGAAATCCCTTTCCTTTTATTCTCTCTGAAGCCCACGATCAGCTGAATATGCTCTTCGCTCCACCAAACTGTCATCAAGATCAGCAGTAACTGTCCCATTGCTACAGTCAATGATCAGTTTTCAGTCTTCATCTTACTTATCAGCAGGATTTTATGCAACTGATTGCTTTCTTGTGTTGCAACTTTTTTAAAAACTTGCCTTCATAAAATCCACATCTTTTTGTTTTCCTCCATCCTGTTTGGTTATTTATTTTCAGTCTTCCTTTTTGGCTTGTCCAAACATCTAACTGCTCTACTTCTCTCCTCCAATATCTTCCCTTTTCTGTTGGTACTCACTATGTGATGATCTCATGGCTGCCAATATGACTTCTGTACTGATGAATTCCAAATTTTATGCCTTCAAACTGTGCCTCCCTTACAAACTCCAGAGTTGGATAGTTAGTTGTTTACTAAACATTTTAACTGGCTATCCCAAAGAAGCCTCAACTTAGCGTATCTAAAACTTAACTCTTGACTTTTTCTCTCTCCTCATTCAAATTTTGCATAACTTGCATTTTATTGAAGAAAGTTTATCTCAGAGTGCTGTTTGTGGATTTGGAAATTTGCAATGACTTGCATTTTATTGTAGAAAGTAACTTACATTTTATTGTAGAAAGTTTATCTCAGAGTGCTGTTTGTGGATTTGGAAATTTGCAATGATTTAATGACCTTTACCTTATAAATTCCAAAGTTCTGTTCTCCCAAAAATTACCGTTTTGTATGTAATTCTTACTTATCCTCTGCCTACATTAAAAAAAAAAATTCTGGTCCAAAGAGCATTGCATCCATATATTATTTTATGAATTGTGGAAGATTTTTATATAGCTGATTTTATTTGATTCTCCCTTAAACATTAAAGACTGGGGAGGGAAAGACTTTTAAATTATTCTTATTTTTCATTAACACTGATAGACTAAAAAGTTATATGACTTATCCAGGGTCATTAGCACTATGTCAACAAAAAGGTTAGATTTTAGTTCCATGGCTTCCCAATAATAGGCACTTTCTGCTATTTGATTTTTGAATATCCAATGCAGAGCAATTTCAGGGACTTCACACAATTCTCAAAAACTTTTAAATATAAAATTCTCATATATGTTGCATCTCTCTACTTTTAAATTCAGTTGTGTTGATCTATTTGCATATTCCTGTATCTAAGTTGATTGCTTCAATTACTGGATTATAATCTAACATATAGCGTCATCACTCACTCACTCACTCACTGGACTGTTTTAAAAATTATTAGTTCTTTTGACTTTTCAAAATAATACTGCAATCAGCATGTCAAGTTCCATAAAATATCCTGTTGGGACTGCAGTGGGGTTTTGCACTAAATTTATATTTTAATTTGTAGACATTTGACAGTTTCCTCTCAACCAAAAAATCATCTGTTTATCCATTTATTCAACTATTTGAAAATGTCTTTTGGTAGATTTTTATGATTTTAATATTTTTATGGTATTCATAGTTTTCTTTTTTTGTCTGGCTTATGTTATGTTAGGCTTATTGTCCCCTCCCTTTTTTTTACTTTTTAGGAGTCTTGATTGCTAGATTATGAATTCCTTATTGCCAAATTCAGAATTAAATTGAAAAAAGTAGGGAAAACCAATAGACCATTCAGATATGACCTAAATCAAACCCTTATGATTATACAATGGAACTAAGAAATAGATTTAAAGGACTAGATCTGATAGACAGAGTGCCTGATGAACTATGGATGGAGGTTCGTGACATTGTACAGGTGATAGCAATCAAGACCATCCCCATGGAAAAGAAATGCAAAAAAGCAAAATGGCTGTCTGAGGAGGCCTTACAAATAGCTGTGAAAAGAAGAGAAGCAAAAAGCAAAGGAGAAAAGGAAAGATATACCCATTTGAATGCAGAGTTCCAAAGAATAGCAAGGAGAGATAAAAAAGTCTTCCTCAGAGATCAATGCAAAGAAGGAGAGGAAAACAATAGAATGGGAAAGACCAGAGATCTCTTCAAAAAATTTAGAGATACCAAGGGAACATTTCGTGCAAAGATGGGCTTGATAAAGGACAGAAACGGTAGGGACCTAACAGAAGCAGAAGATTAAGAAGAGGTGGCAAGAATATGCAGAAGAACTGTACAAAAAAGAGCTTCACAACCCAGATAATCATGATGGTGTGACCACTCGCCTAGAGCCAGATATCCTGGAATGTGAAGTCAAGTGGGCCTTAGGAAGCATCACTACAAGTAAAGCTAGTGGAGGTGATGGAATTCCAGTTGAGCTATTTCAAATCCTAGAAGACGATGCTGTGAAAGTGCAGCACTCAATATGCCAGCAAATTTGGATAACTCAGCAGTGGCCACAGGACTGGAAAAGGTCAGTTTTCATCCCAATCCCAAAGAAAGGCAATGCCAAAGACTGTTCTAACTACCACACAGTTGCACTCATCTCACATGCTAGCAAAGTAATGCTCAAAATTCTCCAAGCCAGGCTTCAGCAATATGTGAACTGTAAAATACCAGATGTTCAAGCTGGATTTAGAAAAGGCAGAGGGATCAGAGATCAAATTGCCAACATCGGCTGGATCATCAAAAAAGTGAGAGTTCCAGAAAAACATCTATTTCTGTGTTATTGACTATGCCAAAGCCTTTGACTGTGTGGATCACAATCAACTGTGGAAAATTCTGAAAGAGATGGGAATACCAGACCACCTGACTTGCCTCTTGAGAAAACTATATGCACGTCAGGAAGCAAGAGTTAGAACTGGATATGGAACAACAGACTGGTTCCAAATAGGAAAAGGAGGGTGTCAAGGCTGTATATTGTTACCCTGCTTATTTAACTTCTATGCAGAGTACATCATGAGAAATGCTGGGCTGGATGAAGCACAAGCTGGAATCAAGATTGCTGGGAGAAATATCAATAACCTCAGATATGCAGATGACACCACCCTCATGGCAGAAAGTGAAGAAGAACTAAAGAGCCTCTTGATGAAAGTGAAAGAGGAGAGTGAAAAAGTTGGCTTAAAACTCAACATTTAGAAAACGAAGATCATGACATCCAGTTCCATCACTTCATGGCAAACAGACGGGAAAACAGTGGCAGACTTTACTTTTTGGATTCCAAAATCACTGAAGATATGATTGAAGCCGTGAAATTAAAAGACATTTGCTCTTTGGAAGAAAAGTTATGACCAACCTAGACAGCAAATTAAAAAGCAGGCACATTACTTTGCCAACAAAAATCTGTCTAGTCAAGACTATGGTTTTTCCAGTAGTCATGTATGGATGTTAGAGTTGGACTATAAAGAAAGGTGAGCACCGAAGAACTGATGCTTTTGAACTGTGGTGTTAGAGAAGACTCTTGAGAGTCCCTTGGACTGCAAGGAGATCCAACCAGTCCATCCTAAAGGAGATCAGTCCTGAGTGTTCACCTAAAGGACTGATGCTGAAGCTGAAACTCCAATATTTTGGCCATCTGATGCAAAGAGCTGACTCATTTGAAAAGACCCTGATGCTGGGAGGGATTGAGGGCAGGAGGAGAAGGGGATGACAGAGGATGAGATGGCTGGATGGAATCACTGACTCAATGGACATGAGTTTGGGTAAATTCTGAGAGTTGGTGATGGACAGGGAGGCCTGGCATGCTGAATGGGGTCACAAAGAGTCAGACACAACTGAGCGACTGAACTAAACTAACTGCTATTGTGAGTAGGATTATGTTTCATTACATTGTCCAGTTAGTTTTGCTCTATCAGAGGAAATTATTAATTTGTACATGTTGATCTAATATGGGACCACTTTACTAAACTGAAGTCCTACAGGTTTTTCAGTTAATTACCTTAAAATCTCTAGGCAGACAATTTAACACTAACAGTCAAGATTTTGCCGCCTCCTTTGTTTTTTTTTTTAATCTTTGGGCATCATCTTAATTGTCTAGTTCAGTGATATAGTGCTGATAGCATTTTTGATTACTCCTGAATTTAATGGAAAAGTTTATACAAATATGTATGACAGTTTGTGGAATTCTGAATAATAACTTTTATCAAGTTAAATACAATATCTCTGTTTTTTTAATTTTTTGCTTGTAATTATCATTATTACTGCGTTCTGAGAGAAGATTTCAGCTCAATTTCATAGTCTATTAATTTGATTTTCAACTCGATTCAATCTCCTCTTCTGCCCTGTTAATTTTTGCTTTAATTTTATAAATAGATTTTATTATCTAAGAAATTTCTGATCTTTTATACAGCAATCTAATCTATTTCTAAAAATATTCACTGTAATCTTAGTGAAAATTCTAATTCTAGTTTCTTTTATCTTTTTCTAACAAGTTTTGCTTTGGATTTTTATTGAATTAGATGCTTTTCCCACAATATTAGCTTTCCCTTAATGTTGATTTTTGGTTGTTGTTATCTTTACCAATAAGTGCCTAAATAATAAAGAATACTTCCTTCCAACTAGGTAAAATATCATTATGAGTGTGTATGCAGGTTTTTATTAGGAGAGCATCTGTGGTTGATTCTCTCATTGTCAAGAGTGTGTATTCTTTCTGCTATTTGTGATCGTTGATTCAGCAGCATAACTTCAGTAGGCTTCAGTTTCTCATTTAGCAAAATGAAAATCATACCTGTCTGTTAGCATATAAGCAAAATACTGAATATATGTAAGTAAGCACCCAATGAATGGAAAGAGTAAGGAAAATTGAATTTTTAATAGTCTTTTAAAACACAGGATCAACTGCATTATTGAGATTAATACTGAAAAGTACTGCCTCCATCTAGGAGACAGCATGGGCTCTGTCACCTTACATGGTACTGGGTAACGGCTTTCCAAGCAGCTTTACTATTATAAGGCTTACCAAGCTGAAGGTGAAGTCGTCAGTCGTGTCCGACTCTTTGCGACCCCGTGGACTGTAACCTACTAGGCTTCTCCATCCATGGGATTCTCCAGGCAAGAATACTGGAGTGGATTGCCATTTCCTCCTCCAGGGGATCTTCCCGACCCAGGGATCGAACCTGGGTCTCCCGCATTGTAGGCGGACGCTTTAACCTCTGAGCCACCACGGAAGCCCAAGGCTTACCAAAACAATGGCAGTAAAGAAACTATAGGGTTTTTGTTGTTTATTTGATTTGTTTAGTTTCGGTGAGCACGTATTATGTGCTCTCGGTTTCTAATTTTGAGCAGTCTTCAGATAGCTGTGTGTACGTGCGACGCTGCTCTGTTGTTCCTCTTCTTTGCGACCTGATGGACTGTAGCCTGCCAGGCTCCTCTGTCCGTGGGATTCTTCAGGCAAGAATACTGGAGTGGGTTGCCATTTCCTTGTCCAGGGGATCTTACCAACCCAGGGGTCAAACTCTTGTGTCTCGTGTAATCTTTATAATAACCATATAATATAAGCACTATTATTGAAACTTGAGGCAAAGAGGGTTTAAGTAACTTTACCACAGTTTCATTTTCATTAGTGAGAGTATGATGTTATCCACTATATTATCTGCCCTGGGTATGAAAGCACATTGAGCCAACCTTAGCTCACAGATGATTTTATTACCTCTGATGCTAATAATTGGAGAAGGCAATGGCACCCCACTCTAGTACTCTTGCCTGGAAAATCCCATGGACAGAAGAGCCTGGTAGGCTGCAGTCCATGGCGTTGCTAAGAGTTGGACACGACTGAGCGACTTCACTTTCACTTTTCACTTTCATGCATTGGAGAAGAAGATGGCAACCCACTCCAGTGTTCTTGCCTAGAGAATCCCAGGGACGGGGGAACCTGGTGGGCTGCCGTCTATGGGGTCACACAGAGTCAGACACAACTGAAGCGATTTAGCAGCAGCAGCAGATACTAATTACTGATAGTGATAATAATAGCTATAATAAATGTTAATCTATTAGTTCCATAAACGTATTTCTCCTAGACTCTCATGACCATAGTATGCCATATTCATCATTATATCCCCAGCTCAACACATGGTAGTAAATATACTCTGAATAAGTGGCCACTCAGATGAAGAATCTGTGGTAAAGGTAATTAGATTGATCTTGCACATTACCTTTGAATTCTCAAAGAAAATTTTGCTAAAATTATAGTAAAGGTGTGAAAAAATTACAAAGGCTGACAGAATGAGAAAATCACTCATTCATGTCCAGCTCTGTCCATGGAATTCTCCAGGCCAGAATATTGGAGTGAGCTGACTTTCCCTTCTCCAAGGGATCTTTCCAATCCAGGGATTGAATTCAGCCAGCCAGTAAAGAATCTGCCTGCAATACAAGAGACCTGGGTTTGATCCCTGGATTGGGAAGATTCCCCTGGAGAAGGGAAAGGCTACCCACTCCTGTATTCTGGCCTGGAGAATTACCTGGACAGTCCATGGGGTTGCAAAGAGTCAGATACAACTGAGCGACTTTCACTTTGACAGAAGGAGAAAATACCAAACAAGATGCAAAATATAAAAATAATGGTTAATGGTAATTTACTTGGTATGCCAGAAAAAAAAAAACAGTAATTTATTTGATATTCAACAATAATAGAGTTTTCAGTACTATGTTTTCGACAATGGATAGAACAGCTAGACAGAACTTCAACAGGGAAATGAAGTCTTAAAAATAAAAATAATATAAACTAAGTAGACCTAATGGATGTCTATAGAAGACTCCACCCTCAGAACAGCAGGACATACATTTTTCTAAAGTGTATAGAAAACATTCTTCAGGAGAGAACATATGTCAAGCCATAAAGTCTCAATAAATTTTAAAAATTAAAATCATACAAAGGTTGTTTTTGTGATTTAATTAGAAATAAAATAGAAGGATATTTAGGAAACTTACAAATATTTGGAAATTAAATAAGATATTTGTAATTAACCAATGGAAATTGATCAAAGAAGAAATCAGAGAAATCATGAAATCCTTTGAAATGACTAAAAATGAAAACATACATTCCAAAACCCATGTGCTGTGCTGTACTNCTCCAGGCAAGAATACTGGAGTGGATTGCCATTTCCTCCTCCAGGGGATCTTCCCGACCCAGGGATCGAACCTGGGTCTCCCGCATTGTAGGCAGACGCTTTAACCTCTGAGCCACCACGGAAGCCCAAGGCTTACCAAAACAATGGCAGTAAAGAAACTATAGGGTTTTTGTTGTTTATTTGATTTGTTTAGTTTCGGTGAGCACGTATTATGTGCTCTCGGTTTCTAATTTTGAGCAGTCTTCAGATAGCTGTGTGTACGTGCGACGCTGCTCTGTTGTTCCTCTTCTTTGCGACCTGATGGACTGTAGCCTGCCAGGCTCCTCTGTCCGTGGGATTCTTCAGGCAAGAATACTGGACTGGGTTGCCATTTCCTTGTCCAGGGGATCTTACCAACCCAGGGGTCAAACTCTTGTGTCTCGTGTAATCTTTATAATAACCATATAATATAAGCACTATTATTGAAACTTGAGACAAAGAGGGTTTAAGTAACTTTACCACAGTTTCATTTTCATTAGTGAGAGTATGATGTTATCCACTATATTATCTGCCCTGGGTATGAAAGCACATTGAGCCAACCTTAGCTCACAGATGATTTTATTACCTCTGATGCTAATAATTGGAGAAGGCAATGGCACCCCACTCTAGTACTCTTGCCTGGAAAATCCCATGGACAGAAGAGCCTGGTAGGCTGCAGTCCATGGCGTTGCTAAGAGTTGGACACGACTGAGCGACTTCACTTTCACTTTTCACTTTCATGCATTGGAGAAGAAGATGGCAACCCACTCCAGTGTTCTTGCCTAGAGAATCCCAGGGACGGGGGAACCTGGTGGGCTGCCGTCTATGGGGTCACACAGAGTCAGACACAACTGAAGCGATTTAGCAGCAGCAGCAGATACTAATTACTGATAGTGATAATAATAGCTATAATAAATGTTAATCTATTAGTTCCATAAACGTATTTCTCCTAGACTCTCATGACCATAGTATGCCATATTCATCATTATATCCCCAGCTCAACACATGGTAGTAAATATACTCTGAATAAGTGGCCACTCAGATGAAGAATCTGTGGTAAAGGTAATTAGATTGATCTTGCACATTACCTTTGAATTCTCAAAGAAATTTTTGCTAAAATTATAGTAAAGGTGTGAAAAAATTACAAAGGCTGACAGAATGAGAAAATCACTCATTCATGTCCAGCTCTGTCCATGGAATTCTCCAGGCCAGAATATTGGAGTGAGCTGACTTTCCCTTCTCCAAGGGATCTTTCCAATCCAGGGATTGAATTCAGCCAGCCAGTAAAGAATCTGCCTGCAATACAAGAGACCTGGGTTTGATCCCTGGATTGGGAAGATTCCCCTGGAGAAGGGAAAGGCTACCCACTCCTGTATTCTGGCCTGGAGAATTACCTGGACAGTCCATGGGGTTGCAAAGAGTCAGATACAACTGAGCGACTTTCACTTTGACAGAAGGAGAAAATACCAAACAAGATGCAAAATATAAAAATAATGGTTAATGGTAATTTACTTGGTATGCCAGAAAAAAAAAAACAGTAATTTATTTGATATTCAACAATAATAGAGTTTTCAGTACTATGTTTTCGACAATGGATAGAACAGCTAGACAGAACTTCAACAGGGAAATGAAGTCTTAAAAATAAAAATAATATAAACTAAGTAGACCTAATGGATGTCTATAGAAGACTCCACCCTCAGAACAGCAGGACATACATTTTTCTAAAGTGTATAGAAAACATTCTTCAGGAGAGAACATATGTCAAGCCATAAAGTCTCAATAAATTTTAAAAATTAAAATCATACAAAGGTTGTTTTTGTGGTTTAATTAGAAATAAAATAGAAGGATATTTAGGAAACCTACAAATATTTGGAAATTAAATAAGATACTTGTAATTAACCAATGGAAATTGATCAAAGAAGAAACCACAGAAATCATGAAATCCTTTGAAATGACTAAAAATGAAAACATACATTCCAAAACCCATGTGCTGTGCTGTACTTTATCGCTCAATCATGTCCAGCTCTTTGTGACCCCATGGACTGCAACATGCCAGGCTCCTCTGTCCATAGGGATTTTCCAGGCAAGAATACTGGAGTAGGTTGCTCTGCCCTCCTCCAAAAGATTTTCCCAATCCAGAAATCGAACCCAGGCCTCCTGCATTGTAGGTGGATTCCTTACCAACTGAGCTACCAGGGAGGCCCAAGAATACTGGAGAAGGTAGCCTGTTCCTTCTACAGGGAATCTTCCTGACCCAGGAATCAAACCAGGGTCTCCTGCATTGTAGGCGGATTCTTTACCAAGTGACCTACCAAGGAAGCCCTCAAAACTTGGAGCATGCAGCAAAAATCAGTGCTTACAGGGAAAGTAATAGTTGTTAACACCTATACTAAAAACAAGAAAGACTTCAAATCAATAATCTAATCTCCTACTATAAGAAACTAAACTTTTAAAAAAGAATAAACACAACACAGGCAAGAAAATGGAAATAATAATTATTTGAGAGGAAACAAATAGAAAGGCACACAAAAAAATCAACAGAATTGAAAGTTGGGTCTGTGAAAAGATACAAAATGCTGACAAAATTTGGAGTAGACTGATTAAGAAAATTCGAGAGAAGACTCAGATTACTAAATTCTGGAATGAGAGAGGAAACATTGCAATTAACTTTATGGAAATAAGGATCATACAAGTGTATAATGAACAAGTATATATCAATAAAATAGACAACATACATGAACAGACAAACTACTAGGAAAATGAAACCTACTGAAACTGAATCAAGGAAAAAAACAGACAATCTGAACAGACCTGCAAACAAGTAAATTGATTGAATTCATAATTTAGGAATATCCCAGAAAAATAAATGCAAGAACATATGGTCTCAGTGATGAATTCTACCAAACACTTAAAAATGAATATCAATTATTCACAAACCCTACCAAAATATAGATGAGGGAACACTTCCAACTTATTATAAGACCAACATCACTCTAAAATGATAATTAGATAAAGATATCACAAGAGAATAGAACTATAGAAATATATTCTTTTATCGGGAGAAGGCAATGGCAACCCACTCCAGTACTCTTGCCTGAAAAATCCCATGGACGGAGCAGCCTGGTGAGCTTCAGTCCATGGGGTCATGAAGAGTCAGACATGACTGAGTGACTTCACTGTCACTTTTCACTTTCCCGCATTGGGGAAGGAAATGGCAACCCACTCCAGTGTTCTTGCCTGGAGAATCCCAGGGATGGGGGAGCCTGGTGGGCTGCTGTCTGTGGGGTCGCACAGAGTCAGACACGACTGAAGTGACTTAGCAGCAGCATTCTTTTATCAGTATAGACATAAAACTCAACAAAATACTAGCAATCTGAGTAACAACACGTGAAAGGGATTATAATGGCCACATAGGACTATCAGTTCAGTTCAGTTCAGTCGCTCAGTTGTGTCTGACTCTTTGCGACCCCATGAATCGCAGCACGCCAGACCTCCCTGTTCATCACCATCTCTCAGAATTCACTCATACTCACGTCCATCGAGTCAGTGATGCCATCCAGCCATCTCATCCTCGGTCGGCCCCTTCTCCTCCTGCCCCCAATCCCTCCCAGCATCAGAGTCTTTTCAAATGAGTCAACTCATCCCATGAGGTGGCCAAAGTACTGAAGTTTCAGCTTTAGCATCATTCCTTCCAAAGAAATCCCAGGGCTGATCTCCTTTAGAATGGACTGGTTGGATCTCCTTGCAGTTCAAGGGACTCTCAAGAGTCTTCTCCAACACCACAGTTCAAAAGCATCAATTCTTCAGCGCTCAGCCTTCTTCATAGTCCAACTCTCACATCCATACATGACCACTGGAAAAACCATAGCCTTAACTAGATGGACCTTAGTCGGCAAAGTAATGTCTCTGCTTTTGAATATGATATCTAGGTTGGTCATAACTTTTCTTCCAAGGAGTAAGCGTCTTTTAATTTCATGGCTGCAGTCACCATCTGTGGT
>SJYW01011713.1:444451-455867 GCA_006410735.1 Raphicerus campestris
AATTCTTCTTCTTCTCACCAATTTTTTCTTCTTCTCACCTTCTTCTTCTTCTTCCTTTTCTTTTTCTTCTTCTCACCTTCTCCTTGTTCTACCTTTTCCTTTTCTTCTACTTCTTCTTTTTCTTCTTCTTCTCTCCTTATTCTTCTTCTCACTTTTCTTCTTCTTCTTCCTCTTCTTCTTCTTCTTCTCTCCTTCTTCTTCTTCTTCTTCTTAACTTCTTCTTCTTCTTCCTCTTCTCAACTTCTTTTTCTTCTTCTTCTCACCTTTTTCTCGTTCTTCCTTTTCTTCTTCTACTTCTTCTTCTCAACTTCTTCTTATTCTTCCTTTTCCTCTTCTTCTTCTTCTTCTTCTTCTCAACCTATTCTTATTCTTACGTTTCTTCTTCTTCTACAACTACTTCTTCTTTTTCTTAACTTCTTCTTCTTATTCTTCTCACCTTCTTCTTATACATTTTCTTCTTCTACTTCTTCTTCTTCTTCTCACATTTTTCTTCTTCTTTTTCTTCTTCTTCTCACCTACTTCTTGTTATTCTTCTCACCTTCTACTTCTTCTCTTCTCACCTTCTTCTTCTTCTCAACTTCTCCTTCTACTTCTTCTTCTTCTTCTTCTCACCATCCTCATCTTCTACCATTCTTCTTCTTCTTCTCACCTTTTTCTTCTTTTTCTTCTCCTTACCATCTTCTACTTCTCACACTCTTCTTCTTTTTCTCAAATTCTTCTTTTTGTTCTCAACTTCTTCTTCTTCTTCTTACATTCTTGTTGTTTTTCCTTTTCTTCTTCTTCTTCCACTTCTTGTCACCTACTTCTTGTTCTTCTTTTTCTTATTTTTCTCACCTTCTTCATCTTCTTCTTCTCACCTTCTTCTTTTTCTTCTTCTTCATCGTTTTCTCACCTTCTTCTTCTTCTTCTTCTTCTTCTCACCTTCTTCTTCTCAACTACTTTTTCTTCTTCTTCTTCTTCTTCTTCTCACCATTTTTTCTGCTTCCCAAATTCTTCCTCTTCTTCTCACTTTCTTCTTTTTCTTAATCCTCTTCTTCTTCTTCTGATTTTTCTTTTTCTTATCAATTTCTTCTTCTTGTCACCTTTTTCTAGTTCTTCTCACCTTCTTCTTCTTGTTGTCACCTTTTTCTTCTTCTTCTTTTTCTTCTCACCTTCTTCTTCTTCTTCTCAACTTCTTCTTCTTCTTCTTCTTTTTCTTCTTATTCTTCACACCTTCTACTTGTTCTTCTTCTACTTCTCCTCTTCTTCTTCTACTTCTTCTCCCCATCTTCTTNAAATCTATTGCTCACTTCCACTGTATAATCATAAGGGATTTGATTTAGGTCATACCTGAATGGTCTAGCGGTTTTCCCTGCCAGTCATGGAACATTGTTTAAAGTCTACATATGTATCAATGTAATACAACATGCTAATAGGATAAAGGACAAAAATGACATGATTGTCCCAGGAGAGGCAGAGCAGGATTTACAAAACAACTGCTAATGGATAAAAGACTTTGTTTTGGGATGATGAAGATATACTAAACTCAGATTATGGTAATAGTTACACAATTCTTTAAAATTGGGTGAATTGTATACTTAGATAAATTCTGTATCTGTAAATTGCATCTCAAAAAAGCTTTTTTTTTTTTTAAGTTTCAAGGGGAAAAAAAGACACTCAAGCTCTTATTCCATAGCTCATAAGTGATTCCCATAATGTGGCATACATAGATGGATATTACTATCAACATTGGCAACAATTACATAAAGATTCACTTCTCATACTATGATGTTAACACCTTTTTAAAACATGGACTACTTCATTCTCACATTAGTCAGACCAGGGCCTTCCACAAAAAAAAACTTTTCAGTTTAAAATGGCTCACTGAGTGGTTACCGATTGAAATGACTGTCTTTGATTTAACATACAGGCTTCCCTGTAAAATCCACTTTAAGATGTTTACAAGGTGTGAAATGTCTTTCACACTGTCGTATTCTCCTTCATTGGGTACAGTTGAGAAAATGCAACAAAGCATGTTCGCTCATAAGATTTTGTGGTATTTTCCTGTGTGATAATCCATGCTGTTTCCTTTATTATTGAAAGTCACTGGATGGGATGAAGAAAATCGTGTTTCTTGTGCACATGTGAAGCACAGTTTGAAGAAGGCTGAAATGTTGATTCTGAATTATAATGCTGATTTTAGAAACCCTGCTCTCAATATTTACTTGAGAACTCTTTGACCATCTAATAACTATAATAGCAAATCTTTAGTGAGAGCTTACGAAATACATGGCACCACTCCAAATCTTTAAGCTGCCATACCTAAATTGTTGTTGTTCAGTCCCTAAGTAGTGTCCAACTCTTTGAGACCCCATGGTCTGCAGCACACCAGGCTTCCCTGTCTTTCACTATCTCCCTGAGTTTGCTCAGACTCATATCCATTGAGTCAGTGATGCCATCCAACCATCTTATCCTCTGCTACCCTCTTCTGCTCCTGCCTTCCCTCTTTCCCAGGATCCAGGTATTTTCCAATGAGTTGGTTCTTCGCATCAGGTGGCCAAAGTATTGGTTGGAGCTTCAGTTTTAATTCTGCACAAAAGTACATATGAGAATCATTATCATCATTTAATAGTGAGAAATCTGTGACATGGAGAGCTTAATAGTTAAAAATTATAAGTTGGATATATATGAAGTGAAGTGCGTGAAGTGAAGTCACTCAGTTGTGTCCGACTCTCTGCGACCCCATAGACTGTAGCATACCAGGCTCCTCTGTCCACGGGATTTTCCAGGCAACAGTACTGGAGTGGATTGCCATCTCCTTCTCCAGGGGATCTTCCCAACCCAGGGCTCGAACCCAGGTCTCCCACATTGTAGACAGATGCTTTACCGTCTGAGCCACCAGGGAAGTCCTGGATAGATATAGATGATATAAATTATATAAACACAGACATATTTTTAAATGTGATATAACCTCTGATATGGTTAGAAATAATGCGTCTGTTCCAAAACTTTGTGATTGGTCATTACTTGTTGCATATTCTTACATTGAACTTCAGGTTTTCCTGTGTATGTTTAAGTTAATAGCTTTAGATAAAGTTAAATTTTTCAGGTGAAAATACATTTAAAATTAATGGTTATAATTGTTAGCATGCAAATGCTAAAGCTGAAACTCCAGTACTTTGGCCACCTCATGCAAAGAGTTGACTCATTGGAAAAGACTCTGATGCTGGGAGGAACTGGGGGCAGGGGGAGAAGGGGACGACAGAGGATAAGATGGCTGGATGGCATAACCGACTTGATGGACGTGAGTTTGAATGAACTCTGGGAGTTGGTGATGGACAGGGAGGCCTGGCGTGCTTTGATTCATGGAGCTTTAGAGTCGGACACAACTGAGCAACTGAACTGAACTGAACTGAAATGTGTCCTTGGGATCCTGCAAACTATTAACATTGCCTGAATTAATTTTCAGTATGATTCTACAATCTAAAATACTATCTAAAAATGAAAATAAACTTTATCTGAACTACAAGTATGAGCAAGTATTTTTTTTTAAAGCTAGTACTTATTTATGCTGATATTAATAAGACACTAATGTGATGCCATCACCCCTCGGAACTAAAAAGGAAAATTTTCAAAAGCAACAGAACTCCAATGTGGTTTTCCTTATGTTTACAACATTTTCAATATAGTGTTTTAAAAGATAACAATGCATCTTTCAAGTCTAAAGGAATCCTTTCCTCATAAAAATTATTATTTTATAAAGAAAAATTCAGTGAAATTATATTTAACTGGCATTTTATTATAGTATACTCCTTATTACAAATAGTCATGTTGTCATTTGAACAATACAATAATAATTTAAAACTGCATATAAATTTTGACTTTCATGTATTTGAGTTGCTTGTATATTTTGGAGATTAATCCTTTGTCAGCTGTTTCATGTGCTATTATGTCTCCCATTCTGAGGGTTGCCTTTTCATCTTGCACAGTTTCTGTTGCTGTGCAAGAGCTTTTAAGTTTAATTAAGTCCCATTTGTTTATTTATTTTTTTATTTCCATTACTCTAGGAGGTGGGTCATAAAGGATCTTGCTGTGATTTATGTCAAAGCATGTTCTGCCTATGTTTTCCTCTAAGAGTTTTATAGTTTCTGGTCTAACATTTAGATCTTTGATCCATTTTGAGTTTATTTTTGTGTATGGTGTTAGAAAGTGTTCGGATTTCTTTCTCTTACATGAGGCTGCTCAGTTTTGCCAGCACTACTTATTTAAAAATACTTTTTTTTTTTCTTTTTTAAAGAATGGTGTACGGTGGGTGGGGGCAGGGGACTGTAAATATGTCATTTGCTGACCACTGAGTGTACATCAGTGTTTTTCTTTCTGTTTTCTTCTTTTTGATTTCTCTTTTCCACCCCAAGGACATAGCATCTGTAAAATGTCATGTCTTCACAGAGATGGATATCTCTTTTAGAAGTACTAGCAGACTTTGTTAATAAATGAATTAATCTACGGACTCAGACAAGGGAATAATCAGAAACCAAATTAATTAAGTCATATGAAGTGGAAAGCTAATTAACTATACCAAGCTGTAATGATAAATGTATCGGCATTATTTAGAGAATAAAAAGAAAGGGAAAAAAGGCTTATTTGATAGCCATCCAACTATTCTTTTGGGATTAATGAGAAATAGGTGTGTTCTATTACTCTGGATAAAAAATATTAGAAAGTTTTTTATTGATAGGATATTGACATCATCTGCCAAATTACATACATGACAAATATTATATACATATAAAATGTTGGTATAATTGTCCTATGTTTAAGGCTGAAAATCATTTTAAGATATAGTAATATGTACTCTCATTCAAAAAGAAGTCACTTAAATGATTTGTTAGTAAGGTTTTTCAAAATGTTATGCTTCAGGATTATAGAAAAACAACTTAGAAAAACTGTGTTTGACTGTTTATGCACTATAAAACTGTATTATAAAGAGAACAGAGAAAGCATGCCATTTGTTTATTGATGTATCTTATTCATGTGTGCCTCTTTACCTGGGCTATAGTAAACAGCAACAGTTTACTCTACAACTATACAGTACATCTGTTGCTGTTCTACAAACAGCAACAGTAAGAAAACTTGGTTCTTTCATTCATGAAAGAGAAAGACATCAAACAAATCCCCCAACTATATATAATTACTAGTTGTGGGAAGTGTTTTAGAGGAAAAATACAGGATTCAACATCAAATAGAGATAGGGAAAAAGGGAGGCAGGGAATGCCTCTCAGAAGAAATTATACTATTCCTGAGTATATTATAGCATTATACTATACTATAGTAAGGGCTTCTCTCCTAGCTCAGTAGGTAAAGAATCCTCCTGCAATGCAGGAGACCCAGATTCAGTTCCTGGGTCCAGAAGATCCCCTGGAGAAGGGAATGGCAACCCACTCCAGTGTTCCTGCTTGGAAAATCCCATGGACAAGAGAGCCTGGTGGGCTTCAGTCCATGGTGTTGCAAGAGTCAGACATGGTTTAGGGACTAAACCACCACCACCACACTATGCTATGCTATTCTATTCTATTCTATTCTGTACTGTACTATAATAGGACCTGGCAAAGAGAGAGGGATGTTGAAGGTTCTAGGCTGAAGGCAGAATGAGTGGAAATCTTTCGAGATAAAGAGCTTTATATACATGAGAGGGGAAACATCCCAGTGTGATTAGAGTGTACGCGAGCAAGGGAGGGAAAGGGGGCTCTTTAGAGTTAAAAAGTTAGGTAGGACCCTTAAAGTTTAATTAATAAACATATCCTAAGTGCAACAGAAAACATTTGAATGTGAAATAACTTATGTTCTGAAAAGACTAGCGTGACTGAGTTGTGGGGAATGAATTAAGAATCAGGAATGGCAGTGGGGAAGCCAGTTAGTCACATCGCCCTATACAGTGGAGTAGCACAAAGTTGGAGAGAGTTTAAGGGCATTTGGGATATTCCATGTTATCAATGAAATCAAGGCAACTTAGAGGGGATGTTGGGGCGGATGAGGAGGAGGAATTAAAGAAGACTGTCGGTTTTCTGGTGTAAACCACTGAGAAAGTTCAGAATGACACAGGTTATCTTCCACAACATTACAGTAGTTTATTCTGCAAAGGGTTACGATTAAGATTAAGAGGATTCACTAATTGAAAATAAATTATGGTATAACCGAGTTTTAGGAAAACTTTCAAGAGCAAAAATTATATGCAATACTTTGAGTGAAGTAATATTTAGGAAGTTAACTGTACTGTTTGATTTTCAGTGAATCATTGCTATAAAGAGTGGTAATGGGCTTTGAATTACTTTAAACAACATAAACAATTTAGTGTATGAACATAACTATATTCACTGAACATAAACCAGAACACCCATGCAGGGAATCCCAATATCCATATAAGGACAAAACTCAGGTGAGATACAGTGTTGGGCTGCCAACCCATTGTGGATATTAGAAATTGCCTGACAGAAAGTGAAGTACAAATAGAACAGACGCTATGAAAAGATACCCAACCTCACTATTATAACATGAAAATAAAGTAAAAAATATAATGAGAGAGAACTGATCCCTTGTTAAATTATCAAATACCAAATATTTTGTTAATACTTTGCCTTGAATAATGTGGGGAAAAGCACTTTGATGCCTTTTTGACACAAGCATAAATTAGTAAGAACTTTATAGAGGCAATGTGGCAATAACTAGAACAGAAAGCATGTGAATCTGAACACGTGGAATGCACTTGCTGATGCATTTATACATGTACATGAAAATTGCTATGACTTGAGGTAGGCCCCTCCCAAATGAAGCTTTATTCATTAAAGCGTAATAGACTATATGATATCTAATACACTATAAGATATATGTAATATACTATATGACATATATGAACAACACATGTATAATATAAAAATGATGTCATTTTTCCCCAAAACATATTTTAGTAAAAGTAAATAAAGTACACAGTCATATGAAGAATAAGCTAGAACTAACTAGGGTACAAATGAAATAAGAAGTCACTGCAGATGGTGACTGCAGCCATGAAACTAAAAGACGCTTGCTCCTTGGAAGGAAAGCTATGACAAAGCTAGACAGCACTTTAAAGAGCAGAGATATCACTTTGCCAACAAAGGTCCATGTAGTTAAAACTGGTTTTTGCAGTAGTGTACAGATGTGAGAGTCGGACCACAAAGAAGGCTGAGCACCAAAGAATGGATGTTTTTGAATTGTGCTGGAGAAGACTGAGAAGACTTGAGAATCCTTTGGACTGCAAGGAGATCAAACCAGTCAATCCTAAAGGAAATCAACCCTGAATATTCATTGGAGGGACTGATGCTGAAGTTGAAGCTTCAATACTTTGGCCACCTGATGCAAAGAGCCCACTCACTGGAAAAGACCCTGATGCTGGGAAAGATTTGAGGGCAAAAGGATGTGGCAGAGGATGAGATGGCTGGATGGCATCACCGACTCAATGGACGTGAATATGAGAAAACTCCAGGAGATAGTGAAGGACAGAGGAGCCTGGCATGCTGCAGTTCATGGGGTTGCAAAGAGTCGGACATGACTTAGCAGCTACAAAGTCTAAGAAAAGTAACTCAGCCTTTGTCTTGGACTCTTTCCGTAGTAAATTTCAAATATTTTAGGAAGTGTGTTTGAAAGTTTTGACCAGATCTGCAAGGCCAGAATGGAGAAGGCAATGGCACCCCACTCCAGGACTCTTGCCTGGAAAATCCCATGGATGGAGGAGCCTGGTAGCCTGCAGTCCATGGGGTTGCGACTGAGTGACTTCACTTTTTTGCATTGGAAAAGGAAATGGTAACCCACTCCAGTGTTCTTGCCTGGAGAATCCCAGGGATGGGGGAGCCTGGTGGGCTGCCGTCTATGGGTCACACAGAGTCGGACACGACTGAAGTGACTTAGCAGCAGCAGCAGCAGCAAGGCCAGAATAATGCAGCATTTTCAATCAGGCTAGCTTGTTCATCCTCTTGAGAATCAGCAAGGCCTCCTGAGTGAGCGGCCATTACCACCACCAGTCACTTTGTTAGCTAATGATCTATTGAGGCTTTGCCTCTCCTTCTCCTTCTTCTCCTTCTTTTTCCTCTTCCTTCATTTTCTTTAAATAGTTTTATACATGCTTGTGGTAAGAACAGTTAAAAACCTTCACAAGAGAAAATAAGATCTCATTCCTCACTCCCATATCCCAGCGACAGAAATTCTTACCAGTTCCCCATTATCCTTTCAAACATATCTTAAACTGAGATGGGTATCTTGGCACTAATTTTCATTATTGTTAAAAATATCAAGAGCAATTGAGGGACCAGCTTATGGTCTCTTCATCTTACATGATTTCTTAAATTTCTTAGGAATCATTACTGCTACCTAGAAACACTATTTGCCTAGAAATAGCAAGAAACACTATCTTTCTCTCTGTTTCTCTTTAATATCATTCTTGGATTTGAACTCAGACATGCTAATAATTTGAGTTTATTTTTTTAAATTCTATTTTTAGTACTTAGGAACATTCTCTACTTTGATTCTTAGAAATCAGACTTTATGATGCAAATGTATTTAAAACAAAATTCCTTAGCCACACACATTAAAAAAAACCCCAATGTTAAATTTAAAATATACTTTAAATTCCATAGCATGTTTTATGACTTCAGATAAATAGAGTTTTAAAAAATAGACCACGCTGTATAAAGTATGTTCCAGAAATAATGAGAGTTTTCTGTAGCATTATCATGCCTATTAATAAGACATAAGATTGTTTACAATATTTACTTGTACCTATCCATTCATTGTTAACTCTCTGTGGAAACATTTTCTAACATAATGCAGTTTTGAGTATAATTTAACAGATTTCTCAAGGCTTGTATATTTTAAGGTGAAGTTTATTTACTCTCTCTAACATTTTTCTAGAGCATATAATTACTATCTGATTTTGTTTATACATTTCAAGAAAATGCTACAAAGAGCTGATAAACTCCACTTTAAAACATGCAAACTTTGAAAAGATAGGTAGATAGACATATTTAGAGACAACTGCAGGTTTCAAATTCAAATAATTGTATCTGATTGATATATAGTGTAAGCTATGCTGTTTTGTAAGGAAACAATTCTTCTTCTTTGCCAAGATAATTTCATTTTTTAAGTTATGAAGTATTTGATCTGAAGTTAGTTTATGCTATACATGCTTCCAAAGTCCTAGAGGGGGAATTTTTAAAACTAAGTTTTTATATCGTCTTAAAAATGACTTGAAATCTTCAGATTTTAAATCTATGTAAAAATGTTGATTAAGAAAAATGAACAAAGAAATGCCTCATGCAGTGTGACAACTACCACATAAAACTCCTGTCTTGCTTTTCTGAAAGTGAGCATAGTTCTAGGTGTAACCCGCCTGATTTAATTTTGCTTGTCTCTATCACAAAGTTCACTTTATGAAGTAGGCTCAAAAAATACCTTTCTTAAGGAATTGAAAGTTAAGTTGAGGAGATCAAATAACCTGCCTTGGCTCCTTGGGGCTTTCTTTAGTGGTTTCTATGCCGGTGGGAGACACACTGAGCTGAAAGTTGTCAAACCCAGTGCAATAAGATCTAGCTATAAATTGTTTAAACCTGACTACTTCTGAGTCCTCAAGGACCAGGTGGATAAGAAGATTAAGATGTAGAAATTATAATCAGTAGATATATTTTTACAGGTACTTTTTAGCTTTCCAAAAATGGCTAAGATAACCAAACAGAAAAATCTAAGCCTAAAAGTGAAAGTGTTAGTCGCACAGCCATGTATGACTCTTTGCAACCTATTGGACTGCAGTCTGCCAGACTCCTCTGTCCATGGGATTTCCCAGGCAAGAATACTGGAATGAGTTGCCATTTCCTCCTCTAGGGTATCTTCCCAACTTAGGGATCAAACCTGCATCTCTTATGTTTCCAGCATTTGCAGGGAGGTTCTTTACCAATAGCACCACCAGGGAAGCCCCCAAAAGTACATTTGATATAGCTCAAATATTGCATTGTTAGATATGGTTAATTTGGAAAATACTAGCATCAGAAAAATAACATTTATTTTACTTTATTTACTTATTATCAACCCCCTATTGACAGTTTTAAAAAAACGCAAAGTACGTCACTATTTTTACAGAGTTTAGTCAGTTATACTGTGATCAATGGTGTTTTAAATAAGATTTATTTAAAGCTTTGCAAAGTATTTAATGGGCTTCTCAGGAGGTACTAATGGTAAAGGACACACCGGTCAAAGCAGGAGATCCAAGAGATGAGAGTTCAATCCCTGGGTTGGGAAGGTCCCCTGAAGGAGGACATGGCAACCCACTCCAGTATTTTTGCCTAGAGAATCTCATGGACAGAAGAGTCACAAAGAATCAGACTTGACTGAAGTGACTTAGCACACACACAAAGTATTTAATATAAAAAAATTTGAATGCAGGATATTCTGAGTGAGAATTTAAGGTCAGACTCATACTATAAATAAAACTCATTTTCTCTTACTAAATATCTTTATGTCCTCACCTGACTGAATATATGCACTAAAGAATATTAGCTGAATAAATATTTTAAAAATAAAGAAAATTTATAAGAATATAGCATCTGGGGTACCTGCAAAAATTAGCATGCATTACAAGGAATAGATGAGTAAACACAGAGGATCCTCTAAAAATAACTGGTGAAACAGGGAAAATTGAACTATTCAGGAAAAAGTTGAGAAACATAAGGGATGATCCATTTTCAGAGAAGACACGGATTATGAACTATGAAAGTCCAGAACAGCAAACATGGGCTAAATGCAGGATCAATTTCTCAGGTGGTATCCATGAGATTATAAGATTTGGGTTCAGTTCTTATCTCTCAGCCTTCCTTCTGTGTAATTCAGTCTTTCATGCCTAATAGCTAAGCAATTAACTTGGCTTGTGCTTCTTGAAAGCAAAAGCATGAAAGGATTAGTTTCTCAGTCGTATCCAACTCTTTGTGATCCTGTGGACTGTAGACCGCCAGGCTCCTCTGTCCATGGGATACCCCAGGCAAGAAGACTGGAGTGGGTTGACATTGCTTTCTCCAGGGGGTCTCTCCTATCCATGGATTGAACCCCAGTCTCCTGCACTGCAGATTCTTTACCGGCTGAGCCACCAGATAAAGCCAAAGCTTTATCTTAGCTCCTTTAATGAAATGATGAGACTGTTCATTTATTCATCCAATAAATAGTCATTGAGAAACTAAGTTCTATATACTTTAGTATCATTAAATAAGACAAAGTTCCCACAGGAAAACAGAGTATTTGTCAAAAGCAGAAACAGCTGCCTGATCCTGCTGCTGCTGCCGCCGCTAAGTCGCTTCAATCGTGTCTGACTCTGTGCGACCCCATAGATGGCAGCCCACCAGGGCCCTCCCCCACCCCCACCCCC
>SJYW01011713.1:464694-485191 GCA_006410735.1 Raphicerus campestris
TATATATGTGTGTATATATATATATACACACATATATATATGTGTGTGTGTATGTGTATATATATATACACATAAAGACATACATACCCTCTCCCTTTGGAGTGTCCCTCCCACCCACTCCCCATCCCACTCCTCTAGGTCATCACAGAGCTGAGCTCGCTGTGCTTTATCACAAGCTCCCACTAGCTATCCACTTTATACATGGTAATGTATTTATGTCAAACCCAATCTCCCAATTCATCCCACCCTCCCCTTCCCCAACTATGTCCACAGGTCTTTTCTCTACGTCTTCATCCCTATTTCTGTAAACAGGTTAATCTGTACCATTTTTTGTAGATCCCACATATGTGCATTAATATACGATATTTGTTTTTTGCTTTCTGACATCCTTCACTCTGACAAACTCAAGGTCCATTCATATCTCTACAAATGACCCAATTTCGATCCTTTTTATGGCTGAGTAATCATTTGAATCTGGTCCCATCACTTCATGGGAAATAGATGGGCAAACAGTGGAACAGCAGCAGACTTTATTTTGGAGGGCTCCAAAATCACTGCAGATGGTCACTGTAGCCATGAAATTAAAAGATGCTCACTCATTGGGAGGAAAATTATGACCAACCTAGATAGCATATTCAAAAGCAGACATTACTTTGCCAACAAAGGTCTGTCTAGTCAAGTCTATGGTTTTCCAGTAGTCATGTATGGATGTGAGAGTTGGACTGTGAAGAAAGCTGAGTGCTTTTGAACTGTGGTGTTGGAGAAGACTCTTGAGAGTCCCTTGGACTACAAGGAAGATCCAACCAGTTCATTTTAAAGGAGATTAGTCCTGGGATTTCTTTGGAAGGAATGATGCTAAAGCTGAAACTCCAATACCTTGGCCACCTCATGCAAAGAGTTGACTCATTGGAAAAGACTCTGATGCTGGGAGGGATTGAGGGCAGGAGGAGAAGGGGATGACAGAGGATGAGATGGCTGGATGGCAGCATCACTGATTTGATGGACGTGAGTTTGAGTGAACTCTGGGAGTTGGTGATGGACAGGGAGGCCTGGTGTGATGTAATTCATGGGGTCGCAAAGAGTCGGACACGACTGAGCAACTGAACTGAATATTCCATTGTACACATGTACCACATCTTCTTTATCCACTCATCTGTTGATGGATGTTTAGGTTGTTCTTAAGTCACAGAACTAACACCCTAAGCTGAAGCCTGTGGCATGACCAGACTGCTCCATTCTTGCTCTGTTTGGAACAAAGAATTACAGAGGGATGTATATGGACACCGCACACTGGGATGTCCTTACTAGCTGTGAGATACAACAGTAGGTGACAAATAATTTGTTACTAATAATATTTAAAGTGCAAAAATTTGCAAATGCTTTGCTTTTAGAAATTATTAAATAATTAATGTTTCTCCCACAGGCTAATATCATATTTTATGTAGGATGAAGTTAAAACATTTGAAAATTGCTGATCCAGAGGTAAACAGATTCCATAACTTTAAAAATTGTCTTCTGTGCAAGTTTAACTTGGGTTCTTTCTTTGTATGTATTTGTACTTAGTGAAAATAGCTTGTTTAAGAGGGGAGGAGAGGGACTGTGTTTGGGAACTTCTGAATGACAGCACTGTAGCCCAGGATATATTAGGGCACCATTTCGGTGGGGGGAGTAGACTTTGCTTATATTTTTTGAGAACAGGGCTTGTGATTTCCCTGGTTATCTGCCTAGTTTGCGTTGTTATCACATCACATCTCCTCACTTCTGGGATACAGCCTTTATCTCTGCTTCTACTTTTTAAAAAAATTCAAATCACCCTTTTCCTAGCTGTTCAAGGTACTAAGCTCTCTTCATTGTTTTAAGTAATTCACTTGAAAAGACTTGCATTCATTACAACAGGGAACTCTGCTCAGTGTTATGTGGCAGCCTGGATGGGAGGGGAGTTTGGGGGAGAATGGATACATGTACAGATATGGCTGAGTACCTTTGCTGTTCACAAAACTGCCACAACACTGTTAATCAGTTATACCCCAACACAAAATAAAAAGTTTAATAAAAAGACAAAAAAAAACCCTTACATGATAAACAAGTTCATAAATAGTAACAAAGTAAAAATAAAACATAAAATAATTAGAATAAATGAGGTATGACCTTCAAATTCAATATCATTTGAAGATAATATTGTTATTTACCTTGGAAAACCAAAATAATTAATGGAAAAGCTGTCTAAACCTGGGGAATATATCTTCTCTAATATGATCCTGGCTCCCAAATTGAATTTTAGCACTATTTCATTTTTAAAATGTCAGTATGGGATATTCTAAGATAGGGGAAAAACTGATCAAATCTTATTATATGCCAGGCACTATGCCAGCCACTTGAGACTTAAGGAAATTGAGTCTCAGAGAGGTTAAGCAATTTGCCAAAGGTCACAAAGCCAGTGCGTGTCAGAGCCATACCTGCGCCCAAGGCTAACTAACTCACAGGTCACATGGGAAGCAATTAAGTATAAAAGGCTTGGGCTTTTTAGCAAGTAAGTTTTCTATATTTCAACTGCTTTCCTTATTAGTTTCCATTTTTATAAATGTATGCTATTCAAACCAATATAATGGCTACTGTAAAATCTAGTGAAAATTTAATAACAATGAAAACATTTCATGGAACTGGTAAATTCTTACAATGCCACTGAAATCCTATCCTGCCTAAAATAATTTGTGGTTTTTAATAGTGCACTCATATGCTGTTTTTTTTTTTTTTACCTTATTAAAACATTGGCCCATGATATGCTTTAAATTGCATTTAGGAAACAAAAATAATAATATCTGAACATATGAAAGAACCTTTCTTAACCTGACTATCCTTTGCATGAACATTCAATACTTCTTCCTTTAACATGGTGAATTCTTGCAGTGAGTCTTCAGTAATGCTTGCTGTGCCAGTTATCTATTGATGTCTAATGTTATATTCAAGTAATATTTTAACTGGGGTACAGTTGCTTTACAATGCTGTTAGTTTCTGCTGTAGGATGACGTGAATCAGCTCTGTGTACACATGTATGCCTTCCCTCTCAGCCTTCCCTCCCCTCCATCCAGCCCCTCTAGGTCATCACAGAGCACCGAGCTGAGCTCCCTGAACTACGCAGAATGCTCCCACCCGCTATCTGTCTTACACATGGCAGTGTACATGTGTCATTCCCAATCTCCCAGTTCGTCTATCCACCCCCAGCCCCCTCCACTCCTCCGTTCTCTACATCTCTCTGTCTCTGCCCTGCGGCTAGGTTCATCCTTGCCGGTTCTTGTTTCCACCGACTCTGTAGGTCGATGGTGTTTCTTCTGCTGGTCTTGCCTGGGTGCGCTCCTGCAGTTGCAGTCAGCAGGGCGCCTGGCTGGAAGTGACTGGGGCTAATGGGCTGCTGGCATACTTCTAAGAAAGCTGGAATGCTTGATAACGGCTGGGCCTCTCTCTCCACGTGGTGTTTCACCCTAGGCTTCCTCACAAACTGTCAGCAATGTTCCGAGAAAATGAGATGGGAAACTTCAAGGCATCTTGAGGCCAGTTCTTGGAAGGCATGAAATATAACTGATAACTTGATCTAAGCAAGTTACAAGGCCAGCCCGAATTCAGGGGATGGGGAAATATTTTCCACTTCCTGAATGGAGGAGCTAAAAAGTAATTGTAGTCATGTTTAACGAAGCACTGCTGAAGTAGTCGGATTAGCCACAAATAGAGGTGCTGTAGTGATGTCCAGGATACCATGAGAGGCAGAGTGGCATAGAAAAACAGGCACACGTGGCATGGCGTCCCAGTGTTCTCACTGAACGGACGTGTGTCAGCCATGACTTTCAACTCTGTAACCCTTATTTTCCTCAACTGCAAAACAAGGGTAATAATTTCTACCTCACAGGGTAGTCATGATGATTTAGGAAGATTTTATACACAAAAGATTCTTATCAAGTATTAGATACTGAATGAATACGAAAAATTCCTATAAATAACAAGATGGGAGCATTTCATTTCCTTATATGTCCTCTTAGGAAGAGCACTGTTAATCATTTGTGTCAAATATTTTTGTGAGCTATAGGAGTGGAGAGTGAGATCTCAAGGGCATGCTCAGATTGTAAAAGGTGATTGCTGATCCCCACATACGGGATCAACTAATATTTGACAAGGGAGCCAAGAACACTTCATGGGAAAAGGATAGCCTCTTCAACAAATGTTTTGGGAAACCTGGACTTCTGCTCTACTCACACAAAAAAATTAACTTGAAATGGATTAAAGACTTAAACGGAAGATCAGGTAACTCCTACAAGAAAAAATAGGCAAGATGCTCCTTGAGATTAGTCTTGGCAATGAATTCGGGGTATGACACTAAGAGTAGAAGCAGCAAAAGCAAAGTCTTAACAGGTGGGACTATGTCAACTAAATTTTTTCTGCACAGCAAAATAAACCATCAACAAAATGAAAAGGCAGTGTACAGACCTGGACAAAATATTTGTCAATCATGTACCTGATAAAGGGTTCATTTCCAAAATATATAAAGAATTCACACTTCTCAATGACAAAAGAGACAAACAATTCCATTTTAAAATAAACAGAGGTCCTGAATAGACATGTTTCCAAGAAGACATGGAGATGACCAACAGGTGCATGAAAAGATGTTCAACATCATTAACCATAAGGGAAATACAAGTCAAAACTATGATGAGCTATCACCTCACACACATTACAAAAGCTATTATCAAGAAAATAAGAAATAACAAGTGTTGGCAGGAAACCCTGTATTTAATTGGAGGAAATGTAGAATCTGAAAAAGGCAAACTTGTAAAAACAAAGGGTAGAATGGCAGTACCAGGGGCTGGAGTAGGGAATTGGGGAGATACTGTTTAAGAGTACAAACTTACAATTTATCTACAACCAGTAGATAAATAAGTTCTGGAGATCTAATGCATAGTGATTCCAGTCAACAATACTGTATTATATAAAACTTCAAAGTTGCTACGAGCCTAGATCCTAGTTGTTCTCACAAAGAAGAAATGATAATTCTGTGACATGACTGAGCTGTTAGTTAACCCTGTAAACCATGATAATGATAACCGTGGTAATCATATTGCAGTATATAAAGGTATCACCTCTATATATTTTACAGCTTAAACTTGCACGATGTCATGTGAATTGTATATCAATTTCGAAAAAGCTGATTGCTCTACTACCCATGTCATTATGAAGTAAGGAGTTTATAGGAATAAGAAAGGAAAAGAAAAGAGATGCAAGGAGCGGAGCAGCAGCGGGAGAAAAAAGTTAGGATGGTGGAAAACTGAATTATGTAGAATGCGATTCCTTCCACAACCACCAAATTTTACTTTTGGTTAAGTGCTCTAACTTCACTGAACACTTGTTCAAAGTGAATTTCATTTTATCAGTTAACAAAAAAACACATCTCATTAGAGTCGAATGGGATATAACAGAAGCAGCGCTCACAGACACAGGAGTCCAGGGAAATGGACCGTGTGAACATAAATTCACAGTAATTCACATAAATCATGAGGAGGGCTTCGGATGACAGGCTGTGGAATTGGGTGTTTCAAGCTAAATTTACCCCTTCTCCAAAGGGCAGGGATTTAGCAGCTGACTGCTAGATTACCTCCAAACAAATCAGAAAGATTCGCTTGATTTCTTTGTGATCAAATTTCAAAGTATTGATTCAGTTAAACAAGGGGCTATAACTTCAGTTTCCTTTTTGAGTTAAATGTATGAGTGCTCTCATTAGAAAACAAATGTTAGAAGCTTTATGGACCATAAAAGACCACAGAATTTTGCCCTTCTCAGTTTGGCAGAACTGAGAATAAAGGCGCAGCTTAGAAAACAATTCGAGTTGATTAGCCTCCAGAAGACCAGATCTGTGGCCGTCACTCTTACTAAGACAGCTCTCACTCACTGGCTGATCTCGAGTTACAGAGCAATGAGGCTTGCAAAGAAAAGCAAATACAAGTTTTATGGGCACAAAGAGAACAACGCTGCAAAATAATGACTTCTGTCCCGTTAAATTATGGCTGGCAGGGGTTTGATACAGCAAACAGATCCCTTTCAAATAGCCCATCAATATCACCTCAACTTGCATCAGCGTCATTTGTACCCTGCCCTTTAGCTGGACCATCTCTCTGGGGGCCTTTGACTTGGGGCTAAGTTTTATCTCTGAAATATTACAAGGTTTACAATGGATTGGAGACTTCTTGTCTTCGTATTGGATTTTTGTTTTTAGGTAAAATTTGTGAGCCTTTCTCAAAACGAACAGTGAATATAAATTCCAGACTTGCCAGAGACCAAGTGTTATAAATGAAATTTACTCTTAGTGCCGCTGTCCTCGTTTACTGCCTTCCCTTCCAGGCATGTCCTTACCTACAATGACCCTCAGTGGTGACACTGGTGCCCACTGGAATCCTCTGATTTCCACTCTCTTACATTTGCCTACTTCTTCCTTCCTAACTCCCAATGTAACTTGTGGTTTTTCTCCTTCATTGAGCATTCTCATAGGGTATAGCTCAGCTAAACTAATCAAATTATTTTAAAACAGATCATGGTGAATGTTGACATGATGTGATGTTTTAAACCAAACTCTTTAATGCTGGCCCTCACCCTGATATGACGTTCATATTTAAAGAACCTGTCCAAGTATTTACATAAATGATCAAGGAAATGGGAACTCTGCCTTCTTCAACATGGCAAAAAAGAAAGCCACATTCATATTGATGCCTATGGTATGATCCTACCAGCAAGGCCTCGGCTGCCCTCTCTGGTATTTCTGCAGGTTCCTAGACCTGTGTGTCACGTGGGCAGAAGTCCCTGGTGTTTCTCCCCTGCTCTGGCTTTCTGTTCACTCTCCACTTCTCCGCTGTTCAGTAGACACAGCGATGTTGCCCTGCAGGTATTGGCCCTTGTGCGAATGCCACTGTGGGCTCCAGGGTGCTCACTCTGAGGCCCATGAAGAAGGCCTTCATCACCAAGGAGGGCCTGGTTCAGCTTCCTTCATCACACAGTGCCCGGCTCAGCATCACTTATGACAGACTCGCAGTTGTCCATGAAAAAAGAGAATCTTCAACTTTCCAGGTCCTCAGCTGCCAGTCTCTGATACACAACTGAAATAAAAAAGACATCTCAAAAAAATAAGCAACACTTTTCTAACACGTAACGATCCCAATCCTTACTTAGGAGAAAATAAAAGCATTCTTGAGGGAACAAAAGGAAAAGTAGCTCAACAGGATACAGAGATACCATTTTCTGTTATTACACAGAGCAATTTCTTCCTCAGAACACAGCATTTCAGAGATTCCTTTCTTGTTGTGGTCTCTGAAGTGTATTTGCATAATTGAAGATTCCCATCAGGGTGAGGCTTCCCTCCTCTGCCTCTAAGGAGGTCTTCAAAGCTGTATTCAAGCCTTTGCTTCCTCTAAGTCAGAGCTGTGCATTTCGCTTTCCTTCCCTATCAATGTTTCAAAAATCTCCAGGCTGTTAAAAGATGACTAAAGCAGATTAAATATTTTAAGAGTTTCTTTGAGCAAAAATTGGATGAATCTGGACAGTGCTAAACCAGAAACAGTTAGGAGAGCTCCACCCACAGAAGCTGGGGAGAGACTGGTAGAGAAAAGGTGGAAGCCAGGTAAAGAAATTGATTGGCTACAGATGAAAACCTAGTTGGCTGCTTGTGATTTGTGTTTCCGCATTTTGATTTTGTCACCTCGAGGCATTTGCAGGATTAGGTTTTGGCTCGTTTACATGGGCTGCCATTAGAGCCACCCCAGGGTAACGGCCTCCTTGTTTCATCCTTTGACAAGGCTGGGTTTCAGTCCAGACTCAAGCTCAATGAACCAGGAGTGAGTTTCTTTTGCTTGTGGCAATGTTGGCAACAGATTGCCTAGGAATGGAGACTGAGTCCTTTCTTTGGTATTTTTTAATTGGAATGTAATTGTTTTACAGTGTTGTGTTCGTCTCTGCTGTGTCTTGGTGGACAGTCCAATGTGTTAGGTTAAGAGGACTCACTTTGTGTTTCTGAGTCTTCCCTGCTGCTAAGTCGCTTCAGTTGTGTCCGACTCTGGGGACCCCATAGACAGCGGCCCACCAGACTCCCCTGTCCCTGGGATTCTCCAGGCCCAGCAACTATAAAAGGCAAATCTGGCCCACTGTTTGCTGATGAGTGTCAAGGGCAGAGGCAGCTATACTATCATGAAAATGGAGGTGTTAGGGAATGGGCCGTCCTTTTCCCTTTTCATGCACCCCTCTCTTCTACCAGCTTTTTCTTGACTGTGGCCAGAGCTTGACCGCTCTAATGCTTCCTCACTGTTCTCTGGAGCCCAGAAAGCGCATCAGTTTGCTCTTGGTGACAGCACTGGTCACCGCTCTTGGGCTCTCCCATTCCCATAGCTCCATACTTGATTTGGGTAAGGAACTCAACTCCATGTCCTTGCTCAAAGGAAAATTCTCTTTTGTTTAAAGACAGGTATATGAGAAGTATGAACTTCTGCGCATTTGTACGGTAATTCTCAATGAGGCAAACAAGATGCTTAGCTAAACAGTCTCAGAAATAATTTCAGTAACATTTTGCTCTGTGGTTTGGCTTTAAAATATTTAGTCATGCCATCAAGTCCTTTCAAATTAATATGTTAGAGTATTCTGTTCAGAGAAAGAGTTTTCCTTTCTTTTGGCTTCTCTTTGGTAGTCCTTCTCATGCTGCTCAGATTCATCAACAGGAGACTGTGAGGCATTTTAGAGCCAAGGGATGAGTGGTTGAGAAACGAATGCTTTAGAGTCTGTGAGACATTTAGCTGTCAGATGACAGAGCGTTCAACAGGATTAAGTAGAACAAAGTGCCGTCTTTTTATTTTTCTTTAATGACTAAAGGAATAAAAAAAAAGAGAAGGGCAAATNGCTTTAGAGTCTGTGAGACATTTAGCTGTCAGATGACAGAGCGTTCAACAGGATTAAGTAGAACAAAGTACCGTCTTTTTATTTTTCTTTAATGACTAAAGGAATAAAAAAAAGAGAAGGGCAAATCTACAAATCAGCCAAAACGAGAGGGTTTCATATATTTCCAAGTGCTTGAAATGCTTCTTTTAACTTAATGCCTTTATTTTTCCCTCTCCTGGCCCATTTCTAATGCCAAAATCAGTATTTAAATGAACAGTTCACTAGAGTGCTAAGTTGCTTCAGTTGTGTCTGTCTCTTTGCGACCTTATGGACCTAGCTCACCAGGCTCCTCTGTCCATGGGATTACCCAGGCAAGAATACTGGAGTTGGGTTGCCATTCCCTTCTCCAGGGGATCTTCCTGATCCAGGGATTGAACCCACATCTCTTAGGTCTCCAGCACTGGCAGGTGGGTTCTCTACCATTAGTGTCACCTGGGAAGCCCAATAGTTCACTAGACCCAATGCAAATTAGATAATAACTGAGGAAAAAGGAATATCAGCTTCTTTCCCCACAAATTCAAGAGCTCTATTTTTATGTAAATGATCCAAGTATTCATTATGTTTATTTCTTTTATGAACACAGCTAAGATAAAAATCTATCTTGCCTGTTTTTTTTTTAATTTTGGTGGCAAATGACTTTCAGTACTAATTTCTTTACTAAATATTTCATAGTCACAATGAAATGTTTTCAAATGATTCTTTTTAATGAATTAAAATTTAAGAATATGAACTTTACTAGAGCTTTCAATATTGGATCTTTGCTGAGATTGGGATCAAGCTGCTGGGAAGAACATTCTAAGATTTCAGTCCAATAATATCAGAACAAAAGGTCTTACAAACAGTATAAAACCAAAGGTCATATCATTATATATGCATATAATATAGATTTATTATATAATTCTGTGTGTATATACACACAAATGCAAGTTCAATAGTACAAATTGACTTAAAAACTAGCATTTACCCTGCTTACAGTAGATTGCTGAAATGTCAACTAGTAAGTGTGTAAGACTGAAGGAACTAGAAAATCACTGTTCATCTGTCACAGCAACGATGTGTTCAGGGCAATATTTTGATGAGAAGTAGGACATTTGCATGCTATTAAAGAGTCTTTCCTGGTGGCTCAGAGAAGAATCTGCTTGAAAAGCAGGAGTTGCAAGTTTGATCCCTAGTTCAGGAAGATCCCCTGGAGAAGGAAATGGCAACCCACTCAAGTATCCTTGCCTGGAGAACCCCATGGACAGAGGAGCCTGGTGGGCTACAGTCCATTGGTTGCAAAGAGTCAGACATGACAGCAAATAACACTAAGGAGTCTCCACATGGATTACTTGCTAATTACATTTAAAAAATATTCTAACTATAATGGTGGAAAAATTGATTAACATCTTGTCCGAGGGATCAAAACACAGGAAACACATCTCAGATCAAGCAGTTTGAGTCATGCCTGATTTGGGCAACAACAGTGCCTCATGAGGAAATGGTGGTGTCTGGTTCCCAATGGCTGGAAGGAAAGAAATAAAAGATACTCGACATCCTACTGGATGTCATCCACATGAGAGCTGACCACACTCACTTCAAATGCTCATCAAAACTCCCAAAGCTCTGATCTCAGGGGGAAAAAAAATTCAAATTCAGTAACTGCCACGACTGCAAGCCATTTAACAACCACAGGCCAATGACTTCTTGGAAAGCTCACTGCTTACAATTATATGTGAAACCTACATTTACACATTTTCCTGTGAAACAGGCAAACTGTTACCACAATCAAGAGACTAACCTGCATGTGATAAAGGAAGGTATTCTTAATACATTTTTTACATTCATAAATACAAAGGCCTCAAGCAGAACAGAAAATCAGTGTAACACTAGGAGAAGAATGCAAGTCTCCCATTTTTGCAATCAAACATTCTGCCTGGAGAACACTGCCTTCATTTCAGTTCAGTTTAGTCGCTCAGTCGTGTCTGACTCTTTGCGACCCCATGAATCGCAGCATGCCAGGCCTCCCTGTCCATCACCAACTCCCGGAGTTCACTCAGANTATTTTTCTGGGCTCCAAAATAATTGCAGATGGTGACTGCAGCCATGAAATTAAAAGATGCTTACTCCTTGGAAGGAAAGTTATGACCAACTTAGATAGTGTATTCAAAGGCAGAGACATTACTTTACCAACAAAGGTCCTCTAATCAAGGCTTTGGTTTTTCCAGTAGTGATGTATGGATGTGAGAGTTGAACTGTAAAGAAGCTGAGTGCCAAAGAATTGATGCTTTTGAACTGTGGTGTTCGAGAAGACTCTTGCGAGTCCCTTAGACTGCAAGGAGATCCAACCAGTCCATCCTAAAGGAGATCAGTCCTGGGTGTTCATTGGAAGGACTGATGTTGAAGCTGAAACTCCAGTACTTTGGCCACCTGATGCAAAGAGCTGACTCATTTGAAAAGACCCTGATGCTGGGAAAGATTGAGGGCAGGAGGAGAAGGGGACAACAGAGGATGAGATGGTTGGATAGCATCCAATGGACATGAGTTTGGGTGAACTCTGAGAGTTGGTGATGGACAGGAAGGCCTGGTGTGCTGCAGTTCATGGGATCACAAAGATTCAGACATAACTGAGTGACTGAACAGAACTGAAGATTTGAGTCAGGTATTGAAGAATGAGAGGTATGCTGCTACCATATGTATGTTAGGTGCTCAGTCATGTCTAGATCTTTGTAACCCCATGAACTGTAGCCCACTAGATTCCTGTGTCCATGGAATTCTCCAGTAAAGAATATTGGAATGGGTAGCTATTTTCTTCTCCAGGGGATCTTCCCAATCTAGGGATCCAACCCCAGGTCTCCTGCATTGCAAGCAGTTTCTTTACTGTCTGAACCACCAGGTAAGCCCTACCAGGTGGTTAGTGGGTGGTGAGGGGTGGGAAGAACACAGCCTTCCACAGATGGGCAGTCAAAACTGCAAGCCTGGGGTTGTGGAAGCATCTCTCGAAGTACTGGACAGACACATTTGCTGAATCCTAGATGGTGTCACTGACCTTTCATCTACCAATAGTGACCTGTGGCTGCTTCACTTGCAGTCCCTGACAGCAGAGTAAGGGGCTACTTAAAAGAAAAGAATCATATCCGAGTTTGATCACCAGCAGTGTGCTTTGTTCTTCATTTAGATCTTTTTTTCTCTTTTTGAAGTTTTTTCTTTTTAATTTTTAAATTGTTTAATTGGAGGCTAATTACAATATTGTGATGGTTTTTGCCACACATAGACATGAAACAGCCATAGTACACATGTGTCCCCCCATTCTGAACCTCCCTCTTTTCTCCCTCCCCACCCCAACCCTCTGGGCTGTCCCAGAACACCGGCCTTGGGTTCCCTGCTTCATGCATTGGATTTGCACTGGTCATCTATTTTACATATGGTAATATACATGTTTTACTGCTACTCTCTCCAATCACCCCACCCTCGTTTTCTCCTATGGAGTCCAAAAATCTGTTCTTTATATCCATGTCTGTTTTGCTGTCCTACCTGTAGGATTGTTGTTACCATCTTTCTAAATTCCAGATATATGTGTTAATATACAGGATTTGTATTTCTCTTTCTGGCTTCGCTGTGTATAATAGACTCCAGTTTCATCCACCTCATTAGAAGTGACTCAAATATGTTCCTTTTTATAGCTGAGTACCACAATTTCCTTATCCATTCATCTGCCGATGGCCATCTAGGTTGCTTCCATATCCTAGCTATTGTAAATAGGGCTACGATGAACACTGAGGTACATGTGTCTCTTTCAGTTCTGTTTTTCTTAGGGTGTATGCCCAGCAGTGGGATTGTTGAGTTGTATAGCAGTTCTGTTCCCAGTTTTTAAAGGACTCTCCACACTGTTTTCCATAGTGGCTGTATGAGTTTGCATTCCCATCAGCAATATAAGAAGGTACCCTTTTCTCCACACTCTCTACAACATTTATTATTTGTAGACTTTTTGACAATGGCCATTCTGACTAGCGTGATATGATACATTATTGTGGTTTTGATTCGCATTTGCTTTCTAAGAATGAGTGAGCATCTATTTATTTGTTTGTTAACCATCTGTATGTCTTCTTTGGAGAAATGTCTGTTTAGTTCTTTTGCCCGGTTTTTGACTGGATTGTTAGTTTTTGTGGTATTGAGCTACATGTGCTGTTTGTATTTTTTGGAGATTAATTCTTTGTCAGTTGTTTTGCTTGCTATTATTTTTTCCTATTCTGAAGGCTTCCCTTTTACCTTGTTTATAGTTTCCTTTTCCAATGAGTCAGTTCTTTGCACCAGCTGGCCAAAGTATTGGAGTTTCACATCCAGCATCAGTCCTTCCAATGAATATTCAGGACTGATTTCCTTTAGGATGGACTGGTTTGATCTCCTTGCAGTCCAAGGGACTCTCAAGAATCTTCTCCAACACCACAGTTCAAAAACATCAATTCTTTGACACTCAGCTTTCTTTATATTCCAACTCTCTCATCCATACATGACTACTGAAAAAACTGAAGTGAAAATCCATAGCTTTGACTAGATGGGCCTTTGTCGGCAAAGTAACGTCTCTGCTTTTTAATATGCTGTCTAAGTTGGCCATAGCTTTTCTTCCAAGGAGCAAGCGTCTTTTAATTTCATGGCTGCAGTCACCATCTGCAGTGATTTTGGAGCCCAAGAAAATAGTCTGTCACTGTTTCCATTGTTTCCCCATCTGTTTGCCGTGAAATAATGGGACCAGATGCTATGATCTTAGTTTTCTGAATGATGAGTTTTAAGCCAACTTTTTCACCCTCCTCTTTCACTTTCATCAGGAGGCTCTTTAGTTCTTCTTTGCTTTCTTCCATAAGGGTGGTTATTGATATTTCTCCCAGTACTCTTGATTCCAGCTTGTGCTTCTTCCAGCCTAACATTTCATGTGATATACTTTGCATGTAAGTTAAATAAGCAGGGTGACAACATAGAGCCTTGATGTACTCCTTTCCCAGTTTGGAACCAATCTGTTGTTTTATGTCCAGTTTTAACTGTTGCTTCTTGACCATATAGCTTTTTCAGGAGGCAGGTAAGGTGGTCTGGTATTCCCATCTCTTTAAGAATTTTCCACATTTTGTTGTGATCCACACAGTCAAAGGCTTAGGTGTAGTCAATAAACCAGTAGATGTGAAGGTGGAAGGAGAAGGGGATGACAGAGGATGAGATGGTTGGATGGCATCACTGACTGAATGGATATGAGTTTGAGTAAGCTCCAGGAGTTGGTGATGGACAGGGAGCCTCACGTGCTGCAGTCCATGGGGTCACAAGGAGTCAGACATGACTGAGTGACTGAACTGATACTGACTGTGAGTTTCTTTCATTATGCAAACGCTTTTAAGCTTAATTAGGCCCCATTTGTTTATTTTTGTTTTTATTTCCATTACTCTTGGAGGTGGGTCATAGAGGATATTGCTGTGATTTATGTCAGAGAGTGTTCTGCCTATGTTTTCCTCTAAGTTTATAGTCTCTGGTCTTACATTTAGATCTTTAATCCATTTTGAATTTATTTTTGTGTATGGTGTTAGAAAGTGTTCTAGTTTCATTCTTTCACATGTGGTTGAACAGTTTTCCCAGCACCACTTGTTAAAGAGACTGTCTTTTCTCCATTGTCTAGTTTTGCCTCCTTTGTTAAAGATAAGTTGTCCATAGGTGCATGGATTTACCTCTGGACTTTCTATTTTGTTCCATTGATCTATATTTGTGTCATTGTGCCAATACCATACTGTCTTGATGATTGTAGCTTTGTAGTCTGAAGTCAGGATGGTTGATCCCTTCAGTCCCATTCTTCTTTCTCAAGATTGCTTTGTCTACTTGAGTATTTTGTGTTTTCATACAAATTTTGAAATTATTTGTTTTAGTTCTGTGAAAAATACCACTGGTAGTTTGATAGGAATTGCAATAAATCTATAGATTGCTTTAGGCAGTATACTCATTTTCACTATATTGATTCTTCCAATCCACAAACATGGTATATTTCTCCATCTATTTGTGTCATCTTTGATTTCTTTCATCAGTGTTTTATAGTTTTCTATATACAGGTCTTTTTTTCCTTTGGTCAATTTATTCCTAAGTATTTTATTCTTTCTTTGTAATGGTGAATGGGATTGTTTCCTTAATTTCTCTAATTTTTCATTGTTAGTGTATAGGAATGCAAGGAATATCTATGTATTAATTTTATATCTTTCAACTTTACTATATTTATTGATTAGCTCTAGTAATTTTGAGTGGCAATAGTCTTGTTAGCTATCTCTAACTGTGAAAATGAGTCTTGCTTATCATAAAATTTCAAACAATACATGAAAATATAAGGTATCAACTCAGATCCTTCAACCTAGAGTATGCCACTTTAGCAAACATCCATCTATGTATACCCCACTGCAAACATATACCCACACTGAAACACTTTTTTTAGGAATGGTATACAGTTTAAGTAAACAGACACTTATTGTGCCAGAACTATGCAAAGCATTTGGCATACATGAACAAGCAGTGAACAAGACAGGGAGGAGCCCTGCCTAATGGAGTTTCACTCTCAGCTTTCATTTAAGGCAGGTTCCCAGAAAAGTGATGCTGATTACAAAACCCCATGTGGGCCAGGAGCCCTGTGCTTGACAGTAGAGCCTTTGAACAATCTGGCTTCTCTGCCTGGATTGCTTCTCTCCCTTCCCCCTACTGTGGAAAGATTTCCACATTAAAATATATAATTCTGTTGTATATTAAATGGAAGTCTGTTTTCTTTTGTATGGATGAATCATTGATTCATTTTGACTTTTAACCAATGACTTTATTATTAGATTTTAGGTTGTTTCAAATATTTTTTTCTATTATAAATAGCTGTCTAACAAACATTCTTTTGTATACATCCTGACCATTTATTTTAGGGTACATTCCTTCAAGTGGAATTACTAGATCAAATGATACAGACTTGAAATTTTTGATACGTGTTGCCCTTCTGAAAGTTCTAGCAACAGTATGTAAAGTCATTTTCCCATACCTTACCAATAGTAGGAATCCTCAGTTTATGAAACCTTTGACCATCTGATGAAAGTTACTTTTCAGTTTAGTTCAGTTCATTTGCTCAGTCGTGTCTGAGTCCTTGCAACCCCATGAACTGCATCACACTAGGCCTCCTTGCTCATCACCAACTCCTGGAGTTCACTCAGACCCATGTCCATCGAGTCAGTCATGCCATCCAGCCATCTCATCCTCTGTCGTCCCCTTTTCCTCCTGCCCCCAATCTGTCTCAGCATCAGAGTCTTTTCCAATGAGTCAGCTGTTCTCATGAGGTGGCCAAAGTACTGGAGCCTCAGCTTTAGCATCATTCCCTCCAAAAGTTACTTTTATTTGTTAGTAATTTGATTGTTATCTGTCTATTCATTCTTTATATATCTTCTTTTGTGAACCTTCTGTTCATATCCTTTGCCTATTTTTTTTCTATTGAGATTCTGATCTTTTCACACTAATGATTTACAGGTGCTCTTTGTATATTAAGGGCATTGACACTTTGCTATACCTATTACAAATATCTTTTCTATATATTATTTCACATTTAATTTTTTATGTTATCTTTGTCATTGAGAGGTTAAAACAAACAAAAAAAAAACCATGGCCATATATAATCACCTTTTCTTTCATGGTTTTGTATTTTTATGTTTTAATCTTCATTTCTAATTATATTGTCTCACCGGTTGTACCCAACTGAATTTGAGGCTTGAGTGATTACCATATGGCCAACAATTCATTCCAATAAGACAAGGGACCATGCAGGTAAAAATGGGAAAATAACTATAAAATGTGTTTGTGATCACTTCTGTTCTCTCATTTAAAAGCATGATCCCATGGATTGTAGGATTTTCATATGGTGGTTCCTGAACAGTCTGATAGCAGATTTGTGAAAGATGACCTTTGTACAAACACACAAAATGAAGAGAACCATCTCTTCTATAAGAATAGGGTCCTCTGCCAGTCCCAGTGTGGACATGCCAGTGTCAGTGTGGACAGGGTGGTGCTAAGGATTGTACTGAGCTTAATAGGGGAGTTTGAGGAAAACTGATATAGAAGGTAAAATTCATTCTGAAGGGTTAAAGTAAAGTAGTCATGACTTGTGTGTCTACTCTTTGATCTCCAACTTCTTACATGGTAGATAATCTTGTCTTCATTTTCCATATCTTAAAAACAAACCAACAAACAAGGCTTTTAGAGATGAATGATTGGCCCAAGGTACACAGCTAGTAAGTAGAAGAGCTGGGATTTGAACTCTGAGTTGAGCTGAGTCCAAAGCTAGAAATTGCAACCAAAAGCGAATATTGTAAAATTGAGCACTCATCTGGACAAGTATGGTACTAAGTGATTTCTATCTATTAGCCCTTTTAATATGAGCAACCATTTGAGGTAACCATTTCTATCTTCAAGAGAAGAACACAGAAGCCCAGAGCAGCTAAGTAACATGCCCAAGGTCACGTAAACTAGTAAGTTGCAGAATCAGGAATTGAACCACCACATTATAACTTTGACACTTGTACTTTTTTCTTCATGCGTATCTTTTCTTTTTAAATTTTATTTTAAAAGAAAATAACTATTTTTATTATTATGAAATGCTCATTCGTGTTAAAATTTCAAGTAATTCATGAAATAATCATTGTTGTTTCCATTCCTCCATGCTGTTTACTCCTGACATATGTTTTGAGCCAGCAGTACCTGTGGGAGAATTTAGCACCCTATTTCCACTGCCCATGCTTCAAAAGTTATCTTTTTTTCATGAAAATTTATTTTTTAGAGTAACTACTGAATGGAGAAAAGGAATAATTTATATAATTACTAGGCAATCTTGGTGTTGTCAAGTGCGACCAAAGTACCTAGAAAAGTTAATAAGTGAGTGATTATTTAATTACTTAACTACTAATGATTTTCCAAGAATTGAACCATTTGGTTTGCACCTGAACATTTTTTATTAAGTCGATTAGAAACAACCTATGAGACAGCAGAGTTCTGAGCTCCAAAGGTCATTGCATTTGGGTCACCATTATTGATTTCACCATGGGGTTCCACTAAAATATTGATTGAGATTATTGACCAGTTATTTTAATACATTCTCTCTTTCAATGGGCATGAGTAACACATTAGATGATTAAAAAAAAAAAAATTGTGCTTTCCAAATATGCTCCCCAGACTAGAGCCCTTTACTTTGATGTGCTTACATTTTCTTTCAATTCATGATCTTACTAGAAAATATTTTCCTTAAGCTTGGTCATATATTACATTTGATTTTATAAATGATGAACACCAGATTTCAGAAAGCCTTTTGATGAACAGAGATACTTTGTAATTGGGCACTTTCTCCGACTCTTTTCCCAGCACATACTCACACCCATATATATTATACATCCCTACCATTCCCTCATTTTTTCCCCACCCTTCAACTAATTGATTTTTAACTATTCAGCAAGGACTGGAAGATAAATAGTTCAACGAGAGTTGTTATGAAGAAACAAAGGGGACCAAATGTGTATTCCTGGATACAAAGAGAATGCCTTTTATCCTTAGAGTAGGGCTTGTTATCAGGTGCCAGGGCTTGTTAAAACAGATTCCTGGGTCCCACTCTTAGAGAGTCTGGCTTGGTGGGTCTACAGTGGACCCTAAGAGTATGCATTTCCTATAAGGTCCCATGCATGTGCTGCTGATTGTAGTGGTTTTTTTTTAAAATGGCCACAAATTAATTCAGCCTTCCTCCCACCTTTTGAACTACCCCATACCTCTACTCAGGCTTCCCAAGTGGCTTAGTGGTAAAGAATCCTTCTGCCAATGCACGAGACACAGGTTTGATCCTGGCTTGGGGAGATCCACTGGAGAAAGAAATGGCAATTGACTCTAGTATTCTTTCCTTGGAAATCTCATGGATTGAGGAGCCTGGTGGGCAACAATCCATGGAGTCACAAAAAGTCAAACATAACTTAATGCCTGGGTACACACTCATGCATACCTCTACTCTCCAACACCTCCATATTCAATAAGGCCAGTAGATTTTACCCTTTAAACGTTTCTCATGACTGCTGATATCTTTGCCCTGACTTCCCACTAATCAAATTCCATCTTCATCTCTCACCTGGATTAGTATAATCATCTGTTTGTTCTTCTTCATGCCACAAACACTCCCATTAAAACCATCCACCACTCTGTAGACATTGTAATCATTTAATTCTAAAATCAGTTCCTTCTTGTCTTTCTTTCCTATAAAATTCTCATATATTTTCTAAAACTTCAGAAATTATCTCCTCAAGGAAGCCTTCCTTGAAACCCTGCTGGGTTAGATGACTCTCTCTGCCTTACATATTCCCCTGTGCCTACTTTTAACTTAGTTTATTTTCCATTTATTGGAATTGTGTGTAGTAGTCTTTTCCGTTAGAATGAAAATCCCTTCAACTAGAAACCATGGCTTATTCAACTTCCTACCAGAACCACCTGAGATAGAAACANAGACAAGAGTTCATCTGAAGGGAAAAAAAGGAAAGATAGAAAAGAAGGTCATAGGAAGGTAATTTATTATGCCCGTGCTTCCTTCAAATTTATTTTTCAGTCATATTCTATTTAGACTGCCCATTGCAAAGAAACAAACAGAAAAAAACTAAAGTTCTGGCAAAAACATGCTTCTCAGTATGGCAGGATGTAATTTTTAATTATCTCATTTTAAAAAATGGACTAGTGAGGCAAAAATTAAGGGTGCCTCCTGCTCTCTATGACTGCTAAAGAGCCAGTGGATTTATAAAACAAAAGATGCTTACGTAAGTTTCTCTGGTAATGAAATAAGCATCCATGTACATATTTAGAAATGAAACGCCATTTTTTTGTGTGTGAGTTCAAGTTATAAACATGGTAATTCAAATCCCATTTACTCAGAAGCCTAACTTATGAGAAAAGTAATGTTTTTTCCTTAGCCAGGGGTTAAAGATACCTACAAAGAAACTGAAAAAATATATATTTGACTAAAATTTATATATATATATATATATATAAAACTTTTGAGATGAATCATTTTACCATGAACATAACTGTACCACAGTCAGGTTTAAATGAACTAAAATGTCCTTTTGTGTGCAAAGATAATGGATTCAGGTAGTAGGAATCTTATGTGTGAAGCAAAGTAAAAGTCTCTCAGTCATGTCCGACTGTTTGCAACCCCATGGACTGTACAGTCCATGGAATTCTCCAGGCCAGAATACTTGACTGGGTAGCCTTTCCCTTCTCCAGGGGATCTTCCCAACCCAGGGATCGAACCCAAGACTCCCGCATTGCAGGAGGATTCTTTACCAGCTGAGCCACAAGGGAAGCCCAATCTTATGCACTCGGTAGAATAACACACTGGAGTTCTTGGCCATTACTGATGGAAACGTACAGGAGAAGAAGGTCCACTAACACCATGGTGTCCGGTCAGCCTTGGCACCAACACGTCCTCGCTCCTGTGGTCCTTCATCACTGACTCTTATACCTCTCAACAGCCTGCCCAAAACTTTAATATCAGCTTTTT
>SJYW01011713.1:509645-537901 GCA_006410735.1 Raphicerus campestris
GTCTAGTCAAGGCTGTGGTTTTTCCTGTGGTCATGTATGGATGTGAGAGTTGGACTGTGAAGAAGGCTGAGCACCAAAGAATTGATGCTTTTGAACTGTGGTGCTGGAGAAGACTCTTGAGAGTCCCTTGGACTGCAGGGAGATCCAATCAGTCCATTCTGAAGGAGATCAGCCCTGGGATTTCTTTGGAAGGAATGATGCTAAAGCTGAAACTCCAGTACTTTGGCCACCTCATGCAAAGAGTTGACTCATTGGAAAAGACTCTGATGCTGGGAGGGATTGGGGGCAGGAGGAAAAGGGGACGACTGAGGATGAGATGGCAGGATGGCATCACGGACTCAATAGATGTGAGTCTGAGTGAACTCCGGGAGTTGGTGATGAACAGGGAGGCCTGGCATGCTGTGATTCATGGGGTCACAAAGAGTCAGACACGACTGAGCGACTGAACTGAACTGAAATTTGAATTCAAACAGTTTGAACACTGGGGCTGTGTAAATTGGGACAAGTTACGTTTCTCAGCCCTAGTTAATTAATCTTTGAAAACTGAGGATATTGTGATAACTGGGTGACGATTGGTGGTGGTGGTGTTCATTTGCTAAGTCATGTCCAACTCTTTTGTGACTCCATGCACTGCAGCCTGCCAGGCTTCTCTGTCCATGGGATTTCCCTTGCAAGAATACTGAAGTGGGTTGCCATTTCTTTCTCCAAGGGATATTCCTGACCTATGGATCAAATGCTCATCTCCTGCTTGGCAGGCAGGTTCTTTACCCCTGATCAACCTAGGAAGCCCCGGTTCAGGATATCTGACTAGTAGAACACCCAGCTCATCATTGGCATCTGTGAACAGTAGTGAATTTGGCCTGACTCCAGATTTCAGTCTGTGGATAGAAATCAGGATGTGAAAGAAATGTTTGGTATAGAAGCTAGACTTTTTGCAAGGACTGCTATGGACTGTGTGCTATATCCTTTCATCTTTCCAAAAATGAAAATAAAGAATGGAGCTTGTTTACAATGATTTAAGCTGCTAACTTTTTTACCCCAAGCTCCATGCTTCTCTGAGGCTGAACCACATAGGTTCATGCTTTTCTAGGGTTGCACAACAGATGTCAACACTATGATGTGTTACATGATCACCATGAAAAAAGGAAGCTCCTTTCTACTTCTGATTTTTTCTGGGAAAATCATGTCAAATGGTGTAGGAAAGGCAAGAGGAAAAGTGTGATTTCAATCAATGCAATTAAAGAACATTTAATTTAATTTTGTCCAGGATAAAGACAAGACTTTGTCTCCACCTATTTCTGTGGTTCAACCATTCATCATCTACTTGTTTCTGAACTGAGCCTCAAGGAATCACGGGGCCGCTGATATAGGAATACATTGCTAAGCTGTATTTGAATAAGAATACTTGAAGCAATTTCTTCTAATATTTCTTAAGCTGTCAGGTAGTATAACAAAGTCTATGAGTATATTCTCAAAAACAATCACTACCCATTCATTTCAGGAGAAATGTTTAGAGGGGCAATTATGTCTACTGATTTTTATATATTAAAATAATCAATTGCTTCTTGAAATTATTATATTCCAAGACCAAAAAAACTGTTTGGCTCTTGCTGTTAAAGTTAACTTTTTTCATAGTCTCTGTGAAACATCTCAAAATTAACAAAGTATTTCTTAGACTTGCCATTTACCCCAGTCTTAGAAAGTGTTAGTTCAGAAAAGCTTATGTGATTTCATTTTCATGCATTTGCCAAGATAAGTGAATCTTAATGTGGAAGTCAGTTAATATTAACTATTCTAAGAAGCAAGCTGAACAAATCTGAGTTCAGACCCCCTCTCAATTACTTTGCAGTGTATTCTCTTGACTGTGCTTAACTAAANTTTTGCAAGGACTGCTATGGACTGTGTGCTATATCCTTTCATCTTTCCAAAAATGAAAATAAAGAATGGAGCTTGTTTACAATGATTTAAGCTGCTAACTTTTTTACCCCAAGCTCCATGCTTCTCTGAGGCTGAACCACATAGGTTCATGCTTTTCTAGGGTTGCACAACAGATGTCAACACCATGATGTGTTACATGATCACCATGAAAAAAGGAAGCTCCTTTCTACTTCTGATTTTTTCTGGGAAAATCATGTCAAATGGTGTAGGAAAGGCAGGAGGAAAAGTGTGATTTCAATCAATGCAATTAAAGAACATTTAATTTAATTTTGTCCAGGATAAAGACAAGACTTTGTCTCCACCTATTTCTGTGGTTCAACCATTCATCATCTACTTGTTTCTGAACTGAGTCTCAAGGAATCATGGGGCCGCTGATATAGGAATACATTGCTAAGCTGTATTTGAATAAGAATACTTGAAGCAATTTCTTCTAATATTTCTTAAGCTGTCAGGTAGTATAACAAAGTCTATGAGTATATTCTCAAAAACAATCACTACCCATTCATTTCAGGAGAAATGTTTAGAGGGGCAATTATGTCTACTGATTTTTATATATTAAAATAATCAATTGCTTCTTGAAATTATTATATTCCAAGACCAAAAAAACTGTTTGGCTCTTGCTGTTAAAGTTAACTTTTTTCATAGTCTCTGTGAAACATCTCAAAATTAACAAAGTATTTCTTAGACTTGCCATTTACCCCAGTCTTAGAAAGTGTTAGTTCAGAAAAGCTTATGTGATTTCATTTTCATGCATTTGCCAAGATAAGTGAATCTTAATGTGGAAGTCAGTTAATATTAACTATTCTAAGAAGCAAGCTGAACAAATCTGAGTTCAGACCCCCTCTCAATTACTTTGCAGTGTATTCTCTTGACTGTGCTTAACTAAAACACCATGAGTATTGGATGTGCAAAAAAATATAAAACTCCCTTCCCTTGACTTAATCCTTCTTAAAGCAGTCTAACAACATGGTTTTTAGTTGTCACAGTTGGCTTTTTTGGATAATCTTCCTGGATGGAGAAAGCATGTCTTCTAGGCTGGGATCAACAGCTACATACCTGCACTTAACTTTCTAAAGCTTCATGGTCTCTTTCTATCCGGAATAAGTGGAAGGCACCATCAGTCTAGAAAGCAACAGCGTGAAAAATATTGGCAATCCAAGCTCACCATGCAATTTAAATTTCAAAGTGCACACAAGCTTTTGACGAAAATTTTATTTAATTGTATTTTCCCCAAGAAGTATGCTTTTTTAAAATCTGTACTGTGTCTTTCTATTTTTGTAACAACCGTCTGTATTTACATGAGTCCAGTAAAATCCTCTATCTGAAAATCAGAAAGACTTGGAGTTCCCTTGTATCTGCCTTTACCCAAGACAGATTTCACTCAGGCTAGATGGCAGAATATATTGGAAGTGTTGAGCTAAATTGACATATAACAATCTTATAATGTCTTGCACACCTGACCAGCTCACTTCTGGTTTCCATTTCTTCAGTGTCATAATTTTTCTGACTTTTTATAAATGTAACTACTTACAAGGACATAAATCAGGGCTACAATATGAGGCAGGAGAGGCCAGAGCACTTTAATTTCAGTGGGGCACAATTGAGCAGAAAGTGTTTGAGAATCAATTCGATATTGCCTCCGTTTATGACAACAACAAGCTTCAGGCAAGAGGCATATATGCCTTTGCAGTCTCTCCTGCTGACTTGTGGATAAGAATACAAAAATAGAATACCTCATGAGAATGAACAGCTGAAACCTGCCTACTTCACAGGTTAGTTATGAGGCTCAAGAAACATGAAAGCTTCCTGTAGGTAGTAAAGATATATATTTGCTTAGTTGCTTAGTCGTGTCTGACTCTTTGACAGCCCATGGACTACAGCCCACCAGGCACCTCTATTCACAGTGATTCTCCAGGCAGGAATACTGGAGTGGGTTGCCAATGCCCTCCACCAGGAGATCTTCCCAACCCAGGGATAGAACCCAGGTCTCCTGCATTGCAGGTGGATTCTTTACTGTCTGAGTCACCATATATAGACATTGGGGGCGGATGGGCGGGTCGAGGGGAAACAGGTAGTCTGACTTCAGAGCTCCTCTTCTAGCCACTATTGAGATTGTCTCTTAAAATTGTGTATTAACGCACCAAAATCAATGTGGAATGATTATTTTCTTTATTCTTTCCCTGTAGAGCATTTATATTTGCGGCCATAATCAGTCCTGAGAGCTTTAAGAATAGATGACTGTGGTCCCCACTGTCCTGGATCCAGCTCAATTCTGACTCTATTTTCCATCTAAGGTGTTTTCATGTTGCCTTAGTGTAGAAAGTCATGCAAGAAAATGATTTCATCTACTAATTCCCATTAAATTATCAAGAGACAGTGCTTTCTAAAGAAATTTACATTTTAAGTTAAGTGGATACAGGGAGAGGGATCTGCTAAGCCCAAGGGAAATAATACACAAAATGGAATTTCAACGTCTCCATGCATTTTCTGGGAGGAAATGAGGAGCTTATAAATATCCCTGAAGCCCAAGCATTTTGAACAATTGTCCACGCCTCTCTTAAGGGAGCCGCCAAGTAGCTGGGAAATGTGCGTGAGTAGAATAGCATCTTGCACTGTGGTTACTGGATCATTCAGGCCGTTGTGTATTTACTTTTTAGCATGGAGTAACAGCAACAAAAAAATCAGAGGCTCAAAGTNAACAATTGTCCACGCCTCTCTTGAGGGAGCCGCCAAGTAGCTGGGAAATGTGCGTGAGTAGAATGGCATCTTGCACTGTGGTTACTGGATCATTCAGGCCGTTGTGTATTTACTTTTTAGCATGGAGTAACAGCAACAAAAAATCAGAGGCTCAAACTTGCATAGTTTTTTAAATGGTGTTTATGCCCCTTCTGTTTCAAGTATCTCAAGTTACAAGTAATGTAAAACACTTCCTTCTCTAAAAGCCTGACAGTTCTGAAGGCCGCAGTCCTCTTTATGTAGACCAGAAACCTAGAAACTCTGCCGTGGGTCAGAATCACGCCATGACTAGTATCGCTCGTCTCTGAGATGGGTACCGAGGAATACAATTGTAAAGACACCTGTTCCCCACTTCGCTGACACTCCTGAAGACTAAGCTATAGACCCTTGGTAAACTGTTTTTTTTTTTTTGCTTAGTTTATTATTTTTCCCTTCCCAGACAAACTTCTTTTTTTTAGGTTTTTGTTTTTGAAAAAACTTTATTGAGGTAAAATTGTTGTATAATGGCATGTACATACTTAATGAGTACTTACTATTTGATGAGTTCAGACTTTTATACAAACATCCATGATGTTGTGTTTGTTTATTTTTAGTCCGCTCTGTCACTGTCTGGTTTTGGATCGCAGTTTTTAATTCCTTTATGTTAATGAAAACACCAGTAAGGCAGGAATAATGTCTGTCAATTTGCTGTATATTTTCTCTATGTCTTATGTCTTTCCTGAAGTTTAAATCCTATATTTTGTGACTCATGGGTCAGATTCATTTATGTATCCCCTAGAAAATGTAAACATATATAACACTTCATCTATACTGACCTCCAATACATTATTTCTTCTGTGTTTTCTATTTNTATGTCTTATGTCTTTCCTGAAGTTTAAATCCTATATTTGGTGACTCATGGGTCAGATTCATTTATGTATCCCCTAGAAAATGTAAACATATATAACACTTCATCTATACTGACCTCCAATACAGTATTTCTTCTGTATTTTCTATTTCAAGGAAGATTAACATCCATTCAGTTATATGAAAAATGAAATTATCATTGGCTACATTTCCACTTTTACTTCCCTCTTCGCATGACTCACGAATACCTACAGATACGACCTCCCCAATGCTTCTGGAATTCATGTACTTTTTAAATTTCCTCCGCCGATCTCTGAGTCTCCACCATCATAGCTTGCATACTCACACATGTCTCTGCCACTGGTTGTCTCTCTCTACATCCTAGTCTCCATTCAGTAGCTAGAAGGTATTTCTCAAAAAAGTAAATCTAATCATGTTAGCTAAAAATGTCAGTGGTTCCCCACCGCTCTCAATTTTATAGTCTTTAGCACGCTTTACATGACTGTTCCTGACTTAGGTCCTTCTTGCCTCTGTTGCCATCTTTTGGACCTTAAACACCTGGCCCCTGGCAAACCAAGCTTCTTTTCATCATCTGAGCTTAATCTGCTCTCACCTATGACTTTCTGTCAGTAACACATTTCTTTTTTAAGTAGCTAACTCTTACCAATGCTTAAGGTCTTTGATTATGACTCTATACAAAAAAATTATGTAGTACCTTTATTTGAATTATCATCTTCTAATATTTACTTCCATAAATCCTGTACCCATCTAACAACACTACATCTATTTCATCTGTTTTGAAATCTATTTCTTGTCTCTAGTTCCCAAATAATAATTCCATGAAAACAGGGGACTTTTAAAATTTTGTTTTTAATATATTCTGTAACGCACTCCTCAAGATCTACTAGTTAACAAAAAATATTTATTGAATAAGTGAATGGACAGTTCAGTTCCTTAGTATGCCGTTGTGAATCAGTCATCCATAAACTGTTCAACTTTAGAAAAAGTTACTTGAAGTCTTATTTTATACTGACTTTTGGGAAAAGAAATGACTCACTCAATTTTTAGGTGATGTCTCATTCGGACAAGAGAGGTGGGATTAAGTGCATAAACCTGAGATAATCTAAAAGTAATTTTTCTACTTTTATAAAAACCTAAAACATCTCTTATCTCCCAAACTTTGAAATTCAAGAGTCTTATCTCAAAATGTGAAAGTTATTTCAACATGAACAACTGACAATTCCACTACTATCCTAGGAGTTTCCTTCCTCTAATTCTATTATAACTTTATTAAAATGTAGTTTCCCAGTAAGCCATGTGAGAAGACATCATTCTTATAGGTACATGATGAATTGTATTCTCCTAGCGATTATTGTTCTAGTGACAAAAAGTTAGACTATAAGTTTTCAGTGTACACTGCAATCTAAAGCTTATCAAATCCCTTTCTTGGGAGGTTGAAGACCATTATTCATATATAGTATGGATCATGCTCCTTAAATTCATTAGATCACACTTTTCTACAGTGAAACACATGTAACATTCAAAAACAAAACGTCAAAGACTTGGCTTTCAATGACCCATCATCACTTTTGAGATCACTTTTGTATTTTTGATTATTTGTCATTAGAGAATACAAAATAAAACCTCAGTCCTCTACATTAATCTTTCTGTAGTTCTCAGCACGAAAAATCATCTTGGGGTGGGGAGAGGTTTGTTTAAAATTCTGTGATTTGAAATTTAAAACTGCTTTTGTCTTATTTTCTCAAAAAATACAATTTTTATACTACTTTGGTTTTATAAAAACAAACAGCATATTCAACATAATTTATATTTTTATCTATATGACTTTGTGGTAGATAGGCATATGAGCAGAAACAGCCATGTTAAAATAACATGAAATGATACAGGAAAATTTTAAATGCTGTAATAATGTGTATTTATAGTTTGGTTTGTTCAGTGCTCAAGCTTTTAGACCTTTTTTTCAGTTCGTGGAGTTTGTAATTTTACTATTTCTGCTATGAACTAGAAGGACATAAAGTACCCTGGAGAGAAACTGAAAAAGAAAATATTACTCCCTATAAAATGTGAATACCTGTGTGGCCGCTCAGGTGTCGGAAATGCATTTATTATGGTTAAGTCTTTCCCCAAAGGGAGGTGGCTATGGAAATAACAAAGGAGAATAGGAAATAACTGGCAGTAACGATGGACGGCTATTTGTTTTATGGTAGTTCTGAAAAGCACCTGCCTTCTCAGTTTAAAATAAGAGGGCACTCCGAAAAAAGCTCATTTCCCTGGCAAAGACCCTCTCATTTCATTTAGTTCTTTATTCTGTTCAAGATGTAAAATAAATAGAATATAATGCATGGGTATTTTTTCTCTGTCTCCTTCTGTTGTAATAATGCAGACTAAACTTCCTGTAACATACGAGTTAGGTCTTCCAAGTCTGTTATGAAGACTGTGACTTTCTCATTTTGCCCAAAATTACAATAATAGAAGTGATTTATCAAATACTTACAGTCTGTCAGGTCTTGTTACCTGCACATTATACATAAAGTGCTGATTGATTTTCACAACAAATCTGTAAGATAGGTTCATATTATTATCCTCAAATGAAGAAAGTNAGAGTCTTATCTCAAAATGTGAAAGTTATTTCAACATGAACAACTGACAATTCCACTACTATCCTAGGAGTTTCCTTCCTCTAATTCTATTATAACTTTATTAAAATGTAGTTTCCCAGTAAGCCATGTGAGAAGACATCATTCTTATAGGTACATGATGAATTGTATTCTCCTAGCAATTATTGTTCTAGTGACAAAAAGTTAGACTATAAGTTTTCAGTGTACACTGCAATCTAAAGCTTATCAAATCCCTTTCTTGGGAGGTTGAAGACCATTATTCATATATAGTATGGATCATGCTCCTTAAATTCATTAGATCACACTTTTCTACAGTGAAACACATGTAACATTCAGAAACAAAACGTCAAAGACTTGGCTTTCAATGACCCATCAGATCACTTTTGAGATCACTTTTGTATTTTTGATTATTTGTCATTAGAGAATACAAAATAAAACCTCAGTCCTCTACATTAATCTTTCTGTAGTTCTCAGCACGAAAAATCACCTTGGGGTGGGGAGAGGTTTGTTTAAAATTCTGTGATTTGAAATTTAAAACTGCTTTTGTCTTACTTTCTCAAAAAATACAATTTTTATACTACTTTGGTTTTATAAAAACAAACAGCATATTCAACATAATTTATATTTTTATCTATATGACTTTGTGGTAGATAGGCATATGAGCAGAAACAGCCATGTTAAAATAACATGAAATGATACAGGAAAATTTTAAATGCTGTAATAATGTGTATTTATAGTTTGGTTTGTTCAGTGCTCAAGCTTTTAGACCTTTTTTTCAGTTCGTGGAGTTTGAAATTTTACTATTTCTGCTATGAACTAGAAGGACATAAAGTACCCTGGAGAGAAACTGAAAAAGAAAATATTACTCCCTATAAAATGTGAATACCTGTGTGGCCGCTCAGGTGTCGGAAATGCATTTATTATGGTTAAGTCTTTCCCCAAAGGGAGGTGGCTATGGAAATAACAAAGGAGAATAGGAAATAACTGGCAGTAACGATGGACGGCTATTTGTTTTATGGTAGTTCTGAAAAGCACCTGCCTTCTCAGTTTAAAATAAGAGGGCACTCCGAAAAAAGCTCATTTCCCTGGCAAAGACCCTCTCATTTCATTTAGTTCTTTATTCTGTTCAAGATGTAAAATAAATAGAATATAATGCATGGGTATTTTTTCTCTGTCTCCTTCTGTTGTAATAATGCAGACTAAACTTCCTGTAACATACGAGTTAGGTCTTCCAAGTCTGTTATGAAGACTGTGACTTTCTCATTTTGCCCAAAATTACAATAATAGAAGTGATTTATCAAATACTTACAGTCTGTCAGGTCTTGTTACCTGCACATTATACATAAAGTGCTGATTGATTTTCACAACAAATCTGTAAGATAGGTTCATATTATTATCCTCAAATGAAGAAAGTAAGACTCAGAAAGTTTGAATTACTGGCTTCAAGCCTTTCAGCAAGTAAATTATAGTTCAAATGCTCAGCTTTGATCTGCTTGACTATAATGTCCATGTTATTTAAAATTAATACCAAAAATCTTTTTTTCAAAATATGCAACATTAAATTCTATGTCAATGAACGTGTATATCTGTCAAGGTATAAGAGTGGCTCAAAGATAATTGAAGGTTCTGAAGGTCACAGTGTATTATAAATAAGCCAGACTGAAAATAGAAGATTATCCAGCTATTGTATTAAAAAAGTAGTAGCTTGTAGAACTGAATAACTTAGATTCTAACCCAGTCACTAAACATTTTGGCTTTGAAAGTGCAAAGGGTGAGTTTATGAACCCCAACATTCTCTTTAGGACCCTCATATTACAATTCTAGATTAAATAAACATCAAGCAGGATCATACTAAAAATATCCCCTCCATTTTATATGGCTTTTTATTTGTCATTGTCTTACTTATTTTTAACTGTTCCACATTTACATCAACTTATTCTAACACTAGTCTTTGGAATGTCAGAAATTGGCTTAGCCATTAGTCTCTATGCAAACAAGACTATCACACTGACAAAAATTCTCTCCTTTGATCAAACTTTAGTCTGGTTCCTCTAAGCTCTCTGCTCCCACCTTGGGCTTCAGTCTCCATCCTTGTAGAGTCCAGATTTAGCAGAAATCCTGTCAAGTCACTTTAGAGAGAATCCCCACTCTGGGTGTCTGGTCTCCCCTGAGTCTTAACCAAATTTCTCATGCCCCCCCCCCACAGGTGACATCTGATCATTGGAGCCTGGCTTCAGTAAGAATCCTGTTGGGACAGTTTAGCAATAATTAGCCTACCCTTTTGATAATTATCCATCCCCTGAACTCCCTGCAAATCAGCTCCTCCCTTACTACATCCCCACTTTTCCTGCTCTGTTCAGAACTGAGACCTATCTCTCTCCCCTTGTGTAAAACCTCCATCATAGTCGTCCCTTTGAATGCAGGCTTCCTTACTACCTTTCCTGAGTGTCAGAATAATTTTTTTCTTCAAAACATCTCATTAGGTTTATCACAGACTAAAGAGAAATCAACATCTTTCATAAAAATCCCTTTAGGATTCAGACAGGTGCTAATTAATCCTTTATCATTCTAAATTTTATTAGCAACCTGATTTTACAGATGAAATGAACAGCAAATAACGATTTTATTATGAGACTAAGTGAGAATTTGACAGGAAAACCATGTCTTCCTATTGAAGTAACAGCAACAAAAACAACCAAAATAGCACTTACTTTTTAATAGCAGGCTAATTAATAAAATGTTCTCTTTTGAAAATCTACATCAGAAATAAAATGGCACTAATTACCTGAGGAGTCCTCTTTTAATTTACTCAGATCCAACATAATCATTACTTGTGAGGGAAGTGTAAAAACACCTTTTGCTATTTGAACAAGGCCGCCTTTTACGCAGTGTTCAAACTCTAAGGGGAAAGACAATATTTGGGAAAAGAACCTTAAACTAAGACTTCTACTTTTCGTCCCTTGATGAGCTTCTCAGTGAAGTCATGCACGGGGTTTACCAAAACCTCTGACTCCACTTCACATCTTTACGCAGACACCTCCCAGGCAGGAAGCAGGCACTNCTACTTTTCTTCCCTTGATGAGCTTCTCAGTGAAGTCATGCACGGGGTTTACCAAAACCTCTGACTCCACTTTACATCTTTACGCAGACGCCTCCCAGGCAGGAAGCAGGCACTGTAATAGGGAGAACTAGTCTTTATTAGTGACTAAGTAGCCGTTTTAGAAACATCAGCAAGAGCAGAGTGACAAGGCACTGAAGTTTGGAGACACACTGGCTGGACTTCTTTTGGCTAGTCAAAGTCGCTCAGTTGTGTCCGACTTTTTGTGACCCCAAAAGTCCATGGAATTCTCCAGGCCAGAATACTAGAGTGGGTATCCTTTTCCTTCTCCAGGGGATCTTCCCAACCCAGGGATAGAACCCAGGGCTCCTGCATTGCAGGTGGATTCTTTACCAGTTGAGTCACAAGGGAAGCCTAAGAATACAGGAGTAGCCTTTCCCTTCTCCAGGGGGATCTTCCCAAACCAGGAATCGAACCAGGGTCTCCTGCATTGCAGGCAAATTCTTTACCACCTGAGCTATCAGGGATAAGTGAGCCTCAAAGGCATGAAGGCAGGTTTTCAAAGGAGGAAGGTCAGTGGGCTATATCTCTATGCATATCTGAAACCTGTGTATGATATAATTCAGAAGGGGTTTAAGTGATTAATTTTTTTTTAGTTACAATGCTATCCCTGGATAGTGAGGTTACAAGTTATACTTTTGTTGCATTCTATTTTTTACATTTCCCAAATATTCTTCCATGAAGGTACATGGCTTTTCTTTTAAGCATATGATTGGTCAAGCAAAATAAAAAGAGATTACAGTATTTAAACAAAAGAATTAGCTCACTTGATCAAAAAGGTATCACACCAAATGTTGAATCATATATATTCTTTTTAATCATGAAATTTCACAAAAGATATTCTATGTACAACTTTTGCCAAATGTCACTTGATTCCTCTCAGTAACAACTGGTAAAATTAGGCTAAATTCTGTAACAGAAAGATAAGGTTGTCCTCTAGATAACTCACAAATTTTTTAAAAATCAGGAGATTAGAAAATATTTAGAGCTAGGTAATATATATTTAAATAGGTAACATAAAACATTAAAAACTCAATAGGCAGCTTAAAACAGTACTCAGAAATTTTTGCCATCAGCTGCATATTATCAAAGGAGAGATACTGATAATTAAAGAACTAAGCACGCAACTTAAGAAATGTTGAAAAGAAAGTTACAGGATGGAAATAATACAGTCAAACGCAATAAGGACATAAGGGTTGGTTCTGAATAAGTTGACATTAACATTGTTTGTTGAAAGCATAATATTAAAAAGGGAAACATATTTAATCAACTGACATCAATTTTAGCTAATAAATATGAAAGTTTGATGAAATAGATGAATTTCTAGAGTGGATGACTTAAGAAGATTAAGATCTCTTACTACTGATGGTTTTATTAGTGAAGTGTATGAAGTATTTGAGGACTAATACAGAATCTAACCATTAAATTTACTGGGGCCAAACAATGGTGGAGCTAATGAAGATAATGGCGACCTCCTACAAAAGGCCCCCTGCATGCACTGCTACACTCAGTGCCCCCGGCCCTCAGCAGGCCACCGCCGACCCACGCCTCTGCTGGACACTCCTGGATGCTTACCAGCAAGTCTGGGTTGGACTCTTGTGGGGTCACTGCTCCTTTCTCCAGAGTCCTGGTGTGCACAAGGTTCTGTTTGTGCCCTCCATGAATTTGTCTTCCAGACCTGTGTAAGTTCCGGGGGCTCTATGGTGGGGTTAATGGCAACCTCCTCCAAGAGGGCTTATGCCATCCCCAGTTCTGCTGCACCCAGAGCCCCTGGCCTTCAGGCAAGAATACACAGAAGAACTATTCGAAAAAGATCTTCACAACTAAGATAATCATGATGGTGTGATCACCAACCTAGAGCCAGACATCCTACAATGCAAAGTCAAGTGGGCCTTAGGCAGCATGACAACAAATAAAGCTAGTGGAAGTGATGGAATTCCAGTTGAGCTATTTCAAACCCTAAAAGATGATGTGAGCAAAGTGCTGCACTCAATATGCCAGCAAATTTGGAAAACTCAGCAGTGGCCACAGGACTGAAAAAGGTCAGTTTTCTTTCCAACCCCAAAGAAAGGCAATGCCAAAGAATGTTCAAACTGTCGTACAACTGCACTCATCTCACACACTAGTAAAGTAATGCTCAAAATTCTCCAAGCCAGGTTTCAACTGTATGTGAACCATGTACTTCCAGATGTTCAAGCTGGATTTAGAAAAGGCAGATGAAGCAGAGATCAAATTGCCAACATCCGCTGGATCATCAAAAAAGCAAGAAAGTTCCAGAAAAACATCTACTACTGTTCTATTGACTATGCCAAAGACTNGAAGCACAAGCTGGAATCAAGATTGCCGGGAGAAATATCAATAAACTCAGATATACAGATGACACCACCCTTATGGCAGAAAGTGAAGAACTAAAGAGCCTATTGATGAAAGTGAAAGAGGAGAGTGAAAAAGTTGTCTTAAAGCCCAACATTCAGGAAATTAAGATCATGGCATCTGGTCCCATCACTTCATGGCAAATACATGGGGAAACAGTGGAAACAGTGTCAGACTTTATTTTGGGGGGGCTCCAAAAACACCACACATGGTGACTGCAGCCATGAAATTAAAAGATGCTTGCTCCTTGGAAGAAAAGTTATGACTAACCTAGATAGTATATTCAAAAGCTGAGACATTACTTTGCCAACAAAGGTCCATCTAGTCAAAGCTATGGTTTTTCCAGTAGTCATGTATGGATGTGAGAGTTGGACTATAAAGAAAGCTAAGTGCAAAAGAATTGATGCTTTTGAACTGTGGTGTTGGAGAAGACTCTTGAGAGTCCCTTGGACTCCAAGGAGATCCAACCAGTCTATCCTAAAGGAAATCAGTCCTGAATGTTCATTGGAAGGACTGATCCTGAAGCCGAAACTCCAATACTTTGGCCACCTGATGCAAAGAACTGACTCATTTGAAAAAACCCTGATGCTGGGAAAGCTTGAAGGCAGGAGGAGAAGGGGATGACAGAGGATGAGATGGCTGGATGGCAGCATCACTGATTTGATGGACGTGAGTTTGAGTGAACTCTGGGAGTTGGTGATGGACAGGGAGGCCTGGCATGCTGCAGTCCATGGGGTCACAAAGAATTGGACATGACTGAGCAACTGAATTGAACCATTAAATAAAATATGAAAGATTATAAAGAAGAAATAGTTTTTCTTCAAATATGATATAAATTTCAGTGTAGAAAATCCAAAGGAATCTGAGATAATTTATTAAAATAGTGTTTAGAAAGACTAATGAAAATAAATTATTATGAAAATGTATTATTATAAAGGAACAAACAATATCTATAAAAGACTCCATTTGTGAGAGTTGTAAATATATAGTGTGTATTTTAAAGTATAATTGAAATATCTAGAAAACTTTTAAATTTTATTACATGATGCTAGGATGACCTATTCTAAATAAATAAGATATACCAGGTTCGTGGTTTGAAAGATTGTATGATTTTCAAGTTTCCCCAAATGTTTCTATATATTAAAGAATAAAAATCCAATAGACTTTCAGTGTAATTTGAAAACTAAATACGTAAAGTACACANGACAGATGCTAGGATGACCTATTCTAAATAAATAAGATATACCAGGTTCGTGGTTTGAAAGATTGTATGATTTTCAAGTTTCCCCAAATGTTTCTATATATTAAAGAATAAAAATCCAATAGACTTTCAGTGTAATTTGAAAACTAAATACGTAAAGTACACAGAAGTATAAATATTCACGAATAATTAAGATCTTCTTGAAAAATGATAACAAGAGGGTTTGTGTTAAAAGAAAAATGACTATAATATGGTAATTTAGGTCTAAGAATTTTGCTTATCAAAGATTATTATAGGATGAAAGAAAAAGACAAAATTGGAAAAATATTTTCAGTGGATATCTTTTACAAAGGACTGATATTCAAAATATATAGTAATTTGTAATATGTAAGGAAATGACAAGAAACATATATGTCAATAGGCAAAAGAAAATAATGTATCACAGTTTAGCAAACAAGGATGATAAAAATTTTTAAAACATGTCAACTCTTTAATAAACTGAAAAATGTGAAACAAAACCTCAATTACATAATCAATAAACTCTCACCAGATGGGCTGTAACTGGTCTGACATAATTAGAACAAGTGCTTCCTCAAAAACATAGCCACTCTCTCCTCATGATAACCTGATTTTAAAGCTGTGAGGGTGAAAAGCTCATGAGTTAAGAAGCCAAAAAGGGCAATAACAAACTTTGGGGTCTAGGGGGACAGACATGTGCCAGGCTCTCAATAAAAAATTCATGAGGGCCACATTCAAAGACTAGAAACAAATTAGAAATGGGCTGAGCAGCAGTGACACTACAACCCAGCCAGACGCAAGTCCATTTCTAATTGTGTCCTGGCGATCAGCTTCGCTCTTCCCTACAGCTCAATGGTAAAGAGCTCACCTGCAAGGCAGGAGACACAGGTTCAATCCCTGGGTCAGGAGGGTCCCCTGAAGAAGGAAATGGCAATCCACCCCAGTATTCTTGCCTGGAAAATCCCATGGACAGAGGAACCTGGAACAGGCCATGGGGTCACAAAGAGTCGGGCACGACTGAGTGATGGAGTATGAGCGTGATCAGCTTCTTATCCTCTCTGCTTAACAAGAGAAAAGGGAACCATTCTGGGGAAAATAAAATGACCTACAGTCTTTTACATGCACTGCAGATTTAAAGTAAAAAGTGTCCATGATCTTCCACGTGAAGAGGAAAGAAAGTGTGACCAATGGTCAAAAGAAGAAAGAGAAAAACAGTGAGCAGCCCACAGATGAGCCTATATTGGAGTCATGGCAAGATAGTGAAAGGGACTAAGCACCATTTAAATATTAAAAAAACAGAGGAAATTAAATAAATAAGGAATAATTGTGGTATGGAAGAGGAATTTTGAGGGAGTAACAGATATTTTAGAACCAAAAAAATACAAATAACTAAAACTGAGATCACACTGGATGCATTAGACTACAGACTGAACAAAGGGGTTCCTTTTCAGGGTCACAGGGCTTATTGGTTAAGTGAGCTGACCCTGGAACAGAGAGTTCTGGTTTGCGGGAAGTTTTAGCACATCGAGTTAGTATAAAAGCAAAAATTCTGGAATTTTCTCCCTGATGCACATGTTCATTTAGATCTGCCAAAATTGGAAACTGCCTATTTGCTTATCTTAGGGCTTCTCTGGTGGCTCAGATGGTAAAGAATCCACCTGCAATGCAAGAGACCCGGGTTCATTCCCTAGGTTGGGAAGATCACCTGTAGAAGGGAAAGGCAACTTACTCCAATATTCTTGCCTGGAGAATTCCATGGACTGAGGAGCCTGGCAGGCTATAGTCCATGGGATCGCAAAGAGTCAGACACAGCTGAGCTACCAACACACACACATTTGTTTATCTTAGAGCAGAAAGGAAATACAGTGAACAAGAAGGGCTATATGTTAAATTTGGAAAAAATATGTAAAAACACATATGGTTACTGATGAAACTGGAAGATAAATATAAAAACAAAGTTTACAGAGAATGGTGAATGTAAGTTATTTTTAATTAGTAAATATTTTTTAAAAGGGCTATACGTTATTTTATCTCCTGTTTAACCCCTTCCAATTTGCCTTGATTCATGGACCTAACATTCCAGATTCCTATGCAATATTGCTCTNCCATAAGGGTGGTGTCATCTGCATATCTGAGGTTATTGATATTTCTCCCAGCAATCTTGATTCCAGCTTGTGCTTCACAAATATATATAGTGTATATAAGTCTCAAATAATATTAGGTCTAAAGTATAAATTAGCTTTTATATCTTTAGTAAAACTAAAAAATACACTTCCCTTTTTATTGTAAACCCGAACTAACCTTTTCAGCTTCATAAAGTTAATCCGGCCATTTCTAAAGACAGCAGAGCTTTGGACGTAATGTTCCAGAACACTGCTTTGTGGCTCCCGAGTGCCAGACATTTTAGGGCTGTGTACTGACTATCAGTTAGCTGAGAATCAAAATAATTTAGTGAGAAACGCAATCTAGGAATTTGGGTCTCATTCAATGTGGCAAATATAAATAATCTTAAAGTGTGCAAGCTGGCTCTGGAAAAACACAGGGGAAACTCTCAAGCCTGCGAAGCACAGCCCAGTGTGGGGGAGGTCGGGAGAATCATTCCTGATCCATGTGGATAACTGGTGGGACGTGACTTTAAGCTTCAGGACATTCTGAGATGATTATGATAATTAAACAACTGCCTCCCAAAGGTAATACTTCCCCATTTACTGTTCATGATACTACAGCTCTTTTATTACTTGTGATGGTTATTAGAACTTGGTCCTTGGTGCACGGCTCCCCTCACGCCCCACCCTGCAAGGGCAATCTCATCACCGCTACTGTCTTCATGATCACTTACGTCCAGGAGACTCCTGACCTTTCTTCTGGAGCCCAGGCTGCTCTGCAGAGTTTCCAGATGGAACTTTCACCAGCACATCCCACCAGCATCTCAAATTCAGTATTTTCAAACCAGAACACATCGTCTTCTTTTTAAATCTGCTCCTTCTCCAACAAGACTCTTCTGTTATTAGTGAAATTATGACCTACCTGGTCACCTATGTCAGAAAAAGGAGGTGTTCTGGGCTTAGCCTTTCATATCCAATAATTCATCAGGTCTCCTCAGTATTTCCTAAATCCAGCCTTTCATCTTTACCTTTTGTATTTATTCAGCAAATATTTAAGGAGTGCCTGCCACATGCTGGTCATTCTTCTATAGTTGAGTTTACTTTGAACAACAAAGCATAAGAAAAGCGATGCAGAGGTGCAGAACACGCATATGGAANAAATATTTAAGGAGTGCCTGCCACATGCTGGTCATTCTTCTATAGTTGAGTTTACTTTGAACAACAAAGCATAAGAAAAGCGATGCAGAGGTGCAGAACACACATATGGAAACCACGGGGAGAGGAGGAGGGGTGAACAGGGAGGCTGGGACTGACTCACATGCGGCACTCTGCGTGGACCAGACCACTGATGAGAACCAAGTGCAGAGCACAGGGCACTCTCCCCAGCACTCTGAAGAGCCCTGAATGGGAAGGAGATCCAAAAAGGAGGAGACACAGGTACATGTGTGGCTGATTCAGCGGCTCAGGTGGTAAAGAATCCGCCCACAATGTGGGAGACCCAGGTTCGATCCCTGGGTTGGGTGGATTCCCTGGAGAAGGAAATGGCAACCACTCCAGTGGAGAATCCCATGGACAGAGGAGCCTGGCAAGCTGTAATCCAGGGGGGTCACAAAGAACCGGACACTCTGTGTGACTGACTGGGCAACTAAGCACGTAAGAAAGTAACACATCGTAAAGCAACTGAATTCCAATAAAACCAAAAAAAAATNATGCAGGAGACACAGGTTCGATCCATGGGTCAGGAAAATAACCTGGAGAAGGGAATGGCAACCCATTCCAGTATTTTCGCCTGGAGAATCCCATGGACAGAGGAGCCTGGCAAGCTGTAATCCAGGGGTGTCACAAAGAGTCGGACACTCTTTGTGACTGACTGGGCAACTACACACATAAGAAAGTAACACAACATTGTAAAGCAACTGAATTCCAATAAAACAAACAAAAAATTTTTTAACCCATTAAAAAAAAATCCCTGCCTTTCTGAAGTTTGCCTTCTAGTTGGAAAAGACAGAAAAGAAACAGTAAGTATAATAAATTAGTTACCCAAAGCTGGTACATACTATAGACTAACATAAATAGTATAGGATAATGAGGATCAGAAATATAAAAGTGAGAGGATTAAAGCTTTAAAAGGGTGAGCCTCACTGATAAAGTAATATTTGAGCCAAGACTTAAAGAATGGATGAGTTAGCCAAGAAATACAGAGGTGTGTACCAGGAGAAGACAGCAGTCATACAGCCTGACCTGAGATCACACTTATTCCTGCTAACTGTACTCTTTCCAGTTGGGACCCTCTTTACTCTTACTAGCCTTGAGAGTTATTTCTCTACAACTCACCTTGCCATGATCTTACCCTCCTGAAAACTCTCAGGGACTATCTACTGGCCTGGAGAAGTTAATCTCTTAGCTGGTCTATAAAAGCTTCTGGGATCCAGTTAGTTTTTAACCCCGGTAGGTGTATCTCATTTCTCTTCCTATCTGCTTTCTGTCCAACAGTACCAAACTCCTAATTTCACAGATACCAAGCTTCGCATCTGTAATTTCTGTATGGACTTCCTATGTCTCTTTCATCAGGCTAAATAGTACTCATCATACTTCATCTCAATACCAATTAAGCCCAGGGCAGTACCATTTTTTTCTGTATGCATATCTTCAGCATTGCTCTTACTATCCATGCTATAAATATATTTCTATGTGTATTTCTGTTTATTAGGCTCTAGCTAAGCTCCTTTATTATATTGTTTAAAGAGATGAATGATTATTATCCTGTTTAAAGTGATGCAAAATAAAGTAGGGAGATTTCAGCTGGACTTCAAGATCCACTTTTAATTATTTTCTACAGTTTTAAGATAAAATTTCCATTTTTTGAGCACTGCCATGTATCTCAACATGTTAATTTTATTTGGCTTTTCAAACAGTGAGTGGATGTGTTATTACTCACCTGAAAGTGAAAGTCGCTTAGTCACATCTGACTCTCTGCGACCCTATGGACTGTATAGTCCATGGAATTCTCCAGGCCAAAATACTGGAGTGGTAGCCTTTCCTCCTCCAGATGATCTTCCAGACCCAAGGATCGAATCCAGGTCTCCCACATTGCAGGCAGATTCTTTACCAGCTGAGCCACAAGGGAAGCCCTATTACTCACCTACCCAATCATTTTTACTGGGCTTCTAACACATGATATTTATGCCCTTTACGCTTAAGGAGCTCAGAGCTCCATTTTTCTTTCTCAAGATTGCTTTGGCTATTCGGGGTCTTTTGTGTTTCCATACAAACTGTAGAATTTTTTGTTCCAGTTCTGTGAAAAATGCCATTGGTAATTTGATTGAATCTGGAAACTGCCTTACAAATTAGTCATTTTCACATACTGATTCTTCCAATCCAAGATCATGGCTTATCTGTTTGTGTCATCTTTGCTTTCTTGCATGTGTCTTACTGTTTTCGGCACACAGGTCTTTTGTCTCCTTAGGTAGGTTTATTCCTAGGTATTTTACTCTCTTTGTTGCAATGGTGAATGGGATCGTTTCCTTAATTTCTCTTTCCAATTTTTCATTGTCAGTCAGTGTATAAGAATGAAAGGGATGTGTATTAATTTTGTATCCTGTGACTTTACTAAACTCATTGACTAGCTCTAATAATTTTCTAGTGGTATCTTTAGGGTTTTCTATGTATAGTATCATGTCATCTAGAAACAGTGAGAGTCTACTTCTTCTTATCCAGTGTGGATTCCTTTTATTTCTTTTTTTTTTTCTCTAATTGTCGTAGCAAGGACTTCAAAAGCTACACTGAATAATGGTGGCAAGAGTGGACACCCTTGTTTTATTTCTGATCTTAGAGGAAATGCTTTCAGTTGATCACCATTGAGAAGAATGTTTGCTATGGGTTTGTTGTATATGGCCTTTATTATATCCAGGGAAGTTACTTCTATGCCCATTTTCTGGAGCAGTTTCATCATAAAGAGGTGCTGATCTTTTTAAAGAGCTTTAAAAAAAAGGAGCTCAGAATTGTTTAAAAGATTTTATATATATAAAATATATATTATATTTTTTTATATAATATATAATATAGAAAGTATATACTAAATATATAATATACAATGTATATATTATATATAGTGTGTATACTTTCCATTTATGAATGGAATGGAAAGAAGTCTCTTTCAGTATGTTGAGATGATTGATAAGGTCCTTGTTCCCACAAACACATAGTGCACATTCCAGCCTCCACAAGTTTGCTTTTTGTTCAGTCACTAAGTCATGTCTGACTTTTTGCAGTCCCATGGACTATAGCATGCCAGGCCTCCCTGTCCCTCACTAGTTCCTGGAGTTTGCCCAAGTTCATGGCCACTGAGTCAGTGATGCTTTCCAACCATTTCATCCTCCGCTGCCCTCTTCTTCTCCCTCCTTCAATCTTTCCCAGCATCAGGGACTTTACCAATGAGTTGGCTGTTCACATCAGGTGGCCAAAGTACTGGAGTTTCAGCTTCCGCATCAGTCCTTTCAATGAGAACTCAGGGATGATTTTTTTTAGGATGGACGGGTTGGATCTCCTTGCTGCCCAAGGGAGTCTCAAGAGTCTTCTCTAGCACCACAATATGAAAAGAGCCATTCTTTGGCACTCAGCCTTCTTTATGATCCAGCTCTCACAGTGATGCATGACTACTGGAAAGACCATAGCTTTGCCTATACGGACCTTTGTCAGCAAGGTGCTGTCTTGCTTTCTAAGATGCTGTCTAGGTTTGCCCTAGCTTTGTCATAGTATTCTTGCCACAAGAACCCCATGACAGTACAAAAAGACAAAAAGTCTGCTTCAGCATTCTTCTATTCTCTTCATTGGAATACCTGTGCTTTTTTTCTCTATCAAAGTTTTACCTGTATTATAAATACAACCAAGTTCTATTTCTTGACTGAACTCTCTTGGCTACTCATACCCAACAAAGTTTGTTACTTATCTTGTGTGTTGGCTTCAACTTCTTCTGATTTTAACATATGAGAAGGCAAGAATTATGTGTTAAACTCTGTACTGTCATCAGAATAAATATTTGCTGAAGTACTTAGAATACCGAAAACTAGAATGAGCTCCAAAGAGGTCTCTAGGTTATTTGTATTTGGAGATGGATAATTAAAGCATAAACAATTATTTCCCCAAGCCGTCTGGAATTCACGTCTGTATAAGAGTAATGAGCAAAATCCTTCACGGAAGACAATTCTAGTTTCAAGATTCTAACTAGGAGCTTCAAAATAAAAGAAAGTAAATGAACACATCTTAATGAGGTGCAAAACCAATGACAAGAAAACGGTCATGTGGTTTTGTCTATCTGATGATGGAAGGTGGCTTCATTTTTCTTTTTTTAGCCCATCTGTTCAGCAAGTCTAAGGTTTAGTTCTTTTCTGACTAATTGCAATTGATTATTATTGACTGATGGTTATACAAACCAAGGAATAACTTTGGGATTTAGTCTTGATTTAAAGGTTTTATATTTATCTTCTCTCTTTTCTTTTTCTCCTGACCTTTCTCTGGAAAGTAGAATATTCTATGTACCCTGATGGGCCATAATTTCCTCCCTGAATGCCAAAGTCCTTGAATTAACAATATGTAGGAAGACAATAGATCAGTGGGATGTTGCAATGCATTTTCCCCCAAAGAAACACTAACAGTAAACAAGTAGAAAAAGACCCACTGACCCAGAACCAATTAGCTAGTTTGCAGCTGCCTGTGTCTGAGAAACTAGTTCCTTTTTTTTTTTTTTTAACTATTATTAAGGATCTAATTGTATTAGAATAAGCTATAAGGATAACAACAAAACTCTTTCCTACCTAATGGACTTTGCTAATATCGAAATCATTTTATAGGAGGAAAACTTTACAGTCTGATGATTCCAGATATCAAAACTGTATTTTAGGTCCCTTTACCATTTTCTGATCTCTGTAGAAATACTTGATCTTAGTGACTGCATGTTTTTATTAGCTGGTTAACTCCTCAGACGATAAAGCATCTGTCTACAATGTGGGAGACCTGGGTTCCATCCCTGGGTCGGGAAGATCCGCTGGAGAAGGAAATGGCAATCCACTCCAGTACTATGCCTGGAAAACCCCATGGACAGGAGAGCCTGGTAGGCTACAGTCCATGGGGTCGCAAAGAGTTGGACACAGCTGAGCGACTTCACTTCACTAATTTACCTTGAAGTGACTGTTAAGATATTATGTTCTCTGTCTCTTGTAAATTATAATGAACACCTCTCAGTACATCAGCCCTATTCCCTGAATCTGCTATAGATCTGAATGTCACCCATAAGATTAGTGTTAGAATTAAGCAGTCACCCACATGGTGTGCTTGGGGTCTGATCATTCCTTTGCACAATACCAGTGCCTTCACACAAATACTGGCTGCCTGAAACTTTATGGAGGGATACAGTGTGGTCCAGCGCTCAGCATACAGGCTCTGGCATTCAAGCTTAGACTCTCCTCCAGAGATTATCGTTCAGTCTCTTTTTGTCTCATTTTTCCCATGTGTAAAAAAGAATGATGGTAGTCACTCCTTGTGTTAAAGAGTACATGAGACAATACATGTAACCTACTTATGAGTCTACCTGGTGGACAGTACTTTAAAAAGCTAACTGTTGTTATTGTTATAAAATATTCATCACTTTGACCTCGTCTGCACCCTGCACCTAGTGAGGATAAAACCTGAAACTAATTCACACCATAGTGTTAGTTTCTCATTCAGTGAAAGAACATATAAATTAGCTTCATACCCTGCAGGGTACTCTGTAAAAATAAAGAAATGGTGTAACCAGCATTTTAAAGAGCAATGTGAGAACAGAAATGATTTTGGTAGAAAGGAATAGCAGAAAAAGACTGAAAGGAAATTCAGCTATTATGCCTTTCCCCAGGGCCTGCCTTTGTCACGTATGAGAGAATACAGTCCAAATTCATCTCTATGTGGTTAAAGAAAGAAGGGCCTGAAAGATATCTCACCACATAGGATGAATGGAATACATCCGGGTCCATGAGCCAGCCCTGTGTCTGGGGCAGAGGGACTCACTGGCCTGGACAGAGCCTGTGACAAGCATATACGTATCCTGTTCCGCCGATGAGGTGTGCCGAGGGAGCCTGCATGTCTGTGAATCAAGGGAGCAAGCGCAGGGAAGTTTCGCACTCTGGTAGCAGAGTGTTTTCCAAGAACAGAGGGAAGTCAGGCTGACACCAGTCACCTCCCTTTGATGTGCTGCCCAAACTCCAACCCTCTCTAACAGAGGCCGGCCTGATGTCAGCTCTGACATTTGAAGGTGATCAGCTCCACTGTAAAATCCCTAAGAGAGCTATTGGCAGAGGGCAAAACCAGAAGTGGGAAAAGAGTTGAGAGGCTTGGATCTATTGTACTTTTAAGTTTTAATGTAAATATTACCTCATTTGTATCTTTAGTAGGAAAAATGAGGTTACTCCTTTTTAGGTTTTTTTTTTTTCCATGTATCTTTCGGCAAGACACTGTGAGCTCCTGAAGGACAGTAATCATGTCATAATCATTTATTTTATTCCTAATATTTTGCACACACACAAAAAAACCCAAGTTAAAAAAAATTATATATATATAGTAGCGCCATAAGGATCTTTTTCAGTATGTAAATGAAAGAAACCATGCAAAAGGTGGTCTCTGGCATTTTCTCTGAAAGTACATATGAGCTGAGATCCATCAGTGACTTATAAATGTGTTCAGAGCTCAGATTTCACTAATAGAAATCTCTAGACACTCTCTGGTAAGACTGAATCTGGGGATTTAACAACAAAAAAGCTCATTCTGAATCCTCTAGAGTTTCTACTTTAATCTGAAAAGATTCCAGATGCTGCCTCAAGCTAACATCATTATCTACCTTTCCAGGAGATTCAGGAGACTTTTAACTTTACAAACACTATAAACCCAGAATTTCTTGTGAAAAATTATTCAAATATTTCATAAGTGATAAAACATGAAAGAAGATGCTTTGTTTTAGGGGTGCCCTTTTGTTACTGGCCTCCAAGTGCTATATATTAAATATCTTAGGCATGCACACTGTCATAAAATAAGTGTAATAAAATTATATTAATCTAAAACTGTCTCAAGCAAAGCCTGAAAATTAACTCTTATAATTATGCCCAATAATACACTTAGCTATATTTTGAGTTCATTAAACAAAATGAATCATTATAATACCTTCATATTTATGCATGGCAAATTGCATCACATAGAAAATAGATGAATGTGTAACTGATCTCTCACTGAAACTGAGTCATCTCAGGAGAGAAATTCACTATAAAGCTGGTATCAGTGACACTATACAAATTGTATTGTGATACATTATTCATAAACAATAAAGAATAAACTTCAACTTTTTATCTCGTAGAAATATTATCTAAGTATATTTTAGTGTACAAAAAGAGACAAGTGTCTTGTTGATTGTTTCATATGGCTGACACTCTAGCAGCTATGAGGAAAAGCTATTTATACTTGTATATTGAAAATCAGGTCACTCTTGAAACACAAGGTCGTCTACAGTCTGTTTAGTCTCTCTGCAAATAGAAACTATTATTTGATAATCTAAATTATTTGAACTGTAAGTTTCTCAAAACAACACTAGGATAGACAGAAGTATATGTGTATCTCAGAAGACCTTTAATTTAAAAAACTGCAAAATATTGTCAAGATTTGGATATTTCATAATTGGTTTCCTGTTCATCTTCTCTCAAGCATTTCTTGAACTTTCTAGATTTGTAGAAATCAAATGTTCTGTTGTCTGTTCCCACTACACAGACACTTTCCGACAGCAGACGAAAGAAACCAAAATTGCCTAGGGACCNATATATGTGTATCTCAGAAGACCTTTAATTTAAAAAACTGCAAAATATTGTCAAGATTTGGATATTTCATAATTGGTTTCTTGTTCATCTTCTCTCAAGCATTTCTTGAACTTTCTAGATTTGTAAAAATCAGATGTTCTGTTGTCTGTTCCCACTACACAGACACTTTCCGACAGCAGAGGAAAGAAACCAAAATTGCCTAGAGATCNCTCAAGCATTTCTTGAACTTTCTAGATTTGTAGAAATCAAATGTTCTGTTGTCTGTTCCCACTACACAGACACTTTCCGACAGCAGACGAAAGAAACCAAAATTGCCTAGGGACCCAATCTGTTTACTGTGGATTTGAATCATATTTTTCTTTATCATTCTACCATCAATACTTGTGTTTTAGTACATATATTCAGTAAGTATTAAATATCCCTCTTCCATTGGAGTCCAACTTTTCCTTCCTCCCTTCCTCTCTCCTCTGTCCCTCTCAGGCTCTTTCATTCTCTCCTCTTTCCTTCCTTCATTTCTTATTTTCATACTGTAGACACTATGAACTCTGTTAACCATTTTCAACCCTCAAGCTGGAATCCACATCTAAGCCACAATTTAAAGCTCTCACTAGACAAAATGTGGTTCACTGGAGAAGGGAATGGCAAACCATTTCATTATTCTTGCCTTGAGAATCCCATGAACAGATGGAATTCCAGTTGAGCTATTTCAAATCCTAAAAAATGATGCTTGTGAAAGTGCTGCACTCAATATGCCAGCAAATTTGGAAAACTTAGCAGTGACCACAGGACTGGAAAAGGTCAGTTTTCATTCCAATCCCAAAGAAAGGCAATGCCAAAGAATATTCAAACTAATGCACAATTGAACTCATCTCATACACTAGCAAAGTAATGCTCAGAGTTCCCTGAGTGAGGATTCAACAGTACATGAACCAAGAACTTCCAGATATTCAAGCTGGACTTAGAAAACGCAGAGGAACCAGACATCAAATTCCCAATATCTGTGGGATCACAGAAAAAACAAGAGGGTTCCAGAAAAACATCCCTTTCTGCTTCATTGACTATGCTAAAGCCTTTGTCTGTGTGGATCACAGCAAACTAGAAAATTCTTAAAGAGATGGGAACACCAGACCACCTTACCTGCCTCCTGAGAAATCTATATGCAGATCAAGAAGCAAGACTTAGAACCAGACACGGAACAACAAAATAGTTCCAAACTGGGAAAGGAGCATGTCAAGTCTGTATACTATCACCCTGTTTATTTAACTTATGTGCAAAGTACATCATGTGAAATGCTGGGCTGGATGAAGCATAAGCTGGAATCAAGACTACTGGGAGGAATATCAATAACCTCAGATATGCAGATACAACCAGCCTTGTGGCAGAAAGTGAAGAAGAATTGAAGAGCCTCTTGATGAAAGTGAAAGAGGAGAGTAGAAAAGATGGCTTAAAACTCAGCATTCAGAAAACTAGCATCATGGCATCTGGTCCCATCACTTTATGGCAATTGGATGGAGAACCAATGGGGACAATGACAGACTATTTTGGGGGGCTCCAAAATCATGCAGATGGTAGGCCGTGAAATTAAAAGATGCTTGTTCCTTGGAAGAAAAGCTATGACCAACCTAGATAGCATATTAAAAAGCAGAAACATTACATTGCTGTCAAAGGTCAGTATAGTCAAAGCTATGATTTTTCCAGTAGTCATGCATGAAAGTGAGAGTTGGACCATAAAGAAAACTGAGTGCAGAAAAATTGATGCTTTTGAACTGTGGTGTTGGAGAAGACTCTTGAGAGTCCCTTGGACTGCAAGGAGATCCAACCAGTCCATCCTAAAGGAAATCAGTCCTGAATATTCATTGGAAGGACTGATGCTGAAGCTGAAGCTTCAGCCACCTGATGGCCACCTGGTGGCCATACTTTGGCCACCTGATGCGAAGAACTGACTCATTGGAAAAGACCCTGATGCTGAAGGCAGGAGGAGAAGGATATGGTTGGATGGAATCACCGACTTGATGGACATGAGTTTGAGCAAGCTCCAGGAGTTGTTGATGGACAGGGAGGCCTGGTGTGCTGCAGTCCATGGAGTCACAAAGAGTAGGACATGACTAAGTGACTGAANACTTGATGGACATGAGTTTGAGCAAGCTCCAGGAGTTGTTGATGGACAGGGAGGCCTGGTGTGCTGCAGTCCATGGAGTCACAAAGAGTAGGACATGACTAAGTGACTGAACTGAACTGAGACACGTTCCTAGCCCTAAAGCAATCACTTTTTCTGAACTGAAAAATTTCTTACCATCTATGGCAGTGCTCTAGAGGCAGAAGATATTAAGAAGAGGTGGCAAGAATACACGGAAGAACTGTACAAAAAAGAGCTTCACGACCAGATAATCATGATGGTGTGATCACTCATCTAGAGCCAGACATCCTGGAATGTGAAGTCAAGTGGGCCTT